>CM074720.1:241539929-241852429 GCA_037306005.1 Rhinophrynus dorsalis | reverse complement strand
GTGCCCATGCTTCTTAGTGAGCGAGTTTCCCATTTTGAAAGTGTAGAGTGGAATGAGCTCCTGGTCCTCCTCATCGCAATAGACCTGCCACTTGGCTTTGTGCAAGCAGCCCACCAAAGGGTCTGCAGGCAAGCAATGAATGTATGCAATCATTTTGAGATGCAGCTACTGAGGATGCCCTGGTATTCCCAGTGGGAAGCTTGGAGCAGGAGTGGCCAGGCCTTTCCCTTATTAAGCTCACAAATCCAGGGACAAAAGGAGGAGGGCGGCTTTAGAAAGCATTGATCTCAATAAGAATTTGTAGCTATGCAGCACTTTCACTGTTCAGCTCTGTCCTGCAAGGAATCCCACTGATGTTCTCTTGAGTGAAACCCGACTGTTCGTCAAATTCTAATACATATCTATAGGTCTGTTGCAGAAAATCGTACTAGAGGTTTATCAGTTCAGATATCTTGTGGAGACACATACAAGTATGTTCTTTGGGCATGATATGTGTACTTTACAAATTAAATCTAATTAAAATAATTAAAAATGGCTTTACGGTGACACCTGAAGCATGTGTTGGTGTCAGTATGGTTCCCTAAAGAATATATAGAAAGGTCTCTGCTGTACTAAAATGTTCTTCTTCATTTGTTAATCCTAATCTCAGATTACACTGCTATTTCCTTAATACCCATTACAAGGCTATGGTCACAGATGGCTGCATTAGAGAAGATTATGTAAAACTAAATAAGCAAGATGAGTGACAGCGCAACACTTTTATGACTGCAATTTCCTTTCACTGTTATTAGGTATTCCAATATATGGATGTGTGTGTATGTGTATATAATATATATACTTACTTACAGCTGTATGTAAAAGGTTGGGCACCCCTGGCCAAATTACACGTTTTGTTTATTTTCTGAGCGAAAAAGTTTAAGTGGAACTACCACCCCTGTTAAACTTTGCCCCAAATAATTACCCATCTGGTGACTAGCTGTTCAATAGTGCTAGTCACCAGAATTATTACCGTGTTATTGAGAATTCTATACTGCTCCCGGACTGACAGCCAGGAAACAGCGCAGACATCTTTCCATAGTGACGTCTGCGTGCCTGCGCGCTCAGTCCCTTTTGGTGCCGAACGGCTCCTAGCAACGCCTCCTAGAGCAGGCTGGGACTGACAGTGCAGGCACGCTGGAAAGATGTCTGCGCTGTTTCATGGCTGTCAGTCCGGGAGCTGTAATAATTCTGGTGACTAGCACTATGGAGCAGCTAGTCGCCAGATGGGTAAGTATTTGGGGCAAAGTTTACAAGAGGTGGTAATTCTGCTTTAACACAACATCTGCAGTGAACAGTCTTAAACTTAACATATTCCTGCAAATTATAGTGCACATTTATAAAATACAAAAACAAAAACACTTGGCAGGGCAAACGTTTGGTCACCCTTCCAGCTGATCCACATGTTAGGTGGTGACAATTCCAGAGCTTAATACATTCCCTGATACTTAAAATCTCTCAGGTTGTTGTACTTACTCTCAAAAATCATGAGGTTTTGTGTTACTTTTTTCACTTGTAAAATCAACAAAACCAGACTCAAGGGCCAGATAAAATCTGTCCATGGGCTGTATATTGCCCCCCTCTGCAATACAGCCTACTACATACACATTACTTTGGGTTTACTGAACAGCTGTAGTGCCTCACGTTGCCCAGTACATACAGGTAGTTCCCTAATAGTATAAATACACCTTTGCCTTGCAAGCACAAGAGCTGTCTGCAGAACCCCTGTTCCTGCAATGTCTCATCTCCCCATCCAATAATAAAGCATTTACACTGAAGCAATACATTCACAGGGAACTGACACCTGTAAAGTGTTATTTAGTTTGCCTTTATATATAATTGTCTAAGCGATCTTCTTGCTTAAGAGTAATTACAGTATGTTCTGAATAATTATAACTATCAGTCTTGTAACTAAGGAGACTTGCTCTCTTCAAAGCTGATTACAAAATAATTCACATCTCCAGTAAGGCTAAATTAAAGTCATGTTGAAATAAATTGTGTACTTACTGGCATATATAATAATACAGAATCAGATTACAGAACAGAGTAAAGGATTCAATTCACACGTGCATTTGAAATGATAGATAGGCCTGACCATTAATCTAAACACTAAATGTAGTATTTTCAAATAGAAGTACACATTGGCCCTGCAGGAAGTTTATTTAACTCTTAACCCTTTGAGTGCCAGAGGACGTTGCGTACCCTTCTGGTACTCAAAGGGTTAAAGGACCAGATTGGTCACCCCCTCTGGTAGTTATAAGGTTCACATTAGCAGCAAGCAGAAGTTTTACTGTATCACCAGCTATCAGGGCTTAATGCATGTGGCCAATAGCCATAATAGAATATGAAAATGGCTCATTAAGCTAAATTTCAATACAAAATTAGCTACTGGAAACAGAGACAATGTGATGATGTAGGCGTATTTGAGGTGTATTTGATCACATTTTCATGGAGGGCCAAACTGACCATGTCTGAGGGCCACAAATGGCCCCAGGGACTCAGTTTAGATGTTCCTGTTGTAGAGGTTCAGTAACCATTGTGAAGAACTAATGATCTATATCTTGTACTTTTTTTTAATGAACTATTTAAAGGGTTAGTAATTTCTTATATAAATAAAAAATAATATTGTGGATAATCAAAAAAGAAATCCATCGATGCCAGTGTGATCTCGCAAACCTTTATGGTTCGAGAGATATAATGTTTTAAAGATCACCCCTCACTGATGTCAGCTGTAAAGCTTACAGCAGGAGATCTGTGTCGGCCGACTCAAAGCGGCTCTTCAGCAGAGCCGAAATACCGCAATTTAAAAAGAAATGCTTTATTGGAACAGTCTACAAAGTGTGCCTGGTTTGCAAGCACACTTTGTAGACCGTTCTAATGCAGTATTTTTTTTTAGATTGAGCTTTCTCGGCTCTGCTGAAGAGCCACCTGCCTGTCCCGGGATCTTCTTCTGTCAGAAAGAGGCTGACATCAGTGCAAGGGGAGGGACGGGGGAACTTTAAAACGTTATATCTCTCAAACCATAAAGGTTTGAGAGATCAGACTGGCATCGATGGATTTCTTTTTTGATTATCTACAATATTATTTTTTAGTTCTATAAGCCATTACTAACCCTTTAAGTTTATAGCCTTGTAGACTAGTTGCATTAAATACCTTAGATGCACATTGCTTTTTCAACACTGTGGAGAGGTGGCTAGCACCAAATGGGTTAATCTACAACTCCTTCCAGAATGATATTACATCAGATTAAGAGCAGCCCTAAAGAAGTGTAGACTGCATCATTAATCCTTAATTGGCTCTGAGTTAATACAGTATTTTCATTTCTCATTTAGCCAAGATTTAATTCTTCCATTAACACATCTTTGTGTGTAATTTATCTGTAATAATGCTTCAAATTAGTTCTCATGGCTAACTGTACAGCTCAAGGAATTAATTAAGAGATGGCTTTAATAAAATTATATAGTTAAAACTCCATCTAGACGTATTATTCTACATGATGAAGAGGGAGGAGGGTATTTCTGAATAAAATATGCTTCTTAAAATTTAAAGCTATAGTTTGGTTACTGTAAATTCCCAGTTCTATTGCAACCTCTGCCATCCAAGGTTACACCTTTCATGGAATGATAACCCTTTGAATGCGACAGGGGTGTCCAGCGCATTGCAAAGCACGCATTGGGTACACCTCTGGCACTCAAAGGGTTAAGATTTACAACAAGATGCACTGTCTAGTGTGGAGATAATTTTACATAATATGCTTCTCTTCTGATCCTCCTTCATAAAGATCATCAAGAGGTCTATAAATTATCTAGCATATTTGTCCCCTTAAAGGGATAGTAATACTTACATTTTACTTAACTTCATTTTGTAGCTAGGGTTGCCACCTTTTCCTAAAAAAAATACCGGCCATAGCTGTGGGTCGGTGAGGGCGGAGTCACAAAAGGGAGGAGCTACAAAAGGGAGGAGCCACAAAAGGGGCAGAATGTTGCATGACCACTCTCAGACTAAGCAGTCTCTCTCTCTCTGACTAAGCACTCACTCTCTCAGACTAAGCACATACACACACTCTCTCTCTCTGACTAAGCACTCACACTCTCTCTCAGACTAAGCACTCACACTCTCTCTCAAACTAAGCACTCACACTCTCTCTCAGACTAAGCACTCACACTCTCTCTCAGACTAAGCACTCACACTCTCTCTCAGACTAAGCACTCACACTCTCTCTCTCAGACTAAGCACTCACACTCTCTCTCTCAGACTAAGCACTCACACTCTCTCTCAGACTAAGCACTCACTCTCTCTCAGACTAAGCTCTCCCAGACCAGTGTGGTGAAGGATCCCCTACACACAAAGGTGATCAGACCTCACAGTTAAGCCTTTGAGGCCTAGATGGGAATGAAACACATTTCCAAACATTAACCTCTCTGGTTCCCAAGGAGGTTAATGCAGAATCCCTTTGTAATAATGTCATAAAGGCTGGCAGCTGCCCTAGAACCAAAGAAGAACCCACAAGAGTATTTCCTACTGAGTAAATACTTCTCTCCCCCTTGTGCCTCTCTCTCCCCCATGTACTTCTCTCTCTCCCCCTTGTGCCTCTCTCCCCCCCCATGTACTTCTCTCTCTCCCCCTTGTGCCTCTCTCCCCCCCATGTACTTCTCTCTCTCCCCCATGTACTTCTCTCTCTCCCCCTTGTGCCTCTTTCACCCCATGTACTTCTCTCACTCCCCCTTGTGCCTCTTTCACACCACGTACTTCTCTCCCCCTTGTGCCTCTCTCTCCCCCATGTACTTCTCTCTCCCCCCCATGTACTTCTCTCTCTCCCCCTTGTGCCTCTCTCTCCCCCATGTACTTCTCTCTCTCCCCCTTGTGCCTCTCTCTCCCCCATGTACTTCTCTCTCCCCCATGTACTTCTCTCTCTCCCCCTTGTGCCTCTTTCACCCCATGTACTTCTCTCACTCCCCCTTGTGCCTCTTTCACACCATGTACTTCTCTCTCTCCCCCTTGTGCCTCTTTCTCCCCCATGTACTTCTCTCTCTCCCTTGTGCCTCTTTCTCCCCCATGTACTTCTCTCTCCCCCATGTGCCTCTTTCTCCCCCTTGTGCCTCTTTCACCCCCATGTACTTCTCTCTCTCCCCCCCTTTTGCCTCTTTCTCCCCCATGTACTTCTCTCTCTCCCCCTTTTGCCTCTTTCTCCCCCATGTACTTCTCTCTCTCTCTCTCCCCCTTTTGCCTCTTTCTCCCCCATGTACTTCTCTCTCTCTCTCCCCCTTTTGCCTCTTTCTCCCCCATGTACTTCTCTCTCTCTCCCCCTTTTGCCTCTTTCTCCCCCATGTACTTCTCTCTCTCTCTCCCCCTTTTGCCTCTTTCTCCCCCATGTACTTCTCTCTCTCTCTCCCCCTTTTGCCTCTTTCTCCCCCATGTACTTCTCTCTCTCTCTCCCCCTTTTGCCTCTTTCTCCCCCATGTACTTCTCCCTCTCTCTCCCCCTTTTGCCTCTCTCTCCCCCATGTACTTCTCTCTCTCTCCCCCCTTTTGCCTCTCTCTTTCTCCCCCATGTACTTCTCTCTCTCCCCCTTTTGCCTCTCTCTTTCTCCCCCATGTACTTCTCTCTCTCTCTCTCCCCCTTTTGCCTCTTTCTCCCCCATGTACCTCTCTCTCTCTCTCCCCCTTTTGCCTCTTTCTCCCCATGTACTTCTCTCTCTCTCCCCCTTTTGCCTCTTTCTCCCCCATGTACTTCTCTCTCTCTCCCCCTTTTGCCTCTTTCTCCCCCATGTACTTCTCTCTCTCTCCCCCTTTTGCCTCTTTCTCCCCCATGTACTTCTCTCTCTCTCCCCCTTTTGCCTCTTTCTCCCCCATGTACTTCTCTCTCTCTCTCCCCCTTTTGCCTCTTTCTCCCCCATGTACTTCTCTCTCTCGCTCCCCCTTGTGCCTCTCTCCCCCGTGTACTTCTCTCTTTCTCTCCCCCTTGTGCCTCTCTCTCTCTCTCTCCCGTACCTCTTTTTCACTTTCCTGCACTGCCGACATCCGGAGCGCAACCACTCCAAACGCGGAGACGCCGCATGGAGTGTGCAGGGGTTTTCTTCTGCTGTCTGGGCGCCAGTTTTAAACTGGCCTCAGAACAGAGAAAGAAAATACCTGCACGCTCCACGCGGCGTCTCCGCATTTGGAGTGGTTGCGCTCCGGATGTCGGAGGTGCAGGAAGTAAGACAGCAGTATCCGGCGGCTGTGGGGCTGCACAACTAATCGGTGCTCAACGAATCGATTAGTTGTTGCAGCCCTAGTCGGCAACATCATTAAAGGCTGCCAAAGTGGTCTGGGAAGCGGGGCAAAGCAGTAATACCGGCTTTTCAATGGCCGGTATAGAGGTTATACCGGCACCGGCTCAGCAGTGCTAATTACCGGCTGTGCCGGTAAAATACCGGCCGGGTGGCAACCCTATTTGTAGCTGTTAAAAAAAAAAAATTAAATGCCCCCAGAGCCATCTCTCAAACCTTTATGGTTTGAGAGATATCCGCTTTCAAAGATCCCCCTCCCCTGACGTCAGCATTCTAGCTGACTGCAGGGGAATCCGGTTCCAGGACCGGCGGAGGCTCTTCAGCAGAGCCGAGATCGCGTTAATGCAAAAGAAATCCTTCACTGAAACGGTCTTCTATGTAGAAGACAGTTCCAGTGAAGTATTTATTTTTCCATAATGCGATCTCGGCTCTGCTGAAGAGCCTCATTTAAAGAGACAGCGAAGATCCTTTTTTATTTACATATCCCGCCAAAGCACAATGTGCAATGTCATAGTGCCTGCACCTTTTTTTCATCTGCAACTATATATTTGGGAGATGAAGTCTGGCAGCAGTGAATCTCAACCAGGGTGCCATGGCACATTGGTGTGCCACAGGGAACTACTTAGGGTGCCCCATCTTTTCTATAAAGACTTTGACAAAATGTGAATACTAAGTTTCGAATGTATATATCTGGAAACTTTTCTGCACAATATTTTTTTTCTGCCATTCTGAAACCTAAAAAGAACTGTATACTTATGCATCTGTATCCTTTATGTGCTTGCCAAATGACCTATAAAATGTTAGGAGTGCCCTGAATCTTCCAGACTGCATGCTAGGGGTGTCTTGAACAAAAAAGGTTGAGAACCACTGGTATAAGGACTTGATGAAGTAGAGCATGTGATCATTCAGTCCACTGTGCACACAGGGATCACTGATTGCTTTAGTATTTGGAAACAGCGTAGGCACATCTTATTCCAGTAAATATATTGATAATTGGGGCATGGTCTGTTAAGAGATAATGGAACATTTCTCTATCAGACTGTCTGATTTCTAAAGCAGAATCATTTTGCCAGAGGGCAGTGAAACCCAAATAGTGATTTTCAAAATACCATTTTCTCATGCTCTATTTAGAAAAAAACAAAACACTAAAAAGTGCATTAAAAGTATCACATAATGGGCTGTATTCAGGAAGCTAAAGAGTAGGGGCAAAACTACAGGGGTGCAGGTGTGCCAGGACCCAGCATCCAAAGGGGCCCCACCTGCCCCAGGGCCAATTATGTCCTAGTTACGTATCTGTGCAAATATTTTTTGTGTTGGGGGCCCAAAAATAATTTGCACCAGGGTCCACCAATGATGAGCTACCCCACTGTTATAGAGGTGCGGTTCTGAAGTAATTCTGGAGCTACAATTGCCAAGACTCAGTGACTGATGTACTAAGAGGATCCAGAACAATTCTAGAGCAAACCATAGGGTAACTTCTAACTCTCTGAATGTTAGTGAAGTACCCAATGCAGTGCAAAGCAATGCAATGGAGACTGCGCTAGCATTCAAGGGGTTAAAATCCCTATTAAAATCAGTGAGAATTTGGAACTTTTTAATTTATTGGGGTTGAATTAATTCTCACGGATGACAAAAAAAACCCTCTAGTGAATTGCATTTGGAATGAGTGAGGTTGCGCATCAGTACACAATGCTTTTTTGTGGGCGGCTATGAAGATTCCTTTGTGAGTCACCTGACATGAGGAAGATGATGCCTCCCACCAAAACGCAGTGTACTTCTTCACTTAATAGATAGGTTGCAAGGCTTCGTGCAGCCTGAGTACCACTCCATTTCTTCTCATTTAGGGCTGTATATAATATACTAAGTAGGTGCAAATATACAGGAGAAACGAAAATCCCTAATAATTTATATGGAGCATTTAACCTCCTCAATACTAGAGAAGTCTCCAACAGTTTGCAGAGAAATGCTTTTGAAACCTCTCTACAATGGTCTTAAACCCCAATTTAAATTAATAGGACCCTTGTGAATTTATTTCTATCCCATAGTACATCTGGCTTTCCCTAGAATTGACCTTTTTAGTTTATTAACCCTTTGAGTGCCAGAGGGGTACGCAATGCTTAGTGTAACCACCTGGAACTCAAAGGGTTAAATACAGCCTTCAGTGCCTTATGGACACAGCCAAAGATGGGTGTTTTTAAAGTAAAAGCCCCATTTCTCATTTAACCAAACGTTGAACATTGTGCACACAACATTTTTTCCTTAGTTTTTAGTAGTTAGATTTTTTTGGTGCCACATTGTATGCAAAAGAGCCACAAATCATGGTTACAATTTTCTTACCGCTATTCTTACACTTTAGTAATAAAGGACATAGACTACTCACCAAGACGCTGACCGGTATTTACTAAGCCACACTTTGGCCTGTTGATTCTGTGGCTATTTGTGATAAAATAACTGCTTAGAATTCCCATATTTACTAATTTGAAGGAAAAAAAAAACAATGTAGATATACATCATTGTGTAAAAATAAATAAAGTGGGAGACCAGGCATGAATGGGGCAATATTGTGAAAACCTACCATTTGCACATATTGTTCATTCATTTGCCACTCCTGCTGGGCTTGTACTTATAAAGTTTGCTAATACAAATGCATATGCAAGTGAAGAGTTGTGAAAGTCCCTTAAAAGTGCATCTTGTTATGTATGCAATCCTCTAATAAATCTGAAACAGGAATTAAGCAGTACACAATTTGCTTATCTTATATTTTACTCATTAAGGACCAATTTACCCTCATATATTTTAACAACTGACCACCATGTTTTCACTTGGTTTCCTAATCATGGTTACAAGGTTGTCCTTTGTAAATTGAACAAACTGTGCAGGCAGGAAACCATGGATTTTATATGACTAAAATGAGAAGTCCATAATGTACCTCTCTGGTCTGCTAAAGGCAAATAATGACTGATGTTAACTAAGCTGACTTATTGTTTCCCTTTAAGGATATCCTGATTTAATATATGTGAGCCAATCGGTGGTCTGTCTGAGGCTGAGTCATTCTGAGTGACTCACCTGGTTGTAGCCGGGATAAAATTTAAAGGATTAGTAATGATTGGCTCATCCCTGCTTCTGTTCATCCAGTTTGGTTGTGATCTCACTAGTGACGGGTACCACAGCAGGAGCAGAATTCCTGATACTGATCTGTGTAATGATTTTACCATTGTTATAGGCTTTAGTGGGAGGAGGGGATTCCATTTCAGCATCTAAGCATAAAGCTGAACAAAGACTGTCAACATCAGAAAAGGAGGAAAATCGCAGCAACTATAAAATGATCGATAATTATTGAGGTAGCAACTCTGTTTTGTAGAGAAATATTTGGAGACCCCTCTAGAGTTCAGCATGTTAAAATTCCCATTTAGATACATTTCCTCCTATAGAGCTGTGAATTTGCTCCACAATTGCCACTCTCTTTTTGAATATGGCCCCAAGGGCTTTATGTAGAAAGAAAAGGATGTTTGTTTCTGGTCAAAACCAACTGTACCATAGGCGATAACAATTCTGAAAATGCCCTTTGCTTTAAATGGGACTTTTAACTAAAAAAGTATATTTAGTTTTCTTGGTGTTAAAAATCCCCATTGATTTAAAGGGTTAGTAATACTTAAAATGTAAAAAAAATTTGTAGGGGTTGAAAGGTGTTTTATTCAAAAGTTATTACAGCTCAAAGTTGATTTTTTTAGGTGCAATATCACAGTGGCCTGAAATTGTACAGTGGCGCTGTTGTTACACCATCCTATGGACAGCTCTGGTCCACAGATAATAAATCCCCATAGGATGGCGTAGCAAGAGCGCCATTGTACAATTTCAGGCCACTGTAATACTGCACCTAAAAAATTCAACTTTGAGCTGTAATAAATTTTTACTAAAACACCTTTCAGCAGTGGGAGTACCCTTGTTTTACTCAGTGGGATAAACCCTACAACATATTTACATATTTTTTTTATTACATTTTAAGTATTACTGTCCCTTTAAAATAACATTTTTTACAAATTACACGCAAACCACCACAAACAGAAAAATATTCCATAGGGCAACAATGAAATCACAGCCAGCAAAGATGGCGTGAAAATGGTCAAATTTCTCCCAGAATTCATACAAAGCTGTTAGTAAACTTGCACATCCCATTCACCCTTTGTATGCCTGAGGTGCATGCAATTTGCATAACTCTATGGAATTCAAAGAGTTAACTCACAATAAAAATAGCAATTCATATGCTAGTTAAAAGCACGTATGTATTCATCTGTGAGCACTCTCCCACTAACCATGGTCACCACAGTAAATCAAGTGAGTGTCAGGAGAGCAGTAACGTCCAGCAGGCAATATTTGTAGGGATGATCAATATCCATATAATTCATGAAAACTTAGTGAAACTAGCTTTAAAAAAGAACTACCACCTCTACTAAAGTCGCCCTGCAATACTTATGTAGGTGACGACTAGCTTTGTAATCATTATTTTACCTCTCAAAAGTGCCCACAAATAAAGTTATCCTTAACCCCTTTGAGTCCGGCGACGTACCCGAACCGTCTCGCTGGTCCGGCACTTAAGGACCAGTGGCAGTCCTGGTACTTCATGTACTTTTACTCACTGCTCTCCTGTAGGAGCGTGGTAATACTGGGGACTGAAGTTTATCGCTCCAAGACCGGAGCGATCTCTTTCAGTCCCTCGTTCAACGTGCCGCCCCACGTGATCAGTCACATGGGGTGGCACGACGAACTTCCTTATCTGGTCCTTAAAGGACCAGATACCCCGGGACCACAGGTCCTTAAGGGGTTAAGCTTCCGAGACTGACGGCCAGGTTACTGCAGCCTGTGCGCCTGTCCTGTCAGTCTCTTCTGGAGCCGTCCGGGCCAGTGCAATGCCTGTGAAGGGTGAAGAGGACTGACAGCACAAGCGTGCAATTCAAGATGTCCGTGGGGCTGTCTGGCTTCTGGTCTTGGAAGCTTAACCCCTTAATGACTGGCCGCACAGTTAAGGACCATGGGCATTTTTTTGTTCTTTCACTTATGGATTCAGGGCTCCTCGAACGGAGTGCAGCCGCACTGGGAACCCTGAATTCTATGATGTGCCAGGACCGTCACTGGTCATTAAGTGTAGGACAGCCGTGACGGCCCTGGCACATCGTTGTTCCTTAAGTTCAGGACAACCGTGACAGTCATGGCACTTCATTGGTCCTTAAGGGGTTAAGGATAACTTTATTTGTGGGCACTTTTGAGAAGTAAAATAATGATTACAAAGCTAGTCGCCACCTGCATAAGTATTGCGGGGCGACTTTAGTGGAGGTGGTAGTTCCGCTTTAATTTCCTTAGTCAAGTTAACATCAACTTCACTAATAGCTTCTCCTCCGTTTCTTAAGTTCACTCTCCCAAGTGTTTAATGCAACTGTCAAGAAGCCCCATTCTTGAAACTACAGATAACAGAAGCTCTTCACCTGCCAGCCAGGCAGACTAGGAGACGCAGGGCACCAGACCGTTATCATTACTGTGCCATTTACTTGAAACGTCTACAATCCTCTGACAGGAGAACTCCAACCACTTCACTTCTATTAAACAGAACATGCTCCCAGTGAATTAGCATACAACTCCCTTCTCTCCATTTAAAGGATCCCCTATAAGGACACTGGGCTAAATCATTTTAAATTGCATGTACTTCCAATTAGCATATTTAAAAACATGTGTTTCTTATTTAGATACCTAAAACCAATAGTAAACTTGCACTGTCTGTAGACTGTCCTAGATAGACCCCATGTGATTTTATTTTTTCTCTCTTTATAATCAGAGATAAGAGATAATTTAGCTAATTTATTGAGATTAACATAGCTGTGAACTCTCTGGATTTGCGCTGGGACTCTGGTTTTTGCAGCTGATTACCGGGACTCTGGGGCAGAGGCAATTTCCATTGAAACTCTGCCCACTTCTGCTCTTTCCCAGTCTGTTCCTCCCACTCCCGCCCACTTATCCTCCTTCCCCAGCCAACAGTTTTTATGTTTTAGGCCCCGCCCCATTCACAATTAAGCCACACCCATTTTTTTATATTACTCGCAGCATTTATGTCCCCCCAGCAGCACCACAGGACTCCCCTCTCTGGAGAGTCCATAAGAAAAAGTTCCCAGGTATGGATATTTATAGTCATTGCTCTTCTGTTCATAAAGGCAGGTTTTCCATATTTTGGCCCACTTACAGACAATAAAACTCTAACACTTAATGTTTATTACTACAAATAATTTTAAGGTGTTAGTGTTCCTTTAACTCTATCATTGCCAGACAGTTATCCAACGCATTCTGTTGCAATGTGTTGGCTACCTTTCTAGTACTCAAAGAGCTAACCCCACTGCTTCTGATGTAAATGCATGGATAGTAAAAAAAAAGATCACTGAAAGTAAATCAATACTTTATGTCCATAGTTTAACCCCTTCCATTCTAACAGAAGTCTCCAACGCATTACACAGTAATGCACTGGATACGTGTATACTGTTCAAGGGGTTAAATTGCTTCCAATATGAAAAGTAAAGTAAGAAAATAGGAGAAATATATTTAGACAACGAGTCAATGATGGAATCAAAAGAATAAAATGTCATTATGAAAATATATATATGTTGTAATACCATACTTCTTTTGATGTTGAATAAAACAAGGTTATTTCCACTAGATTAGTAGACTCCTTTCCCAACATAGAGAACTTACGCTGTAGCCTTACAACAACCACATTCAGCAATCTGAAATAAGTCTTATTTTGCCTTACTTAAAGGGATAGTAATACTTGTTTTAAACTTTAGCTCCGAGTCTTCTTTATGTTTTTTTTAAACAAATAGTGCTATATTTGAATACTCACAGTTCTGTGATTCAAGAGCTATTCAGTCAGAAAGGATCCCCTCCCGCCCCTTCTAGCCACCTCCCATTAGATCTGTAATCCAGTCGTGGGACCGGACGGATGCAGGGAGGGACAATCTTCACACATTAAGTATAAGGAAAACCCTGCCTCCCTTTGACAAAAGAGGGCAGGATTTTCCTTTTGCTTACTGAAGATTGTCCCTTGCTGAGCTCCATCTGGACCAGACTGAGAGGCAGTATGATGCAGGAAAAGGGGCTGGAGGTGGATCCTTTCTGATTGAATAGCTCTTGAACTACAAAACTGTGAGTATTATTCAAACATAGTGCTAAAAAAACATAAAGAAGACTCGGAACTCAAATTTAATACAAGTATTACTATCCCTTTAAAAAAATGCACATTATACTGTAAACAAACAATACTGAGTATAAAATTACCAACAGGTTTCAAAGCACTCTTTGAACAGTAAAGCAAATAAAAGCAGCTGTATAAGCACAGTGGAAATTAAAATAATCCTTCAATCTCTTCCCTCTATCCATGTTGACAAAGTGAGCTTGGATGTTGCTAGGACACTGCAATTTCATTAATACACCTTGACAGGAGGGCTTTACCAAGAGCTCTGAAGCTTCCATTCAGAAATACACGAAAAGCATTAAACAGCAAATATGCAATAGTATTTCTATATTTTTTTATTACAACTATAATTTTTTTTTTTATCGGAAATAATTTTTGTTTAGTCAAGGGAACGGGACACATATTTCATTGCAAGATTCTAGGGACTGTATTCAGGCGCTAATTTGGAACAATTTTGGCTAGATACAAATTCCTATTTATTTAAATGGGGCTGGATGTGTCGCTAATGCATTGCTTTGTAATGTATTGGAGACCTTGCTAGCATTTAATGGGTTAAACGTCTTGTAGAAATTACTGGACATTTGAGGATTTTTTTTATTTATCATCCATACTCATACATGGGAACTTTCAAAATGAGCTGACCCTAAGATGTTTAAAATATTAACCCTTAACTCCTTAAGGGCCAAAGGGGTGGGCAATGCATTGCAAAACAATGCACTGCACACCCCTCTGGTCCTTAAGGGGTTAAAGTTCCCGGAATGTTGACTCTTGGCAATACGTCACTGTTTCCTGTAGTCCACAGGTGCACAACCATTCCTAAGGAACCTTTAACCCTTTGAGTGTCAGAGGGGTATGCAGCGCATTGTGAAGCTATTACCTGGAGTAGATCATGGCCTTTCATCTTGAGACAATGAGATTTAGGTCAAAACTCTGAGTCTCAAGGTCAAGCTCAGAGAGTTCCTAGGTATTCCTACAGTGCAGATGGTCTTTAGCTTCCTCAACAGAGCTCTTTGTATCAATGTTTCTCAACATTAGTCCCCAGGGCACACTAACCAGTTAGCTTTTCAATATAGCCCAGCTTAATCACAAGTAAGTAATCATAGCGAAGGTCATAGTGATTGTGCTGCCTGTGCTTAATTTAGGATATGCTGAATACCTAACACACCGGTGTGTCCCAGGGACTGGAGCTAGGAATCATTGCTTTATACGGTGAGAATAAACCTCATATAACCTGTAAATGAGATTTCCATCACACCAGAATCCTAACAAAAGGTGAGACTATCAGATGATACTTGTTAAAGCCTGCTATTAACACCATATATAGGGTAGCAATCATAAAAAACTTAAAGTGAAAGTAATACCTCCTTATAATATTCCCCATTTACCTTACTATGGTCAGAAAACCCTAACCGCCCCTATTATTTTTTCCCTTGGTCCAAGAGATAACATCTTCAGTCATTCCTGGATGTCAGGTCCAATGGAGGCAGACATGACAGTTGCTAGCGGGGTCACAGGACACAGACTCCACCCACTGCACATTGTGATCTTAACCCTTTAAGGACCAGGGGCATATGCAAACCTCTGGTCCTGTCAGAGTTAAGCAGGCTCATTCACCCATCTTGCTTCAGTCTGAGAAAACTGCCGGTCATAGTCATGGCCGCCCCCATACACCTGACATCCAAGACTGATAGAAGATGTTATCTCTTGAACCAAGGCACAACGGTAAAATGCATACGTGCCATTAGGATCATAGTAAGGTAAATGTAAAGTTTATTATTAGAATGTATTACTTTCTCTTTAAATAAATATCTTTTCATCTATTTGTTTTCAAATTTCTTTTCCGCTAAAAGGTTTTCTAGTAATATTTACAAACAAGCATTTACCATAACACACATTTTAATTACACTTTTGTACATAAGTAAAGCTGACAGCAGGAGATTCGAGTCTGCCGACTCGAGGAGGCTCTTCAGCAGAGCTGAAATCATGTTATTTAAAAATAACTACTTCAATGGATCAGTCTACAAAGTGTGCTTGCAAACCAGGCACACATTGTAGACCATTCCATTGAAGTAGTTCTTTTTAAATAATGAAATTTCAGCTCTGCTGCAGAGCCCCTGGCTGGTCCCAGGACTGGGATCTCCTGCAGTTAGCAGAGCGCTGACGTCAGGAGAAGGGGAGGGGGGAACTTTAGCAGCGAATATTTCTCAAGCCGTAAGGGTTTGAGAGATGACACTTTCTCCAAATACTTTATTTTTGTAACCTCTACAATATTAAATAAAGTTAAATACTGGCATTACTGACCCTTTAACTGTTAAGTAAACCAGGAAGTGCAAATGTTTCAGTGGATTAATATTTACCTAAATAATTTTCAGATTTCATAATGGATGACATAGTCTTATGCAAACAAAACAAGAATATATATTATGTAGAACTTTTTCATAGTTCACACCGTTTTTCTGACAAGCCCCATTACATATCCCCATTTTATCACTCTCAAGAGGCTGCTGGAGACGTTGGCCTCTTGGACATTAGTAATACTTTCAAATGCATTGGAGACATCTCTAGCATCCAAGCAGTTAAAGTTTGAATGGTAAACTCAAAAAAAAAATGCAAACTATACGCCCTCTATTGGTCCACAGAGATACTGCAAGGCTAAATATAAGGTGGCAAACAAAATAATTAAATAGGTGCCCAGATGTTAGATATTTTATAACAAGAAAACGCATAAACTTGGTAGTGAACTTCTGTTTTAACTAAAGTGTGGTAAAGGATAGACAACCTGGGCCATATTGATAGATAACTATACTATATTCAATGTGCAGAGCCTTCAAAATATTGTGGCTTCTTGAAAAATCTCCAAGAAATGTTTGCTGCTGGGAATTTATGTAGACCTAGACAAGTGGTGTGCACTTGACTATTAAGACATTCCAGGGCCTATCAAGTGTGTGCATTTTACTTGGGCATTTTGGCTATTATCTGAATGCCCCTATTTTTAGTGTTTAGACAGAGTGGATGGAGAAAAGATGAGCAATTCTGGAGCAAACCAACTGCATCACAGGGGACAAATACATACATATGTATTCCACAAATTCACTCTGAATGACATTAGCCCCACCCATTATTTTAATGGGACATGAAAACCTCCTCAAAGTAATAATATGTCCCTTATATCGCACCTGGGAACTTGCAGGGTTTGATCCTAAGACTCCGTGTTTTCACCCAAATCTCATTGTTTCAGGGTAAACAGCCAAATTCTCAAGTTGAGAGAGTTCAATGTTACCAACTGTATAACTGCACCAATGAAAGGTTTCCTTAGTCTCTAAATTAGCACCATTCGTACCAGAAAGGGAGGGAGATGTCCTGCTTGTCCATGTGTGTTCAGGCAGAAGATCTCTAAGTTTCATTTTAACCTCTTAATGACCAGCTGCACTACTGTCAGTTAAGGCCCTCGGAGCTTTTTTTGAATGAATTCAGGGGTCCCCAAGTGGCATGCAGCCATGCAGGGACCCCTGAATTCCAAGATGTGCCAGGACTGTCATGAGTTCTTAATGCAAGTTTACCAATGATGGTCCTGGCACATCATGGGTCCTTAAAGCAGAACTAAAAGCCCCCCCAATAATTATTCATATTGCGATAAGCTTAGAAATCGTAGTATTTTCCAGCATAAGTTCAATGTTATTAAGAAATTCTACTTCATCTGAGACTGACGGGCAGGCTTCTTGCTTTAGAGGCATCTGCGTGTCTGCGCCGTCAGCCCTTCTGTTACCTCCGGTACCATGCAATGCCTCCCAGAGGAGACCTGGACTGACAGTGCAGGTGCACAGATGTCTCTATGCCAAGATGTCTGCGCCATCAGTCCCTTCTGTTACCTCATCCATGCAATGCCTCCTAGAGGAAACCTACACTGACAGTGCAGGTGCACAGATGTCTCTATGTCAAGATGTCTGCGCCATCAGTCCCTTCTATTACCTCATCCATGCAATGCCTCCTAGAGGAAACCTACACTGACAGTGCAGTGCACAGATTTCTCTATGCCAAGATGTCTGCGCCATCAGTCCCTTCTGTTACCTCATCCATGCAATGCCTCCTAGAGGAAACCTACACTGACAGTGCAGGTGCACAGATGTCTCTATGCCAAGATGTCTGCGCTTGATGCCTGCTTGTTCATCTCAGATGAAGTAGGATTTCTTAATAACACTATACTTATGATGGATAATACTACTGTTTCTATGCTTATCATATATGAATAATTATTAGGGGGGGACTTTATTTGGGGTGATAGTTCCTCTTTAAAGGGGTTAAGCGAATACCTTAACCCCTTGACTACGTATGACGTGCCAGGACCATCACAAAGGTCTGGAGGTGAAGGTCCTGGCAAGTCATGGAATTCTGGGATGGCAGCATGCCATGGTGCCATTCCAGAATTCATTGTGAAGAAAAGAAAAACAGAAAGTGATGTGGACCTTAATGGCCACCCACAGCCAGATCACCCCGTTGTTAAGGGGTTAAAGACTGATTGCAGTACCTCTGGCCTAGTGCAAGCAAGGACACATTTTCTACAATGTATGTTCTTGGGAACTTTAAGGGTTAAAATTTCATAGATCTCAAGGTCAGCTCATTTTGAAAGCTCTCGCGTAAGCAAAGATAAAATGCAATTCCCCAGTAAATAAACATAACCCACTGTTATACCAATGGCATTTTACTAAGCAAAATCTTCTACTAAACACATTAAGAGCCACTAATTTCCAGAATATAGTTCCCTTTTAAAATGTTGCAGGAAAAGAAAACCTCCGATGTGGCAGGACAATTTATGTTGAGTTACTTTACCCAGGAAGCATGCCTCTCATCCAAACATAGTCTTAGACACAAGCATGCTATTATACAAGTACCATGAAAGAAGCCTCTACTCTTTGCTTACCCTCACTAACAATTGCACGTTTGTTGCCAGGTTTCCTTCATGAACACCAGCCAGACAACTTTAATGACTCAGCAGCAACCGCAAGACAGAGCAGAGAAAGGACATTAACCTTTTAGTTGTTCATCGATCAAGTGCAGGCTGATTTACAACTCCCACTCCACTTGATTTGGTAGAAGAACGGAGTTTAGATCTTGTATACTGGAAATATTTCTCCCATGGGTCTCACCAAGCCTGCACTGTCACAGACCAATACACTATGACAGTGTGATAAATGACTAGGTTAAAAGAGTTCACAATAATGTAATGTCTGCATATACATACAGTACATTTATTAGGATCTCAATGGAGGAACCCTTTGAGTGCTACAAGAATGCCCAAAGCATTGATCTTTAATTTGGTGTGAACTCAGGCGTACCTCTGGCACCGAAGGTTGAAAAACTGTTGAGAATATTAATTAGATTTGTAATATTTCTAAATTGTGCATGATTTGTATATCTAAAATAATAGTGTGTAGTAAATTAGTTGTGGCAGTGTCACTTTTGGGCTTCTGAATCGCTGTCTGACATCATTCCCAGGTCTGCTGCTGTTTAGCAATGTGAAGATTTTAACCCTTTGAGTGCCAGAGGGGTTTTCAACACTGCTTTGCAACATATTGCATACTCCCTCTGTCATTCAAAGGATTAAATAATTTGAATACTATCTGAATGTTCCCCAGCCTCATACTACATTCAAACTGGGCTAGAAGACAGATACCGCTTCTCTGTAGCACAGATGTGAACTGTCACATGAAGGCAGGGCCACCATCCAAACAGACTTCAGTGAAGGTACAGAGCCTGTACTCTCACTGGTATCAAAGGAAGGCTCTGTACAGTCTTCCTAACTCCAGAAAACACAGGGGAAAGGTATAAAACTTTAGAAATATAAGCCTGTAGCCTGTCAGACAGGCATAATATTAAAGCACACAATGGGGGTTATACACGTATAAAGAGGTGATAAACATACCTGGGAACTTCTTGGTTGGGGTTGCCCGGAGGAGAGCCCTGTGGTGCCGATGAGGGGAGAGAACTGACGCGATTTGCGTCATAAAAGGGGTGGGGCTTAATCGTGAGTGGGGGGCAGGACTTGTAAAACTAAAAAAATAGCTAGAATAGACTGGGGAAGGAGGAGAAGAGGGTGGGAGGAACAGAGTGTGATTGAGCACAAGTGGGCAGAGTTTCATCAGTAACTCCCCACATCCAGAGAATCAGACTCTGCCCCCGGAGGCCCGGTAATTCAGTGTCAAAACCGGAGTGTCCGGGGCAAAACCGGAGAGTTCCCATCTATGGTGATAAACTGATCACTTCTCCAGTTCCGATATTATTCTATGGAGCCAATGCACTAGTCACCATCTCTGGAAATCTTAGTGCATAGGCTTCACAGAATAACATAGGAACTGGAGAAGTTATATCACTGGAGAAGTCATCTCCATGTTTATCACACCTTCATGTATAACCCCAATGTGTGCTTTAGTTCTAAAGCAGTTTTGTTTTTGTTTTGTTTTTTTGGGGGGTTAACCGCTTCATGACCCTTGACGGTCCTGACACGTCATGGGTAGATTTGCGTTAAGGACTCATGATGTGACAGGACCGTCATGGAATTCAGAGCTCAAGGCAGTTGCACACCATTTGGGAAGTCCTGAACCGAATGCAGAAAAAAAAGTGGTCCTTATGTGACGTCCGTATGCACGATCGGCCGTCCTTAAGGTGTTAAAGGCATGCTGGGATGTACCTGGTTCTCAGATTGTGTTCTCTGAAGAGGAACAACAGAACAAATTCAAGTAATGGCAGACAGTGGAACAAGGTTAGGCTGTCCATTAAAGGGATAGTAATGTTTCATAATAAAAGCAGCTCTGATTAATCATCATAGTATTTGGACTTTGGAGAGTGTTATTTCAATTCTGTCAGAGTTGTAGTTCAAGAGTAATTCAATGACAAAGTGTCCCCCTCCCGCCCCTTTTACTGATGTAACACTGTTCACCTCAGAGCAGAAGGGAGGTGCCCAGGTAGGCTGCAGAGAGGGACAATCTTCAATTAAGATAAGGGAAAAACCTGAAAAGCTTGTCAAGGGGGGCAGGACTTTCATTGTTTTCATTGTAAGAAGATTGTCCCCTTCTGTTATCTGTCTGGTCTTACAACTAGATTCCACATCTGAGAAGAGATGGCTTACACTAGGTAAAAGGGGCGGGAGGGGAAACTTTGCTTGTGAATATCTCTTAAACCATAAGGGTTTGAGAGATAAGACTTATATCATTCTTCATATTTTTTTAATGCCTACAAAATAAAATAAAGTTAAAACAAAGTATTGTATGTGTGAGTGTGTGGAAGATTAAAACATTTCCAGTAATAAACTCTGCAATCTAGTCCACTCTAAAGAAAAAAATAATTAACAGATACAGATACTTGAATTATTGTTACCAACTAGCTTTCAGTTGCCTTTGAGACAGATACTATGTTAACCCCTTTGATGTGAGAGGTTGCCAATGCATTGCGAAGCATCCGAGGGGTTAAAAAGTTTTACTGTTAGGAATCCAAGAGGATTTAATTTGAAACAAAAGGGTTTTTTCATTACAACAACACAAGTTTGAGAAGCACTGGGTTAGACAGTTATCAGTAGTACTGCAGGTTTGTCCTACTATGAGATTACTCAGAATCCTGATTCATGTCACCTTTGAACTCTGACTGCTGCTGAATCAACACACTTAAAAAGTAAACAGAACCTGGGTTCATAGCAAAGCAATGAGGTCAAGTAATGTCTAGAACATTTGCACAAATGTGAAGCAGTCTCTGGCCACACAGTAAAAACTGGGATTAGTAAAGGGAGACTAGACCCTTGAAATAAGTGTCTCTTAACTTGTTTACTAGAAGGACTTGCTTTGGAATTTGTCAAATTTCCAATGCTATAGTCTGTAATTGAACAATGTCATATTATAACCTTGAGAATGTCTTCATGGCCTATTAGAATAATGGGTGGGGTTCTCTTTTTACGGCTAATTTCAGGAAGACTGGTAAAGTATATTTATCGTGGTCAAAATGAAATACAGACGTAAAATGGTGCACAGCAAGTTTGTCAGTAAAGAGGACTTCTACGGTTTCAGCCTTCTGTGTGAGACACAAAGAATAAATGTAGACAAATATAGACACACTTCACAACTGGGGTTCTCAGCTGGTACATTACAGTGACTTCAAGACTAATTTAGCAGACAGCTGGGAAAAAGAGACAAGAGATCTCCATTAACCTTCTTGCCTTCTAAAAAGCTAAAAATGGGATTTTTTAGTGCATGAGGAATTAACCCCTTGGATGCTACACGTCTCCAAAGCACTAATGTATTGGAAATGCAACTAGTATTCAAATGAATTGAGGCAGTAAACTCGAAATAAATATATATATATATAAATGTTGTTCTTATGTATCATAATATAGAATATTGTGTTGCAGTATTTTAGAAAAAGCAAATCAAAAAACAAACATTTGGTGAGTAACAATTTCCATAAATATATATTTGAAACCCCACATTTACATTCTTGTGATTTTTTTTTAATTTATTTACTTATTTTAATTTTTTTAAAGGTGAAACCTAAGCAGATGGCAGATGCAGGCAAAAGTCCCATGCCACCCAACTTGAGAACCACTGTCAGAGGGAATGTTGTAACATTTACAGCACGGATATTTATATTCAAGTATAAATACCTTGATAGAACTTTAAAGATCAGTTATGTTTTACTATGAAAACACATATACTATGGTCATTTACCTGTGAGTAAAACAGGGGTACACTTTATTCAAATGTTATTACAGTTCAAACAGTCAGGAAGTAGTGGAGCAGTTACTATTACATTCTATGGAAAACTGTAGCTAGTGGTTCACCTCTCCCAAAGAATGCTACACTGTCTGAACTACCTGGACAATAGGTGACAGTTTATTCATTTTGGATACCTAATATATACAGAATTGATTCACAGAAGCCATCAAGGTTTTCTGCTCAGATTAAGGTAAATGGGGATTTATTATTAACAGGAGCTATTCATGTTTCTTTAACTGTTTGAGTGCCACAGGGGTATCCCCAGTTGCATCATGTTTTTTTCCTGTAATTCTACATAATTCAACAGACAGCAGGTAACAACCATCTAGTATATGTGATGCAGTGCACCTATAGAGACTGCCACTATGGACAATATATTGACATTAGAAATAGACAGAGACTATACAGTGCAGCCAGAGGTAAATCACTAACTCTGTGCCCATTGAAGCAGCTTTACTTATAGATGATCATTCCCTATTTAAACTGCTCTAGCATAAGATACTAGCTTGCACTATTATTAATCAGAAGCCACTGATAAATGAGATGTGCAGGACTCGGGTCAATGAATATCTACGTTGATGTTATTCACATGCTTTTTTGAAACCGCTGCAAAACATATGAAGTTAAAAAAGCTAGTAGCCAAAATCCCAGCTCTGCACAATAGCATTGGTTAAATGAGCTTTGAGAAGTCAGGAAGTTTGTCCTTCTCAGTGCCCACAGAGCTGGAGCGTATCCGTGTGCTGCAGATAATAATCCATCCTCTTCCTGCTGCTTGCTAGCCTGTGCCCTCTGCTGGACGGAGTATTATCTGCAGCACATGGAGGCGCTCCAGGTGCCTGCGTGTGCTTAACAAACGGGTTCAGAACCAGGGGAAGGACACAAAAAATTCAGAGATGTGAAGACTGCAAAAAAATAAAAGAATACACTTATCTGCAGCATGTGCCCATTGGCTATGCAAAGTGACAATCTTGCACTGTCACGCACTGTGAGATTGTCACGTCATGCTGTTTAGCCATGCGACCTGCTGAAAGAGTTGAATGGTCGCACGCTCTTGTGCGTGCGACCATTCAAAAGGATACCCAGAGCCAGATAACCAGCAAACCTGGAAGTGGCTACTCCTTCACCCTACTCTTCCAGGGTCTGAAATTCACCATCTTATCTTGGTAAAGCTGAGGTACTAAGAAGATCCGGTGCAATTCTGAGGCAAAACATCTGTACCTTAGGAGAGAGCTAAAATGTGCCATTAATTTAAAATGGGACACTTAATTCCTTAAAGGGATAGTAATGTTTCATAATAAAAGCAGCTCTAATTAATCATCATAGTATTTGGACTTTGGAGAGTGTTATTTCAATTCTGTCAGAGTTGTAGTCCCAGAGTAATTCAATGACAAAGTGTCCCCCTCCCGCCCCTTTTACTGATGTCACACTGTTCAGCCAGAGCAGAAGGGAGGTGCCCAGGTAGATTGCAGAGAGGGACAATCTTCAATTAAGATAAGGGAAAAACCTGAAAAGCTTGTCAAGGGGGGCAGGGCTTTCATTGTTTTCAGTGTAAGAAGATTGTCCCCTTCTGTTATCTGTCTGGTCTTACAACCAAATCCACATCTGAGAAGAGATGGCTTACACTAGGTAAAAGGGGCGGGAGGGGGAAACTTTGCTTGTGAATATCTCTAAAACCATAAAGGTTTCAGAGATAAGACTTATATCGTTCTTTATGTTTTTTTTTAATGCCTACAAAATAAAATAAAGTTAAAACGAAGTATTACTATCCCTTTAAATGTTAAGATCTCCAACTCCTGTCTGTGAAATGAGTTGGAGACCTCACTAGCATTCAGTGTTTAAAAATCCCCATTTAAATAAAGAATTTGGGACTTTATTTTTTCCCTCTGGTGGACAGGTGGATTGCTCAAACACTGCACCATTTCTTCTTCGTACATAAGCCTTCGGCCAGATAACCCTTTGAGTGCCAGAGGGGAACACAACGCATTGCAAAGCAATGAGTTGTGTACCCCTCTGGCACTCAAAGGGTTAATCAAATACAGACTGCATCAGATAGCTTACAATCAGCAGGTAAGTTTGAACATGCAGTGCTTGCACCCTCTTGAATAGACTAACAGATTGCACAATAAAAATGCAGAAAGAAGCACATAGTTTCACCCAGCAGTGGATCTGAACCCTTTGAACTAACAAGCTATATAACTGACCCATAAATTTCACTGAAGAGCAAGACTGGGACACCTATGGCTGCCCAGCTGTTGATAGAGTACAATTCCCCTCATCAGTTGGCTGGTTGATGATAATGGAAGTTATACTCAACAACAGATGGGAAGCCACAGATTTATCCCTTAATTTTAGCATTTGCACTCACCCAGGAGTTTATCTGTGCAGCCCTGTGACAAGAAAGATATGGAATATGAACTGGCAGATCACGTTTAAGCAGGCAACACAGCAGACAGCCATCAAAGCCTCTACACGGCGATGCAGTGCAATGTGGGGGACTAACTATAACATCAGCGCTCCAGATTTAAATATACTAGGTGACTCAAGTCACTGGTCACATCTGAACACAGATCAGCGACGTGAGGTAATGTACTCACGCACAATGCATTACATGTCAGCCTTATGCAGAGACATAATGGCTGCAACACTGGGAAGATTACACCACCTCCGGGTGATGCGAGCATGGCTCGTTGAGCTGAGAGCTTTTTCTTGTAAGTGGCTTTGCCCTGTCTTCAAAAGACGGTTTGGGATTGGGTGTTCTGCTTAGCATATTCTTCTTGGAGTGGCTGTCCCTTTAAGCCCCTTTCAAATGGGAGACACAAACACAGCAGTGCTGCCTTAGTGATATTACCCAATATGAAATCCTGTGCTGGGCTATGGTGCCCTTCACATGGGTGAAAATTGCCTCATGTGAACAAACTTTAGTCCGTCATGCTGCCTCTTTACTGCATTCACAAGAAACACAGTAAAGTTTCACTAAGCAAGGTCTGCACAAAGGCCTATGAGGCATCTCACAGCAGCTTCAAATGAGCACCAGCGAATAACAATATCCCATGGCAGATATCAGGCACGCCTCTCCTGCATCTGGATCAGTAGTGGAACGCAGGAGAAGGTAAGTGAACATGTAGCAAGTAGCTGTTGCAGATCTGCTGTCAGTGTTAAAGAGGCCTTAAAATTAACTTAATTGCTTCTGATATGGGCAAATTGTATCCTAGGTCTTAAAGTATACCAAACAGCAGCACCAATAAGCTAAGAATACGCAAGACATGTAACATTATACTTAAAAATGCTTAAAGGCTAATGCGTGCAACTTTATTAATGGAAACTATTCAGCCATAAATATATTAATCGTCAATGTTCCAAATGGAGTTTGCAAAAATACGTACCACTTATCAAATTTTCCATTATCATATAACTTTCTACAGATTTTGACTAATCTACGGAATATTGCTGTTAAGAACAACACCAACTATGGTGTTCTAACAGTAGTCAGTCAGTGTACAGCATTTATGAAAAAACCCTGTTACACTCAGACAGAGTAGAACAGGGCTAGCCAACCTTTGGTTCGCTAGTTGCTGGGGAACTACAACATACCTCCCAACATTTAAAATTGGCAAAGAGGGACACATGTGTTTTAGGGGGTGTGGCTGGGGGTGTGGCTGGTGGGTGGGGCATTAGCAATAATTTTTAGGCTATTTAATGACCTATTGACACCCCCTTGTGTAACCTAATAAATGATTTACAAAAAGACCAAAGTGTTTTATATACACAGACTAATATATAAACACACATACTGACAATTAAACAAACTTTAATGTGAATATTATTGCTGTAGAGCAGAGTGATAGGGACAGAGGGATTTGAATGCTACAATTCCCATTATATCCAAGTTGTTGGTGACTGTAATTCCCCTCATATTCAACAGCTGGAAAGCCAACAGTTGCCTACCCCTGGGTTAGAAGAATTATTTCTGCGTAACTGTATAAGTCTATGCAAACTCAAATCCTATCTCAGGATCAAACCTAAGAACATGGCAGCCTTGCCTTAGATTTAGAGGTGAATTTATTCACAGATTTGTATTACTCCCATATGGCACAGCTAATTTTCCCCAGAATTGCTCCAATTCCATTTTCTACATAAGAACCAAAGTGTGGAGAGAATTGTTATTATAGAAGTTAGGGCTATATACAAGTGTTCTGTGGGGATCATGCAGCCACAATGGGCATTTGAAAACATGCAGACTGCCTTAGAAATTCATAGAATTCATTATATTACATACCTTCCAACATTTCAAATTGCCAAAGAGGGACACTTGTGGTTTAGGGGGTGTTGCTGGAGGGCGTGGCTGGTGGGGCGGGGCATTACCGAGAATTGTTAGGTTATTTCATGACCTATTGACACCTCCTTGTGTAACCTAATAAATGACTTATAACAAGACCAAAGTATTTTATTTACACAGACTAATTTATAAACACATATGCTGACGTTTAAACAAACAATAATGTGAGTTTTATTGCTGTAGAGCAGTATGATATACTTATATACACCATGCAATCTGATCTCCTAAAAAGAGGGACATCAGGGTGGGAAAGAGGGACAGAGGGATTTGGGTCTAAAAGAGGGACACTTGGGAGGTATGATATTACATTAGTGTGCCTTACCTCAGGGGTGGACAAAAATATAAAGAAGAAGAAAAAACATGGAGCCAGAGTGGCTTTTCTTTTAGAAGCCAACTAAAAAGTTTTAGGAGCCAAATGAGGAATAAATATGTAACAATTTGTATAGAATTCCCCCCAAACTTAGGAGCTAGAAGTAAAATGTTTGGAGGCTAGGGTGCCAGGCTCCTGGGATCATATCACAATTGCTCTGCCATCATCTGGTCTATACAAACCCAGTCTTCCCTTTCAGTGATATGGACTGCACAAGTAAGTACATAATACGTACAGTCAGATTATTACTACTATACTTTTTATTTTATATTTTCTTTCATTTTTAAGTATATTTTCCACTTTTATGTCTCTGACATGAGTTTTATGGATCTCAGTTTGCAGAGAGTTTGCAGAGAGTTTTCTGGCTGACAGACCAACAAAGCAGGTTGTAATACATTGTACAGTCTCTCTGCAGCACTGAATGCACTGTGTGCTGTCTTTTTTTACATTGTTTCTCTTTACAATGTTTCATTAGGCCTGCTCTCATGTTTCCTGACAGAAAGCTCTCCCTAAACATAACCATATAGCCCACTCCCAGTGACATAAAAGTGAAAAAATAGGTGAAGATGAAAAAAAACAAACAAAAAACTAAAAGATATAGGGAACTTTACTGTCCATATTATAGGAATATGTAAAAGCAAAATAAAGGGTTACAAGTATTTAACCCCTTAACGACCGGGGAATCCGGACGCGGACGCGACTGAATGACCACGGAGCAATTTTTTTTAGTGCTCCGTTGCATTCTGGACTCCCCGAATGGCGTGCAGCTGCGGGGGGAGCCCGGAACTCGATGACGGTCATAGTACGCCATCGGTCGTTAAGTCAAATCGACCCTTGACGTACTATGACCGTCATGGGTCGTTAAGGGTTTAAACTGTTTAACTTTACCTTCATATTGTAATCGGATATATTAAGATACTTAGTGTTGCACAGGAGATCTGTTGCAGTCTATACCTGGCTATGACATTATACTCTCTCCATATAACCTGTCCGGCTGTTTTCTACTGATCATCTTATTTAAAGAATGAATGGCTGCTTTGTAATGTGAACAGATGATAATTAAGTAAGTAAAGATTTGACATAAAGATCTGTACATAAAACTGCTGAAATAGCTCAAAAATAAGTTCCAGACAGCTGTACGAAGATCACGCACCCAAGTAAATCCTTTTGTTTCTTGTTAAACAAATCATAATCACTTATTCCTCTAGGAGTTGTTGCTCTTTCAAGCGAACAAACATTTCTTATAATAACCATTAGTTTTCATGCTATGGCCAGAAAATCTTAATGGCCCCTATCAATTGTTTACTCTTGGTCCAAAAGATATCCTCCATCAGTCATGATAATTGTTTGCAATTTTTTTCAAACTAAAGCAGATAGAGTGGATGAGTCTACTTAACCTTTCAATTCACTGCTCATTCCTCTGGCCCTTTAAGGGTTAACATGGACACTATCATGTGCAGTGAGACGAGATTAAGGTCTTTTGGTCCTGCTAGGAACTGTCATGTCTGCCTCCACAGATGACATCCAGGACTGATTGAAGCAGTTATTTCTTGAACCAAGGAGAAAGGGTAACATTCATAGGGGCTATTATGATTTTCTGGCCATAATAAGGTAAGTGAGAGTTTATTATTAAAAGGTGTCAGTTCTTTAACAGGTAACAGCTCTAGAGTCATATTTTTTTTTACCTGTGTCAATCTAGGTGCAGACTGCAGACCAAGTTTTACCCTTCAATTAAGAGATACCCATACCTGGGAACTCCTTACGCTTGAGCCCCTGCAAAGGGCTCACGTGATGCAACTGGAGGTGAGTAAATTACATGATTTGCATCATAAAGGGGGTGGGGCTTAAACAGGTGGGCAGGGCTTATGGGCATGGTACTTGGGAAGTGGGCAGAACAGGGTGGGAAGGAGAAGTGAGCGGGAAGTGGATGGAACAAAGTGGGAAGGAGAAGTGGGAGGAACAGGATGGGAAGTAGAAATGGGCGGGAAGTGGAAGGAACAAGGTGGGAAGGAGAAATGGGAGGGAAGTGGAAGGAACAAGGTGTGAAGGAGAAATGGGCGGGAAGTGGGAGGAACAAGGTTGGAAGGAGAAGAAGTGGGCGGGAAGTGGGAGGAACAGGGTGGGAAGGAGAAGAAGTGGGAGGAACAGGGTGGAAAGGAGAAGTGAGCAGGAAATGGAAGGAACAATGTGGGAAGGAGAAGAAGTGGTCAGGAAGTGGGGTAAATAGGTTGGGAAGGATTAAAAGTGGGAGGAACAGGGTGGGAAGGAGGAGAAGTGGGCGGGAAGTGGGAGGAACAAGGTGGGAAGGAGGAGGAGAAGTGGACAGAGTTTCATACGAAAATCACCACCACTGGAGAATCAGCCTCTGTGCATGTTAATTAACTTTAAAGACCAGAGTCTCCGGGGCAAATACAAAAAGTTCCCAGGTATTGAGAAACCTTTATTTCAGTTTGAATGCAGCTTTGACCTGCCAGCATTTATAGCACACTGGCTGCAACACAGGTGACATAAGTATAACATAGACTTTAATTTATTAGTACAGGTAGCAGGAAACTACCTCTGCCTACCTGATGCAAGTATATGCATTAGTAGATTAGTAGCGCTATTACACTCTGAACCTGAGATGGTGACTGTCAGGCTACAACAGTGAGACAAAGTGAGAAATTAAGAGTGTCATAAGAGAGCAAGAGACATACAGCAAGAGAGCAAAAGAGAGAATGCCAGAAAGACTGAACTTGTGACTTGCACTACAAGGTGTGGGTGTATAATACTGTATTCTTTATATACCCTGGGCCATTTATGCTAACATATATGTCAAACTCCGCTCTGGAAAAGACAGTATTCAGATGAGCTCCACTACAATATTACATTTAATAAAAAGGATGCACTTACAGGTCTTTATGAGAATTTTAAGCTGTATTATTCTCCTACATATACCGTCAAAGTTTTGGTTAACTGTATGGACCTTTATCAAGACCTTATTAGTGGAGAGAGATGTTCTACCAACAGGTAAGTACTGCTGTGACCTACAGTATAACTACTACATTCTGAGATCTAGATCACTGGAGGACCTATGGCAGTGAAGCTACACAGTTAACTCCTCATGTGGTTTTCAAGAGCTGATCTCTCTCTGCTGCTCTGATGATATCATCAACATCTGGAATTGGATCTCTGCATACTGGAAAGAATGTGACTCACAAATGCTTAACCCCTTGAGTGCTACAGATATATCCAAGGCTTTGTGAAGCAATGCACAGGTAGTGTCTCTAGTATACAAGGGATATATATATATGTGTGTGATCTTGAGAAAGGTTATGTCAATGTAACTGAAACGTTTATCAGTAAACTTTGATCTGATTCATCAATTCTTGAAGTCCTGAGAGTGCTTTTTTACTTTGCATACACAAACTATTTGATTGCCCTGAAGATAGCACCCAGGCACATACTACTGTAAAGCAAGAGTACTTCCCTTTGGTACTATATGTGCGTGTGTGTGTGCGTGTGTGTGTTTGTGTGTGTGTGTGTGTGTGTGTAAACGCCACTATTTTGATGCACAGTTCAGAGTGTGAAAGATGAAATGGCTAATAAACCACCAAGAGAATCAAGCTGTCATTAGAGAAACAAACACCTACTAATAATAACCACACACATCTTACTATGATCTGAAAATCCTGTTGGCCGCTATGATATTTTCCTTCTTCCTTTGTTCAAGAGATTGCATGTACAATCAGGTCCTGGATATCAGATCCATGGAGGCAGACATGACAGTTGTTGCCAGTATTTTCAAACGGAAGCAGGAAGGTTGCATGCGCCTACTTAGTCCTTTAATCCCTTAACAACCAGTGGTCCAGGGAATGGACTCCCCTTAAGGACCACTTTGATCTTGGTCGACGAGCTGGCACACATGACTGATCACGTGTGCCGCACACCAAACGGGGGCCTGATAGTGACCTCTCCAGGCTTGGAGCAGTCAATTTTAGACCCCACTAGTTCTCAGAGAGCTCCCGCAGAAGAGATGTGAGCACAAAATACGTGACATGCCAGGACCATCATCGGCCCTTTAGGCAAGGACACCGGTGACGGTCCTGACACATCACTGGTCGTTAAGGACAAACGACCCAATGTATCGTACATCCCACAGGTTCTTAAAGGCAACTGTCATGTCCTCCTCCATGGACATGACATCCAGAACTGGCTGAAGATCTTGAACCAAGGAGAAAAGGGAATTTAGTTAGTAGAGGTCATTAGAATTTTCTGGCCATAGTAAGATAAGCAAGGGTTAATATTAGGTGGTGTTAGTCCTCCTTTAATAGTAACTCTACAAAATGTAAACAACAGAAAGAAGGTGTTGGCAGGAACAGAGCAGAAGAGACAATTCATCGGGGTAACATAAGGACAAGGATTCATCCACAGCTCCTAACAATGCAACTGTGTGCTAAATTGGGTCTCTCTTGCTATATATGCCTGTCATCGGTTGTAAGATAATAAATAAAAGTGTGCAGCCTATCACTACTCTATTAACTCCCATTTACAAAACAAAGTCAGATTCCAAAGTGAAAGCCCTTCCAAACATCTTAGGGAGATTTTCTTGGGATAGGAATTTAACCGCTGGCGCATTCAATATGCAAATAGTCTTGGCTGCTATGCTTCCAACATCTGGAATCCATTTCCATCAGCTGTTTTGCAAGACATAACCAGTCCCTTCCTACATTCCAGCCTCTATTTCACTAATCTCCACTTGCAAACACACAAAAAATACAACATTATTAAGTGGCGTGCTGTTGGATATACATTTATTAAGACCTGAAGATTGTGTCTGTTTACAATTCCTTGCACTAGCCAGTTTGCCAAAGGAAGGCCAAGGAGGCATTCAAGGAATGTGTTGGCAGTTAAGCAACTGTTAGATGTATAACCAAGGACTTAAGTGTGGCATTCAATAAAGGGCATATTAGCTAGTTATAATGTATTTTGATGGAAAACATATTAGAACCAAACTGTTAATGAGCTGTGCACACCTCATGAATTAGCTCATGTCTGCACTTTTTCTTAGCCAATGGTATCAAAAACTGGGTGTGGTTAAAATGTCTAAAAAAGGCGCAAGGCAGTAACAACTTATGTAGCAGTGTTATGAGTAAGACAGAGCCAACCCGCTCAGCCATCCCCTTTCTGCCACCAATGTCTTTGACAATTAAGTAGTTTCTAAGCCCTGGGCAGGTGTGAGTCTCTCTCTCTCTCTTTATGCCCGCTGACTTTTCCAATTCTTAGGACTTCTTTGTCAGGGTGGGTCAGGGCTCAACTTACACATTTTGCTTGGGAAACCAGTAAGTTCAAGTTATGCCCTAGTATGAAAATGAGAATCTCTCCTCACATCTGCCTTATAAGTGCTTAGTGTCTGACAATAGAGCTTTCTTTATTACTAGTCGGACTGTAAACTGGAATCACATTGGTACTAGGGGAGTTCTTAATTAAATTTCAAAATGTAGACCTACACTTTGCCCTAAAAAAGTAACCTACATGCCTGCCAGCCTACTAACATGCTATGCATATTCTCTGAGGCTGATTTAACCCCTTAGAAGGACTGCAGCAATTCTACTGGGCAAAAAAAAAAAAAATTCCCACTGATTTAAATTGGAGTTTTAAACCCCAAAATGCTTTAGAGACCTCTCTTGCCTTTGAGGAGTTAAATCCCAATTTCCATGAATGAGAATATTTATTTCTCCCCTGTGGTGCAGTTGGTTTGCTCCAGAACTGCTCTAGTTGTTCAAAGTAGCCAATCTGTCCCGTGTAAATCACTGAAGTAAACACCTTGCTTGGAGACACCGGAAAAATGCTTTACTTTATCCCTTTGAATGCTAGACGGGCAAGCAAAGCTAAGCAATGTGTTGTAAACACCTCTGGCACTCAAAGAGTTAATCCAAATACTCCTTTTCAGCTCATTTTAATATCTTTAAAAATGATTGTACATTAAAGGGATAGTAATACTTAAAATGTAAAAAAAAAATATGTTGTAGGTTTTATCCCCCTGAGTAAAACAAGAGTACTCCCACTACTGAAAGGTGTTTCATTCAAAAGTTATTAATTTTCAAAGTTGAATTTTTTAGGTGCAATATCACAGTGGCCTGAAATTGTACAGTGGCGCTGTTGCTACACCATCCTATGGAGATTTATGGTCCCGGGACCAGAGCTGTCCATAAGTATTACTATCCCTTAAAAAAAAAAAATCACATTGCTTTTCTATATAAAAAAGCATCTTACTGCTCCTTGTGTCCCCATGACTCTCTCCCTCCTCCTCTGTGTCTGTGTCCCTCCATATATCTCCTGCCACCCCACACTCCTATCCTGTGTCCCTCCACCTCATGCGGAACAGGCCCCTATAGCGGCAAGTGAGAGAAGGTGACTTTCTGAAATTATCAGACATTTGAACAAGGCTGGGGTATCAGACAGTGTATGTGTAGTTCTGTGACTTAGTTCTGTGATTACCAGTGGGACAGGGAAACAATGCTGGGGTATCAGACAGTATATGTGTAGTTCTGGGACTACCAGTGGACAGTGCAACGAGGCTGAGTGGCATACAATGTATATGTTGGTCGGTGGCTAACAGTAGACGAACTGAGCAAGGCTTGGGTGTCACAGTGATTTGTGGGTCTGTGACAGTCTGGGATAGTGGAACAAGGCTGGGGTTTCAGACAGTGGATGTATGAGTCTGCAAGTACCAGTGGAACAAGGATGTGGTGTCAGACAGTCTATGTGTGGGTGGACAGTGGAAAATATCTCCCTCCCCAATGCCTCTTCTCGCACAGGTGACGTGCATCTTTTTCATATAATTATACATACTGTATATTATATATGAAAAGATGCAAGCAAGGCTTTGTCCATGCGTGAAGCATCATTTCCCATGGCTGGGTCTACTGTCTACTATTACAAAATTGTGTTCAGTGGAGCCACTTGTACTTCTTCAAGGAACACTGGGGTTCCATAAAACACATTTTGAGAGTGTCTGGCCTAGTTATTGGCCTGTGTTTCCTAAGCTGGAGGTGAGGAACTGTATGGCCTTCATCCGTACATGGTCAAAAAGAATTTCTGAGAAATATGTAGGACAAAAGCACTGAATTTTTAACCCCCCCACACACAAAACTCCACTGAAAAACCAGCAGCAGAGAAACCAGAGTGACTTCTTTTGATTGATATATAGAAATTACGTTAATTAATTGGCACTACTGGAGCGCAACTAATGATTGAGGGTTATTGGTGGGGATTTAGAGAAGGATTGAGGAAAGCAGGCAGTCTTGTAAAACTGTAATAGCTTGCATTATTAACACAGAAAGGTATGCAACATATCAATCTGCAATATTTTGCATACCCCTCTTGCAATCAGAGGGTTAACACACACACAAAATAAAAGTATGATCAATAAAGTACTGTTGAAATGTGTGAAATAGGAGGAATACTACAGCTACTCAATTGCATCAAGGAAGACAAATAGACATTTTCATTGATTTAAATGGGGCTTTTAACCCCTTGAATGCTTCACAAAGCACTGGAGCCCTTACTTGCATTGCAGCCAAATGATTTGCAATGTATTGGACATGTCTTTAGCTTCTAAGGGGTTAACAAAAATGAGACGTTATTCTTGTTTCCTCCTACAACATTCAAAATTTCCAGAAAGCTTGCACAGGGTGTATCCCCTTCTGTATCTATCTTACTAAGCAGATCACAATGTTCCCTTGATAACGATAACTTAAAGGGTTAGTAATGGCTTATATTAATAAACAGTAAGATCGTACATATTCAAAAAAATAAATCAATAGATGTCAGTCAGATCTCTAAAATCTTTATGGTTTGAGAGATACAACCTTTTAAAGTTCCCCAGTCCCTACCCTTGCACTGAAGTCAGCCTCTTTCTGACAGAGGAAGATCCTGGTCCTGGGACCAGCAGGCGGCTCTTCAGCAGAGCAGCAATAGCACAATCTAAAAAGAAATACTTCATTGGAACGGTCTACAAAGTGTTCTTGCAAACCAGGCACACTTTGTAGCCCATTCCAATGAAGTATTTCTTTTTAGATTGCGGTATTTCGGCCCTGCTATACAGCCAACTCAAGTTGCACAACACGAATCTCCTTCCGTCAGATTCTCAGCTGACATCAGGTTTGAGAGACATCGAAGTGGCATCCACCGATTTATTTTTTGAATTTCTAGGATATTACTGTTTATTAATATAAGACATTACTAACCCTTTAAAAAGAATAATAGTATATTATTGTGGTTTTACCTATTCTGCAAGTGTGCACTTGGATCTGACAGTGAAATCAGGTATAGTGATAAAAAGATAGCATACAGAGCGCTCAGTGCTGTAAGGACAGTGTTACATTGTATCACTGTCCTGCTTTGATGGTCAACTGACAGAAAACTCTCTGGAAATAGAGATTCAGGGAACTCTCTGTGAAGGACATAATAAAGAAATAGGTGAAGATGAAAAGAAAATAATCAATTTGACTTACATAGTATGAATTTGCAGATTATGTAAAGTCAAACTAAACGATTAGTATCCCTTTAAATTTGTTACATCACTTCACTTGAGTCTTTGCTCCACAAAAGTACAAAAAGGTGAGGACTTTTCCAAGCCATATTAATCAAAATCCAGTTATTCTGGAGTAACCCTACTGCACTGTAGGGCACCAATAAAAATTCCTAAATTTACATGTGCTTGATTAGGGCTTTTTAACCCCTTGAATGTCAGAGGTCTCAGATGCATTGTTTCGCAATGTATTGGAGACCTCTCTAGCATTCAAGGGGTTAAAAGTCCAATTTAATTTAAGAGGAATTTTTATTTGTCCCTTGTGGTTTACTCTAGATATTATTGAGAGTATTTCTATACGGTGCCATTTTTTAGTCTTAGATACTGTGTGTATTTTATCTGTGTATTACATGGCTGTGTGGAGATTAGTAATGTCAAGCCCAGATAATAAAGTGATATCCAATTTGTCTTTATTAATATGGGCCCATGTTTGCTCACTTATCACCAGGTTGTGTACAGGAAAACAAAGTCACATAGGGATCGCTGCACAAACACAGCACTTAAAGGGATAGTATTACTTCAAAATTACTATCCCTCATATTGTAGCCCTTAATAAACTGAGATAAATGACACCAGCGGCATCTCTCAAACCTTTATTGTTTAACCCCTTAAGGACCGGCGGTCCTGGGACATTTCCGTCCCATAATGACCACATAGGAGCACTTGGACGCGCCGGTACACGTGACCCGTCGCGTGTATCGGCGCGTCATTATGGGGCCTGATAGAGATCGCTCCGATCTTGGAGCGGTCAATTTCAGGCCCTATTTTTACTTACAGCGCTCCCGGTAGAGCGCTGTAAGTAAAAAGTACGTGACGTACTATGACCGTCATCGGTCCTTGAGTATTTCAAGGACCGTGACGGTCCTGGTACGTCAAGGGTCCTTAAGGGGTTAAGAGATAGCCGCTTTCAAAGTTTTCTCTCCCCTGCTCGCCTCAGATGTGGAATCTGGTCCCGGGACCAGACAGCTCACAGCAAGGGACAATCTTCTTACTGTGAGCCTAAGGAAAACCCTGCCCCCACTGACAGGTTTTCCTTATGCCAATTGAAGATTGCACCTCTCTGTGATGCATCTGAACACCATCTTGCTGCTCTGAGGTGAGCAGTGTTACATCAGTAAAAGGGAGGGGATACTTTATCATTCAATTACTCTTGAGCTACAACTCTGACAGTATTGAAATAACACTCCATGGCCCATATATTATGAAGATTAATTGGAGCTGCTTTTATTGTGAAACATTACTATCCCTTTAAGAAACCTTTTCCATGGATAATCAGCATAGCTATGTACAAAGAGGATAAGACAATCTGTAGCTATTATGGATCAAACCACTTCTACCATAGAGAGCAAATAAAAATTCTCATTTACTTAACAAAGGGCAGTTAACCCCTTGAAGGCTATCAAGGTTTCTGAGACCTCAGCAGCCTTCAAGGGGTTAAAAGCCCCATTTAAATCAGTAGGTACTTGTGTAATTTTTAGGTCTCCCCTACAGCGTAACTGGTTCGCTCTAGAATTGTGCAATATCTTCTTAATAAATCAGCCAAAAGAATCAGTTTCTGTGTCCAGAACAATAGGAACAATGGGAGACCACAGTCAGTCTGTCTGAAAAGTTTCTCTAAAGCTGAAGCGGTTTTGGAAGAGAGACTCCGAAAACCATTCCTCCTCTAGTAACCAGTTTCTAAAAGGAATAAAACCCAGAGAGTAGGGAAACCCTTACCTTTCAGACAAAACATTCTGCGTCCATTCCATGAAAAGTGCTGGAAGCGTGGAAGTCTCACTCTGCATTGGGCTGTGCTACATCCAGCTGTTTCCTAGCTGCCTTCATTCAGCATGAGCGCAGACACACACACACACACACACATCAAACTGTGGCACCAGTCCAGCTTGTGCTGAGAAAGGAAGCTGCCATCCAGTCCTATGTTATCCGAGCCAGTCATTTGGTCTGTAACCCCAAGCCCTTCTCTCCAGCTGACATCCTCCACTCCAAAAATATAACCCAAGAAGAGAGAAAGAAAAAGACAGAGAGAAAAAAAAATGGTTCTTCTACAGCCAACCCTACCAGCAGCCCATACCCAATTGTTTTATCTTATCTGTCAGCATTTTTCCTTGTTGTATGCATGGGGCTTAGGGATGTCAATTGGGCAGAGGCAGGAATAGCAGATCTCACTTAATCCAACTCAACTGTTTGTTGTGAAACACTAACACAGCTCTTTGTGGGTCACGCTTTTTTGTTTTTCTTGTTCTGGAATGCCAGGCTTGTTTTCCAGTCCCCCCCCCCCCGCCCCCCCGGCACATTTGGGACATGTTGCTTTTGTATGAGTTTTTTGTTTTTTTAAAGGAATAGTAATGTTTCACAAAAACAGCAGCTCCTATTAATCTTCACAGTATTTGAGCCATAGAGAGTGTTATTTCAATACTGTCAGAGTTGCAGACCAGACAGCTCACAGCAAGGGACAATCTTCTTACTGTGACCATAAGGAAAACCCTGCCCCCCTTGACAGGTTTTTCCTTATGCTCACTGAAGATTGTCCCTCTCTTTTGAACTACAACTCTAACAGTACTGAAATAACACTCTCCATGGCCCAAATGCTATGAATATTAATTGGAGCTGCTTTTATTGTAAAACATTACTATCCTTTAACCCCTTAAGGACCCTTGACGTACCAGGACCGTCACGGTCCTTGAAATACTCAAGGACCGATGACGGTCATAGTACGTCACGTACTTTTTACTTACAGCGCTCTACCGGGAGCGCTGTAAGTAAAAATAGGGCCTGAAATTGACTGCTCCAAGATCGAAGCGATCTCTATCAGGCCCCATAATGACGTGCCAATACACGTGACAGGTCACGTGTACCGGCGCGTCAAAGTGCGCCTATGCGGTCATTATGGGACGGAAATGTCCCATGACCGCCGGTCCTTAAGGGGTTAATGTGTTCTAATTTTTAACCCCTTGGTTGCTAGAGTGGTCTCCAACACATTATGAAGCAGATACATGTGTCACTGAAGCAGATTTGCTAAGAACGTGAGTGATTCTGGGGCAAACCAACTGGCATAAACATTCCCTCATTGAAATAAATGAGAATTTAAACCCCCATGAATGGTAGAGAGGTCTTCAACACATTGCTTTGCAATGCACTGGAGACCTCTCTAGCATACAAGAAAGTTAAGCCCCACCCTCTAAATCAATGGTAATTTGGGGGATTTTTATTTCTCCCCTATGGTGGAGTTGGTTTGCCCCAGAATCGCTCCAGTTCTTAGTACAACTGTCTGACTGACAGCCAAAGGCCACAATGATGTAAGGACCCATCGCTTAAAGGGGAAATATACCCTAGGACAGTGGTTCTCAAGACAAGTTTAGTTCGCTTTATAGATAATTAAAATCTGTCTATATGTTGTGTTAGCTGTTTTTCTGTAAAATAAATAGCTTTGATAAACTAACCTTTACACTTTGGTGGCATAGTATGGAATTTGATGCTTTTTTTTCCTGCAGTATGCTAATTACTTCTGCCTGAGTCCATGGGTGACATCCATAGCTGGGAACTCTCTGGATTTGCCCCAGAGACTGTGGTGCTTACAGTAAATTACTGGGTCTCTGGGGACAGAGGCTGAGTCTCCAGTGGGGGCGAGTTTCTTATCAAGCTGTTCCCACTTCTACTCCTTCTCCACCTTGTTCTGTCCACTTCCCGCCCACTTTATTAGACAGCCTATTCAGGTCTGCTCCCAGCTATGATTAAGCCCCACCCATCTGCAATGCAAATGCTGTCATTTATATTCTTCCAGTGGCACCACATGAGGAGTGTACAAGAAAAACTTCCCAAGTGTCACATTGAAAGAGAATTTCTTGTCTTGTTAAACAGATTGAAGCTAATTGATGAAATGTCTCTCTAAACACTTAGCCAATAAAGGTATCATTTCAGCTCTACCACTCCTCTGCTTTTTATATGGCTAACACGATACCATCTTTTACGTATAATACATGTGTTAATCAAAGTTGTGTGGTTTTTAGGAAAAAACATGCATACTCAAGGTTGGGTGACAGAGATCACCCAGAAACTAAGGATATAGAAATATTGGACTGCCGCTCCAACCTGATATACAGGCAAGTTTGCAATACAGATAAATCACAGTCAATGGACATCAATTCACCTATACGGTTCCTTGAATGCAAACGTGTCAAAAAGTATCACTTCAGCGTGTGCTATCTTGGAGGTTCTTCCGACACTCCAATCAACAAGGATACATTTATGTGCCACTCTATATATATATATTGGAGATGCAACACCGTCAGCATGAGTCATGAGTAAGCATGTTCCTACGCGAAATACGTTGATCAGAAAGTAATAAGAAACGTCTGCAGTAAGGTGCCCACTATATTTCCTTCACACTATTCAGATGAATCCAAGGTACTGTTTGTATGTTTATCGTTAAGCACCATATAAATTATTGATATTTTTGTGTTTTTAAATGGCTGACCGTGTTGCATCTTCAATATATATAGCATGGTGCATCTTTGCATTGAATAAATCACCCAGAAAATGCCCTCAGTCTCACTGAAGCTTAGTTGCAGTCAGATCAGCTCTCTACTGACCTCTAGAGGAACTTTAAATCAGTAGATTTAAACTCAAAAGACAGGAAGATATCTCTCTGCAGCTTAGGCCTGTAGCTGTTTTGTACAAACCTCTCAGCTCAGCAGGGAGCTCAACTCTTTGAGTGCCAGAGGGTTATGCAACGCATTGCTTTGCAACCCCTCTGGAACTGAAAGGGTCAATGTGCATAAAGAGTCAGGCAAAAAGTGGGCGGGTACTCTTAAACCTGTAATTCCTCATCAATTTTATGTAAATATGCAAACTTAATTGATGGTCAGAATTGTTGAAAAAAGAATTAGCCTCTGCCCCGGAGACATGGTAATTACAAGCAAAACCTGGAGTCTCTGGTGCAAATCTGGAGAGTTCCCAGCTATTACAACGTGATACACTTTTATACACATCATACAGTGTGTCCTCTTAGAAAGAGGGACTCCAGGTTGGGACAGTGGGATGTGGTCTCAAAGAGGGACAGCAGGTTGGGACAGAGGGATTTGGGTCTCAAAGAGGGACTTGTCCCTCCTACAGAGGGACACCTGGGAGTTGTGTGTGTGTATGTGTGTACGAGTGTATATGTAGCTATGTGAGATTGTGTATTAGTTTGTATATTTGTGTGAGAGTATGTGCGTCTGTGTACGTTTGTTTTTGTATAAGTGTATGTGTGTGTGTGTGTGTGTGTATATTTGTATGTATGCTTGTGAATGTAAGTTTTATATGTGTATAAGACACACATTCAAACGCTCACACAAATGTCCTCACACCCATATTCACATTTTACAAACATGTACACGTGTTGCTGTAGATGACTGTGTTTTAAAAGGAAGAGGGAGGCATCTCGCGCGATTTACCTTATACATTGCGTGTTCTTCAAAAGTGTGTTTACATTAAAGCATGAGATATATGCCCGTGCTTCCTTCTATGTATGACTGAACTTTACATCACACTGTCTGACTCCTGTTGCTACCAGAAACCTAAATACATAGCATATTACATAGGTGTGGATGCTCCGGTTAACACCAGAAGGCAGAATCTGAGTACAGACGTGGAGGCGGCTCCAGATGTTTGAGCATTAAGTCTCTCATACTTTGAGGGAAGTGTGGCCGCCTGTTTGATACCCTGCGTTAGGGCACAGGTGCCACAGAACTAGGATAACATGGGTGGACAAAAATTTAAAACAGCTTCAGAGACAGGTAACATTTATAGGAGCCAACAGGAGTTTTAGGAGCCAGTACAGGGGTTGCATGAACAAAGATGTATATAAAAACACTCCTACACAGGTAAATCAATCTGTATAAAGAGCCACTTATTCCTAGAATATATGCTGCTTGAAAAGTAAAAATATATATATTTTTTTAAATTGTTTTATTTTAAAAACATTGATCAAAGCTTACAATATGTGCTCATAAGCAGGATATTCACAAACGCTTTAAAGGGATAGTAATGTTTCATAATAAATGCAGCTCTAATTAATCATCATAGTATTTGGACTTTGGAGAGTGTCATTTTAATTCTGTCAGAGTTGTAGTTTAGGAGTAATTCAATAATAAAGTGTCCCCCTCCCGCCCCTTTTACTGATGTAACACTGTTCATCCAGATCAGAAGGGAGGTGCCCAGGTAGACTGCAGAGAGGGACAATCTTCAATTAAAATAAGGGAAAAACCTGAAAATCTTGTCAAGGGGGGCAGGGCTTTCATTGTTCTCATAGGAAGAAGATTGTCCCCTGCTGTTATCTGTCTGGTCTATGGACTGCATTCCACATCTGAGAAGAGACGGCTTACACTAGGTAAAAGGGGCGGGAGGGGAAACTTTGCTTGTGAATATCTCTTAAACCATAAAGGTTTGAGCGATAAGACTTATATCGTTCTTAACTTTATTTTATTTTGTAGGCATTAAAAAAACTTGAAAACGAAGTATTACTATCCCTTTAAATAATGTTTTCCCAAAACTTAATTCAAAGACAGGAAGGACAATGAGGTGGAAAGATTGAACCTTTTAGCCATAATAATAATAATAATAATAATCATAATAATAATAATAACAGATTTCAAGCTGAAAGGAAATAAATAAAAAAAAAACACAAATACAACACACACTCACACCCACAAAGAATCAAACATTCCAAAGGAATAAAAGTGAAACATTGTGTAGAGTGCATCCAAAGGCTAAGGAGCCACTTCCTGCTGACTTTGCATTCTTTCATGGTTCACCTGTTCCATAGCCATGGGGTCCCAGCACAGAGAGTGGCGCTCTAAGGGAACTATCCAGACAGAGTAGGCCTGTCAGACCTCCTGGAAGTAAGATCGTTCTGCCAAAATCCACATGTAAAAACACACACACACTTCTACTTGAGTTTCTCAAATCTGAAACATAGGCTTGTGGGGGAGTTTTAACCCCTTGGATGCTAGAAACATCCCTAACTGCTTTCAGACCAATAGCAGATGCAGTGGCACAGGCTGTTATCCCTGTATGGTTGTAGGTTCTACAAGACTATCATGGCTGTACCATCGCCTCTCTGTTCTATGATATACTGTATTTCGCAGACCATAAGAAGGGGCACAAGTTTAACCCTTTGAGTGCCAGTGAGGCATCCAACTCTTTGCAGAGCAATGGCTCTCAAACGGTTAAAGGAGATAGGTAGACCTAAAAGTAATTAAGATTTTAAAAAAGTGATAGGAACAGAAGTAATTGAGACTTTTCTCAAGAAAAAAAAGTCAGTCAGGAAAATACTGTATATTTCCTTTTTTTAATTACACAGAACGTGGAATAGCATGAACCCTTTCAGTGCCAGGACGGTAAGCAGTGCATTTCAGAGCAAAGTCATGCACAAACCTTAGGTACTCAAAGGGTTAAATAACTTTTGTTTAAAAAAAAAAAAAAAAAAAAAAATTCATCATGTCACCTGCTTATAAATGTCTGTCAGCAAGACTATCACAAAAGCAGCTGTTAAAATAGATATAGGAGGGGGATTCTTTATCATTGAATTTCTGTTCAACTACACGTTGGAGGATATTGATATACTGCTGTACATGGTCAAAAATATATGAGGAGCCATCGGAGATGCCTTTATATTCATCCATTACTATCCCTTTAAAGGGATAGTAAGGTTTCATAATAAAAGCAGCTCTAATTAATCATCATAGTATTTGGACTTTGGAGAGTGTTATTTCAATTCTGTCAGAGTTGTAGTTTAGGAGTAATTCAATGACAAAGTGTCCCCCTCCCGCCCCTTTTACTGATGTAACACTGCTCAGCCAGAGCAGAAGGGAGGTGCCCAGGTAGACTGCAGTGAGGGACAATCTTCAATTAAGATAAGGGAAAAACCTGAAAAACTTGTAAAGGGGGGCAGGGCTTTCATTGTTCTCATAGGAAGAAGATTGTCCCCTGCTGTTATCTGTCTGGTCTTTGGACTGCATTCCACATCTGAGAAGAGATAGCTTACACTAGGTAAAAGGGGCAGGAGGGGAAAACTTTGCTTGTGAATATCTCTAAAACCATAAAGGTTTGAGAGATAAAACTTATATCGTTCTTCATGTTTTTTAATGCCTACAAAATAAAATAAAGATAAAACTAAGTATTACTATCCTTTTAAGGTGTTACAACTAAATACTGTCTGTGAGTGAAATGCTTTCAGATTGTCATGATTTTGAGTGCTGCTCTGCATACAGGGAATTGCCACTAAACAGAACAGATGATACATCTGAGAAAAAAACATATTTGCTAAAACGGGTAATATTATTGTAGCATTGGTAATGGCACAAAAACACTTGCATTAACACTGAGTTATATGGTGTTAGATGACCAAAATCTAATCCTTAACTTGCAATTTAATTTATTTGTGGACTGGTTAATTTTTTTTATGTGATACTGAAATGAGCTGCAAGAGGTAAGTCTAACACTTCTATTCAGAAAGGCTGTTAAAGCGGAACTACCACCCGACACAATCTTTTGCTTCACTGCTTAGTAGCGGTAGTCGCCAGAATAAATACCTTATTTAATAGATTTCTGCTTTCTTCCCTGGCTGACAGGCAGGACGGAGCACGGACATCTTGCCATAGTGATGTCCGCGCGCCTGCGCTGTCAGACCCAGCCGGGTCTAGTAGGCGTTGCTAGGAGCCATTTGGCTCCGGCTGGGACTGACAGCGCAGGCGCGTGGATGTCACAATGGCAAGATGTCCGCGCTCTGTCCTGCCTGTCAGCCGGGGAAGAGAGCAGAAATCTATTAAATAAGGTAATTATTCTGGCGACTAGCACTACTAAGCAGCTAGTCGCCAGATGGGGACTTAGTGAAGCTAAAGATTGTGTCGGGTAGTAGTTCCCCTTTAACATCTCAGCCCATTCACAAATAACACAGAACTAGTACTCCTGAGACACCTATTAAGATTGCTGTGGTAATGAGAGCCCTGGAAAAGGCAGGAATGGCTGCCACCATACAAAATTTGTAAGACCAGATTTCAGGCTTTTGAAAACAAATAATGTATTTATTTATTTTTTTGTTCTTTGTTTTTTTACAGATGCTAATGGTACAGGGTAACAAGGTGTAAATAGCCTCTGATCATTTTTTTAGATGATATTATTCCTTTAGCCCTCCTCAGTGCGTTACATACCCCCACCCCCGGCATTCAAAGGGTTAACCCATTGAGTCCCAGAAGGGTGTTCAATGCATTGCACCCCCTCCCCTGGCACATCGGTTTAAAAGACATCTGAAAAAGTTGCCCGTGTTAACATGACCTAAAACAATTTGCTTTGTACTACAAAGATACCACACTGCCATACTGTATCCTCAAATCAAAAGCGTATTTGGAGTAAAGTGACTGCTGCCATGACCCAAAGTTAAATGGTGGCATACATAGGGTTAATACTGAAAAATGTTACTTTATGAGAAAAGCATGGGAGACACACTGATTGGCCTCCACGCAGAACTGATAACTGTAAGGACACCTGTAACTGCCTATGAATAATGCCAGTTATTAACCCTTTAAGTGTTACAGAATTGGCTTTGCAATGCACTGCATTCCCCTCTCTCTCCAAAAAGGTTAAACAAATATGGAGGGGCAGATTAAAGGAGATGTGTGGATCTAATCTGTGCTGAAAGTTTGTCCAGGGTTAACAATGAAACCAAGTTAAAATTAATCATTAGTGATTCCTTTGTCTCTCTGATACCAAAAAATGGGTTAACAAGCTTTGTGAATAAAAAGAAATAACAAGCAGTTTCTGTGAAGCCCCTTTCACATGAGCAACAATGTCACAGGGACAGCAAAGTATGAAGAAAAAAAACACATGCATTGTGTCCTATGGGGTATTTCACATAGGCAACATGCACTGCGATTCGGAGAGAGAGTGAAGCAGTATGATATAACTTTCCACAGACAGTCAGATAATGCAGCTATAGATTTGTAGCATGGTTTTCAATGTGAATGCACTGAAATATACAAAAAGTTGCTTTACAGAAAATTGTGCTACAAAAATCACTGTCTGAAGCAGCTCTTAGACCTTTTGAGTGCCAGAGGGGTACGCAACGCATCTGCGTTGCATACCCCACAGGGACACAAATTGAGAAGACACACACAAGTAAGCCTTGGTATTAGAATGTCTGTCGCTGAGGTATCATTTGATACAGGAAGGCTAATTTGCAAGAACAGCATTCCTGAAGCTGACACCGAGCCGAAAACAAAGGAAGTAAATATTGGGCTTGTAATGACTTGAGAATATTGATTCGATATTGATGGTGTCTGAATATCACAGAAGCCAGAAAAAAATATAGGTATACAAGGATACTGATGTCTGAGTGATAAGGCTTATCAAGGCAAACATACAGTTATATAAATGACACTGTAAAAAACTATCAACACTTTGGGCCGTATGTTCAAAGTGATACCAAGTTTTTCTGACAAAATAAAAATGCTCAAAACTTGGGGAAGACAAATTAAAGTACTATTAGCAGATAGGTGTTCGAAGCAATAGTATAGCTTTTAACTAGTAAAAAAAAGTATTTTTTTCTTTGACATTTTTAATTTTAAAGGCAAAATTAAATACATTTTTAAAATCAGAATTAAGGGCAATATGAAGCCAACTTATTGTATCTCCATTTTTAATTCTTTACCACACATTTTCAAATGTGATGGATTTACTTCAGAAAATACTGTTGTCCTTTTACCACCAAATGATGGCCTGACAATGTTTTCATTATGATTACTTTTTAAACATTGTGCCCAAAAAGTTTATATATACTGGAAGATTTAAGCACTGCTGATAACTGAACTGTGTCATAGCATAGTTTGAGCCACCCATATCCAGCATTCACCCAGCAATCCTCACACATGGGTGGTATGGAGGAGATGTGATGGATGGATGTCCAATGCTGGATTCAGCTAACCGCTAGTGTTACTTATGTGAATGATCTGCGCTGTGGCCACAGATGCCACTGTGTATATAAGGCATGCTGAAACACCACATTCAAGTTACAGCATGATGCATTAAAGGGACAATAATGTCCCATAAAAAATGCTTATAATTTATTAGTGGTTAAAAATTTAAACTATATGCCACAAATCCTATCTCTCGAACCACTATGGATTGAGAGATATTCGCTTTCAAAGTTCCCCCCTCACTCCCTTTCTCCTGACAACAGCGCTGTGCTGACAGCAGGAGATCCCGGTCCGGGGACCAGCTGGCGGCTCTGCCAAAATTGCGTTATTGTAAAATAATTACTTCAATGGAAAGGTCTACAACGTGTGCCTTGTTTGCAAGCACACTTTGTTTACCATTCCAATTAAGTAATTCATTTTAAATAACATGATTTCAGCTCTGCTGAAGAGCCTCCTCAAGTCGGCTGACACGGATCTCCTGCTGTCATCTTTACAGCTGACATCAGGAGAAGGGGAGGGAGGGGGGAACTTTGAAAGTGAATATCTCTCAAACCATAGTGGTCCGAGAGATAGGCTTTCACTACAAAACTATAAGTATTTTTATGGGACATTACTGTCCCTTTAAGTGAGGCACAAACTTGCCAGTGTGAACGCAACCATTGGAGGCAAAACACAATTTTCATTAGGGCTCATATAGCATCCATGTAAACAGTGCCTAGAACAAACTCATTTAACACCTTAAGGACCCATGACGGTCCTGTTCCGTCATGGGTTGTTATACACTTAACGACCCATGACGGAACTGGACTGTCATGGAATTCCGGGCTCCCCTCGCGGCTGCACGCCGTTCTGGGAGTCCAGAACTCGGCCGCAAAAAAAATGCTCCGTGGTCCTTAACGGACCGCAAGGTGCGTGCGCGGCCCGTCGTTAAGGGGTTAAAAATACTTTAATATTTTGCCTTTTACCCCACAGAAATGTAAACAATAAATGATAAAGATACTGCAGAAAACTGATATTTTGGATATTTGTGGAAATGTGCAGTTACAGGATGAAACAGGACTTATTTGATGTCCCATTTTGTAAATCTATTTACAAAACAAAACAGAAAAAACCTGCTGAACGAGAATTACAACTGTCCTAACAGTCTTGTGTTTGAGCTCTCGTGCGAAGGCGGGAAAAAAGCAACTTGTTTTCATTAACTAATTGCTGCCAAAGAAATCCACAGTGTCCTCTATGCAAATGTTACATGTCACTGAATGAGCTAAGAATTGTAAGTGATATCCCACCTGTTGAACGGGGAACCTAATGTGGCATTAGAGGATGTGTGGCACAGAAAATTACAGCTGAAGATTAACCCCTTGAGGAACAGAGTATGCAACACATTGCAAAGCAATGCCCTGCACACCCCTCTGGTCCTCAACGGGTTAATCTGTCATGGTACACAGACTGTTTTTTTATACTTTAACCTCTTGCGTGCTAAAGATGAAGCTATGCATTGGAGACATGGTAAAAATGCTAGGGGTTAAATCTACTGTGGGAATTATTTCTTCTTCTTTGGATGGCCAAATTTCTACTGCAGCATTAATGTTATAACTATATTTTTATGTTTTATTCTACCAATGATATTTGCAATGCAATGGAGACCTCTCAAGCATGCAAGGAGTTAAAAGCCCAATTTAATTAACCCCCTTAAGGACCCATGACATGCCAGGACCGTCATGGGAAAACTTCCCTAAAGGACTAGCGAAGGTCTTGGCATGTCATGGAATTCAGGGCTCCCCGTGCGGCTGCATGCCATTTGGGGATCCCTGAATTCGATAGTGCAAAAATATATATATAAAATTATCTGTGGTCCTTAAGTGCCGGACACGCTGCTGATCCTTGAGGGGTTAAATGGGAATGAGAATGTGAATTTGTCCCCTATAGTGCGGTTTGTTTGCTCCACAATTACTCTACTTTTCTACAGAAAATATGGCCTTAGATTTGATGAAGTGAAGTTTTGACCAGGAGGTATGGGTGACCTTCCAGATGACATTGCGCTGCAATTCTCATTGTGGCTGGCTAAGGATGATGTGATTTACAGTCCAACCACAGGTGGAGGATGAAGATTGCCCCCCTCTCGACTGGGGTGCTCAAAGGATTATTTACTTTCGTGGTACTCATAGGGAGAGATGCACTAAGGTGTGATAAACAGATGATAAAGTGGAGATGACATCTCCAGTGTTCTAACGCTCCAAGTCCTATGTTATGAGGCCAATGCACTATGATGTCTCTCACCTCTGAGATCTTACTCCATTAGCTGTATAGAATAACATAGGAATTGCAGAAGTGATATCACTGGAGAAGTCATCTCCACATTATCACCTTTATATCACACCTTAGTGCAAACCCCACGGGGGGTTATGCACTAAGGTGTCATAAGGTGGTGAAATAAGAGATGACTTCTCCATTGTTATAAAGTCTCCAAGCGCTATGTTATTCTATGGGTCAATGCACATTTTATCACCTATTTATCACACCTTAGTGCATCTTCCCCTTGGAGACAGAAAGTACAACTGGAAAAATTGTGGGGTAAACGGACTGCACAATAGGTAGCAAATACAAATTCCCAGTGTTTTAACCCTTTGCGTGCCAGAGGGGTACGCAATGCTTTGCAGAGCAATGGCACTCAAAGGGTAAAATGGGGCTTTTAACCCCTTAAATGCTAGACAGATTGGTTGGAGACCTGTATAGCATTCAAAGGGTTTAAGACCCATTTAAATCAAGTGAAATGTGCATTTCTCCCTTATGCTGCAGATGGTTTTTCCCAGAATGCCTCAAGCTGTTCGTATTACATCAGCATCCTTATGTTGCACCCTTTGCCATTTTGCAAACTCTGCATTTTTATGGAAATTATTTTTTACAAGAATAATAAAGCAAGCACTCTTTTGTTAATGTCTTTTTTACTGGTATTCGGGCAGATGAGAGCTTTTGAAAAACATTTCTAACGTTTCTAGCGCTCAATCGGCTAATTTTTCCAGAACTGTTCTGAAATAAAGCAATAATTCCCAGAAACACGCAAAAATAAATTGTATATATTTTTCATCGAAAGAATCAGGGAGTTTCCTTGAAAAATAAGGGGATTTAGTATGTATGTAAATCAAATTACAGGTCAGAAACTCCTACACACTTGGAGTTCAGAAATAGCTGGGCATGCAGCCAGTCATATAAAGGAAGGAGAAAGCTATGTGCTGAATATTTGACATCTATTGCTAGTGTCATACACCATCATGAGATGAATACACCACAACCATTTGAGTGCCAGAGGGGTGCCCAACGCATTCAAAAGCGATGGCCTGGGGACCCCTCTGTCACTGAAAGGGTCAAACGTTTGTACATAAGAACACATAGTATATTATTACTGACACAAACTATAAAATACTGCCTTACGCGCAAAAGTAAAGTGGCACAAACCAGCTGCACCATAGGTTGAGAAAGAGAAAATGTCTACTGTTTACATGGCATTTTTAACCCCTTGAATGACAGAGAGTTCTCCAACGCATTGCGGGTTAAAACGAAAAATTGAAATCAATGGGAATTTTGCAATTCCTGTTCAGCTGGTTTCCTCCAAAATGGTTCTCTCCTTTGGTTTAACACACAAGGCTGAATGGGCCTTAAATGTTCCAGAGAGAGAAGTGGAGCTATTCTGGGGGACGCCAATTGCGTCATACAGAAAAAAAAAAAAAAAAAAGAAAAAATGCCCACTCATTTAAATGGTGATTTTAACCCCTGGAATGCCAGAGAGACCTCTAACCCATTGCAAAGGGGTTAAAAGCCCCATTTAACCCTTCGAGTGCCAAAGGGGGTATGCAACGTACCAATGTGTTGCATACTCCTCTGGCACTCAAAGGGTTAAATCAATGTGAATTTGTCAACATTTTTATTTGTCCACTGTGGAGCAGTTGGTTTTCTCCAAAATGACACCAAAAGGCCAAACACATTAAAAAAATCGGATTTGAAGCTTTAGTTCAGTTCATCAGTGTACCTCACAGATATAAAAATGTCCTACCTGATCCATTATACTGACTGTGAAGTCCAAGCTCCTAAATGTACTTGTGATCAGGGCCAAAGCACTTGTGCACTCAATAGTGTGGTCTGCAGAAATGCTAAGAGACATCACAGGGGACATCCACTAGCTAATCAGATGCAAAGAATCTTGCTAACCCTGTTGACCAGGTAAAACAAATACCTGTTGTGCACAGCTCCTCTTCACTGGGTTTCACTTGGCAGCCAACCTTTGAAGTGTTCCCACACATACTATACAGGTTTCCGGAGTTAATGTGTTTGCAAATGCATCAATAAAAATCTAGTAGATAGGATACACAAGTAAACTCAGACTTATACTATATTACTGCAATATTGTCTCCAAGCAAAATGTGCTAAAACAGTCTTGCAGGAAGTTCATTTAGCATTAACCCTTTCTGTTCACCCTGAGAGACTCAAAGTGTTAGTTTACTACACCAGCTATTGTTTTGCTAGTGTACATATTATTAGTGACAATTTCTAAATTCCCATTGTAGAATGTTACTGGCTTAAAAATGACATGACCAGAATGTGAAATGGTTTCTTATCTCAAGGAGACAGCTACAGGTGCAAACCAAACATGGGAGTATTGCTTTGTTTTGAAAGCATCACAAAAATGCACTGTTGACATTTTCGTCGTCTCTAGAACGTCTAGTCATGCACGACTTATGTAACAGGAGGAAATGACTCTTCAATGGAAAATATCTTTCTAGCCGTGTTACAAGGATTTAATAAAATGGTTTATCCAATGATTATTATGTGGACTGATCCTAATAAAATGTGGTTTGCTTTGGAACACTAAGGGTGGCATGAAAGAAGGTGGCACATTCACTACTGTTATTAACCCCTTAACGACCCTTGGAGATCCTGGGACGTCATGGGTAGATTTGCCATTAACGTTATTGAATTCAGGGCTCCCCATGCGGCTGCACGCTGTTCGGGTCCGTGGTACTTAAGTGACAGCCGCATTTGCAATCGACCATCCTTAAGGGGTTAAGGAAACATTATTGATGTCAAAATGTTACTGAATTTTTTTTTTTATAAATTGGTGGATTTTAGCTCTCTAACAAATGTATTTCAAAAGGTCTGCAGTTTTGTAAGAGGATTAGCGATTCTACCTAATGCAGCACAATTAGCACTCATTTTCATATATGGCTACGAGTGAAGTTAATTTAGGATTATGTGTTACAGCAGTATGAACTACTGGTAGCTCATTGGCTATCAGCGAGTAGCTCTCCACTCCAAACAGTTATAAAGCTATCTGTCCTATCAAAAGACAGGTTCAGAGGCAGTGGATGAAATCTACTCCCAACTGGCTGCAGTAAATCTGGTTACAGCTTTCATCCATGGTACCCAGCAGTGGTCAGAGAGCCGACAGTAATGCATACTGCCTCAGTGCCACAATAGGTGCTCACAGATTATTCAATCTACTTTGTGAAGATGATTTATAAAGTAAATGTTGTTAAAAATATATGGTGTCAAAGTGGGTAACAGATACAGTATGAGTCCATATTCACTCATCCACTGTAACAATGATCGCCACCTTTCTGTTATATTTATTAATTTTTTTAATAATCACTCTAATAACTATAAACTGGGATAGTTTTGTTACACATGGGAAGGAGCTATTAATCAGAAAATTTGTGTCTCATAGGTTTTGTTTTCTATAGTGAATAAGGAATTTTTTTCCTAATAATAATATGTCTTATAATAAAATGTTATAACCTTGAACTGTTAAGAAGGTCACTCAAATCCTGTGTGGATCTTTGTTATTAAAAGTATAGTGAATAAGAGATGATAAGAGCAGCTTTGGAGATGGTTTAATACTTATAGATAAACAACCATATACTTCCAATATATGTTTTAGTGTAGCTCAGTACATGGTTCATCGATTAAAAGTAACTCCTGTTAAAGGGATAGTAATGTTTCATAATAAAAACAGCTCTAATTAATCATCATAATATTTGGACTTTGGAGAGTGTTATTTCAATTCTGTCAGAGCTGTAGTTCAAGAGTAATTCAATGACAAAGTATCCCCCTCCCGCCCATTTTACTGATGTAACACTGCTCAGCCAGAGCAGAAGGATGGTGCCCAGGTAGATTGCAGAGAGGGACAATCTTCAATTAAGAGAATGGAAAAACCTGAAAAACTTGTCAAGGGGGACAGGGCTTTCATTGTTCTTATAGGAAGAAGATTGTTCCCTGCTGTTATCTGTCTGGTCTTACAACCATATCGTTCTTCATGTTTTTTTAATGCCCACAAAATAAAATAAAGTTAAAACGAAGTATTACTATCCCTTTAAAGAAAAAGTTGGAGACCTCTGTTCTATAGATCAAATATCCATCATGGCATCATATCTACCAAACTGAATGAGCCTACTCTAGTAAATATTAGTGTGTAAATCACTTACAACTCTGATTACACACACACCTTATTACTATTGGACTACGGACCTGCAAACAACACTGAGATCATTTTAAAGACACTATCAAGACATAGAACAAATTTTACTAAGCCACAAAGTTAGCAGTGTGGCAAATTTCACAAATATTCATGTAGTTTTATTATGTATTAAAACAGGATTCAGAAATGTTACTCATTTATCAAACTGTAAATTATTCAGTGGTTTGGCATCAATCAATGTGTAAGAAAAGTTGTTTTTCGAATGTGTTTTCTTCATACTTTCCTGTTTTACAAATGTTCTCATTTATGAGAGAATGTGCTAAAGCCGTGGTTCCCAATCCTGTCCTCAAGCCTCCCCAACAATGCAGGTCTTCAGGAAATCCTCAATTCAAAACATGTGGTTCTATCATTAGTATAGGAGGAGCAGTCAGAATGACTGGCTCTGATTATGAGAGGAGATTGTGAAAATTTGCATTGTTGAGTGACACTTGAGGACAGGTTAGGGAACTACTGACTACAGGGTATCAGGTATTGAAGCTAAAATCATTGGTAAAAAAAACAACCTATTTCACACTCACAGCTTTGAGTACTAGAGTGCAACGTGTTGGCTACTACTCTAAATAAAGTCCACATATTGACTCTCTAGCAGTGCTTGGGTCACACATAATCCTACAGAATTCATTTTTTATAGGTGGTATTACAGGGATGACACAGCAACCTTACAATGCTATTATTTGCCAGTATTTACTATTTAGCCTGAATGGTAACTCATTAGATGGACTGGAATTCCTCTAACAATATGTTTCAGTTGAGGGAAGGCCTTTTTTCCAGGGCTCTCATTAATTGTTAAAGTGATAGTAATGTTTCACAAAAACAACTCCAATTAATCTTCATAGTATTTGAGCCATAGAGAGTGTAATTTCATTACTGTGAGCACTGTAGTTCAAGAGTAATTGAATGATAAAGTTTCCCCCTCGCGTCCCCTTTACCTAGTGTAAGCCCCCATTCCTCAGATGTGGAATCCAGTCCATAGATCAGACAGCTCACATCAAGGGTCAGTCTTATTACTGTGAGAACAGTGAAATCCTTCCCCCCTTGACAAGATTTTCAGCTTTTTCCCTTGTCTTAATTGAAGATTGTCCCTCTCTGCGATCTACCTGGACACTCCCTGCTGCTCTAAGCTGAGCAGTGTCACATCAGTAGAAGGGGCGGGAGGGGATCCTTTATCATTCAATTACTCTTGAACTACAACTCTGACAGAACTGAAATAACACTCTCCAAGGCCCAAATACTATGAAGATTAATTAGAGCTGCTTTTATTATGAAACACTACTATCCCTTTGAGGTGTAACTGTAAATGGGCTAGAATAATATAACAGACTTTCTTAATAGAAGAGCAGTGAGCAGTAATCAATCAATTAACTGACTTTAGTTTTTATCTTTCAATACAAACAGCACAAACAACAAGATAAATGCTCTCTGGACAGGTCAACTTACTAACACACAGCCATTTTAAACAACTTACATTTCTGTAGGTCAGAAGATATTAACTGTAGAAGGATCCCTGCCTGCCCCATCTGGCCGCCTCCCACTGAATCTGAAATCTGGTCCCAGGACCAGAAGGATGCAGCGAGGGACAAACTTAAGTAAGTATAAGGAAAACCCAGCCCCCTTGACAAAGGAGGGCAGGATTTTCCTTTGCTTACTGAAAGTTGTCCCTCGCTGCATCCGTCCAGACCAGACATAGAGGCAGCGTGAAGAGGACAGAAGGCGCGGGAGGGGGATCCTTCTACCTGTAATATTTTATGAACTACAGAATGTAAATTGTTTAAAATGGCGCAATGTGCTACTTTTATTATAAGGAAGACTCAGCGATCCAGTTTTTTTCCAACATTACTATCCCTTTAAAAAGCAGGTTTAGGATTATATTTTAGAGATGTAACATGTAAAAAAATTAGTTTACATATGCTATAAATTAGGGGTTTTGGAGCAACTTATTTTCTATGATCATATACTTCACTTGATAAATATTTTTATTATTATTAGCGCTCACCTATGATATATTGTAGTACTATAGATGTAAGCATGTGATAGGTAAGTTAACCTGTTAATGTTCCTTTAATAGCTAAAAGGATTCTGGGGTAAAGTGGATTATGTCCTGTTACCCAACAGCACTAGTGCTTCGTATGATTGACAATTCAGGCGATCTGCACCAGAGACTTGTTTAATCACCTTTTTTGATGTTTGATTAGTTAATGCTTGTCTTCCTTCGTACAAAGGCCTGAGTCAGGATCAAAGTAGCTGGTATAGTCAGAACCAAAATGCGAGTCTTACCGTGGAGAGTTTTGAAATGCTTCCAAAACGTCTGAAGCACAAATGAATTTATAAAAAGTTTGGCATTTACAAAAAGCTTTAGAAATTTCTAGCCAACGTATTAAATAAATGTTTTTATTTTTTTATTATTTATTTATTTTTTTTAAGTGGATCTGTTTAGTATGCTTGTAAGGTTTTGATTTTTAGAGAAAGCAAAGCTATTTTGTGTTCTCTAGTTTATGAAAGCATGGCCATATAAGTGACAGGACACAAACACATGCAAATATACATACTCTAACCAAGAATTCTGGGTAGGAAAATGTGTATGAGGAGCACTATTAGTGTACTATAAGCAATGAGGACAAACATTTGTTTTTCACATTTGATGCTTCTTACATATTTAGATTAGTGCTAAAATGAAATTATGCAACAAAATTACTTACACTAATCGATTAAAATGTAACATAAATAAAGATATTGATCACCCACATAGTCTGTCGCAATCAATGAAATGTCCCTTAACATGCGAGACAAGGGATATGTGAGGTTGTTTCATGATTTCAGTTCATGTCTCACTCATACAGTATAATCCATGTTAGTCAACTCAAGCACGGCTCTCCCTGACCCAGGCTTCCATGCAAACAATATACTCAGAAACCTATTTTCTGCACGTATTTCAACACTGGGAAAGGGAATATTTAAGATGGTCAAATGCTTGACTGCTATGGTTGCCACCCAGCCAGTATTTTACCGGCAGGCCGGTAAAAAATTGGCTTCTGTCCAATGTTAAGTCTATGGAGGGAGTGCCATGGCCGGTGTTTTTTTGAAGAAAAGGTGGCAACCCTATTGACTGCATATGGTGTGCAACAGAGTCCCTCCCCTCCATGGAAGATCTTTCCATTTGCTCCCACCATTCAGTAAGGCAACTACTGGGACTTAAAATGTACAGGATAACACATTAAGCACTCCTCATACCACATAATGTAGGTTTATGTTAATATCCCCTCTGTCCCATCAATTCATTAGGGCTTAGCCACTGGCTGGTTGGGAATGATGGAAATTGCAGCTCAATAAAAGCTTGATAGCCTCTGGTTGCCCACCTCGGCTTAGCTGGAGCGCATATTAAAATGTACAAAAATGACCGATGAATGAAGCTGGCCAGCACATCCTGACGTTATACACACTTTAGCAATAGATTCAATAGAACTGAGATCCGTTTGCGTTGTTTCTTACTAAGCCTGTATTACTTTAAAGTATATGTAATTTTACTTTGATGATCAATGGACATACAGACAGATACTACACTGGAGTTCTTGGTGTTGTAGCACAAAAAAGGTAAGAAAATTTTCTGTCTTGACAATAGATTTGATTGCAAAAAGTAGGGGAATATTACAATATTTACGTGACTTCAGAATGTTAATTAACCATTTAACCCCATAATGACAGAAGGGTGTTCAACTCATTGATTCACAATGTGTTGCACTCCCCTCTGATCCTTAAGGGTTAAATGAGAAGTATTCTCCCACACATGCCTGAAGATTCAGTAAGACAATGATAAGAAACACTCCTACCCAATTAATTCCAGCACTATTCCCCACAGAAAAGGTGGTCTAGTACGGACACTGCAGAACTGGTTTCCGGGATAGACCTTTCTGTAGAGATGAACAAAAAACAAACTACACCTGTGTCCTCACCACCCTCTCCCGCCTTGTTTGCAAGCTAAACATTTGCCTGAAGCATATAGAAGTGCTGCCATCAATCCTCAGTAAGTCCACTTAAGTTCTTAAAGAGCTATTAAAAATAATTAACCCACAGTGCGTAAGCTAGCTTCGTAAAGCAATTTTAGAACAGCAAGCCACTGGGGGTGTACAGATCAATTACATGCATGGCTCCAGATGTTCACTCCGTGAGCAGCGATTTACACAGACACACCCAGCTCATTTCTCTGAAGGAGTGAAGAGCTCATTTTCTGTGACCACAAAAGGGGGGAGCAAGGACAAACTGCCCTGATTAATACCATACAAAAATACATATATAGTTTCTGCAAAAATTAAAAACTGGACTCAATAAATCAGGAGTCAGACATTTGATTGCTTCCAGTTATTGTCAGATTACACTTCCCATCACCGTCAGCTGGCCAACAGCCTTGTTCTGTTGGTAGGCACAGTGCCACACTGCATTGTCTAACAGAGAAGGTAGCCACAGAATCACACCACACTGTCTGCCAGAGCAGTTTTGTTCTACTGATAATCATATAGCCACACATACAATGTTTGCCAGCCCAGCCTTGTTGTATCAGTAGCTACAGAACTACACTACTCCACTACCTGCCCAGGCTTATTCCACTGGTAACCACACACATGCTACTACACTGCCAGCCCAGCCTTATTTCACTGGCAGCCACAGATCCCCATATTAACTGTCTTCCAACCCACATTATATTGTCTGTCAGTATCATAGCCTTGTCCCACTGGTATCCACAGAACCATGCATGCACAGTCTGCCAGCTAAACCTTGTTCCACTGGTACCCACAGAACCACACATACAGTGTCTGCCAGATCAGCCTTGTTCTGCTGGTAACCAAGAATCACAGTGCAGCCAGCTCAATCTCATTCTAGTAGTAGCCATGGAAACACAATCCACTGACTGAACCTCTTCTCCCTGTTCCACTGCTCACTGGTAGTCACAGATGACCACATACATGGTCTGACCCCCAGGCTGATTCCACTGCCGACTTGTAGTCACAGATCGTCACATATGTGGCTTTACTCTCCAAACCTCATTCCACTGTTCCATTGGTAGCCACAGAACCATACACTTAAACTGCCTACTTCCCCAACCATGTCACATTGGTAGTCAAAGAACCACACATATACATCCTGGGAACTCTTTCTGGTGCCTTCTGCTCTCTTCCTGATGCTACTGTGTGTAAGACTGGTAGATTGTGTGTGTGTGTGTGTGTGTGTGGGAAGGTGTGTCACTAAATCCTGTTACTTCCAGCCTCTCCACTAATAACATAATTTAGTGGCACACACCATCAGACACATTCTTTGCCTGCAGCACACATTGCAGTATAGGATGGAAAGAGAACACACAGCAGGAGGAATCAGAAGGGCTGCAGGAGGGGAGCCATGGTTGAAGGAGTGGACTCCGAGTGACAACACAGGGAATGTGTTTAAAGGGATAGTAATGTTTCATAATAAAAGCAGCTCAAATTAATTATCATAGATTTTGGACTTTGGAGAGTGTTGTTTCAATACGGTCAGAGTTGCATTTCAAGAGTAATTCAATGACAAAGTATCCCCCTCCCTCCCCTTTTACTGATGTAACACTGCTTAGCCAGATCAGAAGGGAGGTGCCCAGGTAGACTGCAGAGAGGGACAATCTTCAATTAAGATAAGGGAAAAACCTGAAAAACTTGTCAAGGGGGGAGGGCCTTCATTGTTCTCATAGGAAGAAGACTGTCCCCTGCTGTTATCTGTCTGGTCTATGGACTGGATTCCACATCTAAGAAGAGATGGCTTACACTAGGTAAAAGGGGCGGGAGGGGGAAACTTTGCTTGTGAATATCCCTCAAACCATAAAGGTCTGAGAGATAAGACTTATATCGTTTTTCATGTTTTTTTAATGCCCACAAAATAAAATAATGATAAACTAAGTATTAGTATCCCTTTAAGAGAATGGGGAACTGGTAAACTAGCTGTTTGACCATTGATTGTCAGAGATGTGTCTAAAGCAACACCACTCTGGCTCTCAAAGGGTTTTTAATGAGGACAGGAGATGTGAGAAAGGTAGAGAGAAGAATGCCTTATTGTGGAGGGGAGATGGAGGACACGATGTGGAGGTGGGTTAGAATGCAGTATGTGGAATGGACACAGCGGGACAGTGATGGGAAGTAGAGGAGATAGTGCTGGACAGTGTGAGGGAGTAAAAAGAGGGAATAGGGCAGGACACAGAGGGTGGACTTCAAACCTCTGTCCAAATGACTGCCCCAGCCATCAATGTACTGGGATTAGGTTGCGGTTGGTGTCAAGTTATTGCCGAAAGCAGTATGGAGGAATTTACATAACTGCACCCTAGTGTCACACCTGGGTGTGTCTGTTTTAGGACATTTCCTTCTGGGTAAATCTTTCCTGGGTAGTTTTCTTTCAAATTATTAGCAACAGCGCCACCTGGAGTACAGAGGGGGATTTTTTTTTTGCTTTCTTGAGCCTCTGTCAAAAACTCTAAATAGGATGTTATAGAAATAATGCCACCTTGGGGGTTATTCATTAACTTCATGATTAACCTTTATTTCTCTTAAAGGGGAACTACCACCCCACACAATGTTTACCTTCACTAAGTCCCCATCTGGCAACTAGCTGCTTAGTAGCGCTAGTCGTCAGAATAATTACCTTGTTTAATAGATTTCTCCTCTCTTCCCCGGCTGACAGACAGGACGGAGCACGGACATCTTGCCATTATGACGTCTCTATTTATTTCAGAATGAAAATGAGTTAACTCTGGAGCGTTAACTCTGGAGCAAGTCGACTGCACCACAGTGAACAATACAAATTCATAAAATGGCCATTGATTTACATGGTGTTTTCCTCACTAGCCTTCAAGGGGTTAACCCTTTGAATGCCATAGGAGTGAGCAATTGAGACAAGAGGAGACATCTATTAAACAAGGTAATTTTTCTGGCAACTAGCGCTACTAAGCAGCTAGTCGCCAGATGGGGACTTACTGAAGGTAAACATTGTGTGGGGTGGTAGTTCCCTTTTAAGATTGCATAATGTCTGCTTAATTATTGGTTATTTAGTGTTTCTAGGTATAACTAACCAAAAACAGAATGACTGAGTATAATTTTTGTTAAGTGTTGTTTGTACCTTACTCAGTTTACAGCAGTAACAGAACTGATATTGGAGTAACATTTATTTAGACGGAAACATCTCCTACAATAAATAGTAGTACAGGGGATAACTCGAGACATACACTGTAAATTAAGCCACCTGAGTAGATGAACTATTTGATGTATTTCAATTTGATGTTTTACCTCCACTCCTGACACTTTCTCCATGTGACAACTGTTCACAGGGCATGGCCTAAAGTCCTAACAGGTGACCTGACTGTGTTTGACAGGCAGGTTATGTCTTGTCGTGTTTCACAGCTATGTCAAAGTGAGACTAGGTTAGAGAACAAACAAGCGTGTTTATCTGGCACCTAGTACAGAGAGGTCTCTAAAGGTTATCTTTCATAGAGAACTGCTAACAGAGTTATCCACCAACACAAAGCACTGCAGTAAATTACTGTCACAAAATGTAAAAGGTTCACACTTGGGAAATCAATGCATGTCAAACAAAGGGGCCTCACTAGTGAATATACACTACAGCATATGATCACTGTAGTGCATACTAGTGAACAATCCATTCCATCCTTAGGACTTTAATGCCAGCAAGCCCCATATACCTGCACCATAGCATGCACAGGGAAACGGCATTAAATGTTGCCATTTGCTCTATGCTTTATTTCACACCAAGGTGTAGAGGAAATTAACCCCCCCAAATGATATTGGACTCTGCCACTGCCCTCCCCTTGGAGAAAGTAACATTAAGGGCAGGACGCCTGGTACAGGGAGTATAATTCAGTTCCAGCTCCTGTTTTAGAGTGGAATCACAGTAGAGTGTTCACCCCAAAATGTCTGTATCACATGGGTGACAGAACTGCAGTAGACCCTTGGAAATATGGAAATGAGCCATTTGTGAAGGAGACTCTGAATATCGTATAGGTAGCGAAGGCATGGAAAAGGCATTGTGATGTAGGAGTATGTGAGGTGTAATCACATGAAAAAGATGGTGAAAACAACTTAGTGCATATCGCTAAACCTCGAGCTGTTGGAGGACTATAACTCCTATTATTCTATGGCAGCTATTGGTTGGCTTGGGTTGATAGGAGTTGTAGTGCAGCAACAGCTGGAGGACCTCACATTGCCCACCCCTGTTTTACACAATGTATACAAGACGGACAGGTTCCATGAACATAACTTCGGCCCGCTGCCAGGACTTCAAAGCAAAAACATTCAATTCAACCCAGTCTGCCAAAGGATTGCAGGTGGGGTCTTGGGTGGCTTTTTGGTCCATGTGTAGAAAACAAAAGTGGACTAATTCTGAGATGACAGAGCCATTTAACCCTTTAAGTGCCAGAGGGGTGAGCAATTGCTCACCCCCATGGAATCCAAAGGGTTAACCCCTTGAAGGATAGTGAGGAAAACACCATGTAAGTCAATGGCCATTTTATGAATTTGTATTGTTCACGGTGGTGCAGTCGACTTGTTCCAGTTAACCCATTTCCATTCTGACATAAAACCTTTTGAATTCATAAAGATCCTGCATTTTGCAAGTTATATTGGTCTTTCATTAAAGGGATAGTAACACTTAATATGTAAAAAATATATATCTTGTGGTGTTTATCCTCCAGAGTAAAAAAAGGGCTCTCCCACTGTTGACAGGTGGTTTATTCAAAAGTTATTGCAGCTCGAGCTTGAATTTTTTTTTAGGTGCAATATCACAATGGCCTGAAATGTTACTGTGGCGCTGTCGCTACACCATCGTATGGAGATTTATGGACAACCATAGGATGGTGTAGCTATAGCACCACTGTAACATTTCATAACTTTTGAATAAACAACCTCTCAGCAGTGGGAGTAACCTTGTTTTACTCAGGAAGAGAAACCTTCAAATAGGTATTTTTTTACATAATAATTGTTACTATTCCTTTAAAGATCATTACTTCCAGCTCGTCTGTGTTTCAGGTTTCTTTATTTTTTAATTCCATTCTACTTAAACCATTGGATGCTAAAGACATCTGAAAAGTGCAATGCAATGGCCACGTATACTAGCCAACACAGCATTTCCAGGGATATTTTTCCACTGGCCATTTGCACTGCAGTGTTACTAGTGGTCCATAGTACTGCATAGCACGACACAAACTTGTACAGCTGCATTTCTACAGGAGAAAACATTACCAACCATAAATACAGGGCTCAAAATTTCCACTCGCCACTAGCCAATGGCGAGTGAAAATTCAGCCCTGGTGAGTAGAAATTCAGCCCTGGTGGGTATGTTATGGCTTGCAGTGGTGAGTAATTTTCAGGTCTGGCTAGTAGCAAAGGACTTCACATTTTAAGCCCTGATAAATATAACATGAAGTCATATAAATAAGCAAAATAACCATGCAGAGAAGCATTTAATTATGACCACAGAAAATATGGGTTTGAAATTAAATTTTAAAACCAAAGGCAAAAACAGGGTGTGAAATTAAGTGGTCTCTCTCACACCCCAACTCGGCGTGACGGTACACGTAAGAGATCACGTGTATGGTCAAGGATCAAAGCGGCCTTTAAGGAGTTAAGATATTTCCATTATTAACAAGCTACTAATAATTAATTGCGCATAACTTATGTAAGTATGATAGTTCCGCTTTAAACGGTCAGCTTTATTTTTGGCTCACTTGGCACTCAAAGTGTTAAAAAATCTAACAAAATGAAATTGGTAAGCGGCCTATCACTGTAGAGTTAAGGCGTAGGAAATGATACCTTTATTGACTCTAGAAGGAGACTGATAAATCTAGCATAAAATCAGAGCCTAGCTTACTTAGCAACATTAAGTCCCTGACGTCACAGCAGTAAACCAAGGGAACAATTAAAAGTCTGGTAACTGTTTGACGTAAGTGAACAAATGTTATAGACCTCTCTAGTATACAAGGGGTTAAAAAAACCTAATTTAAATCAATGGAAAAATGCAGAATTTTCATCCCCTCCCACAATGGTGCAGTTGGTTTGCTCCAGAATTGCATTTCTTTAGCTTGATGAATAAGTCCCATTGTGAACTCGTCTGATTCCTTTTCTGACTACCAATAAAACTGAGTAGACACAAACAATGTTACGTTTGAACTGTAATAATCTTTGAGTAATTTACTCAGTGCAAATCTTAACCCTTTGCATGCCAGAGAGGTATGAAAAGCATTGCATTGCTCTCAAAGGGTTAATAATGTGTGTGGTTTTTTTTAACCTTTTAAAGCGGAACTACCAAGCTAGGTAACTTTGCCCTACAATAATTAGGCAGGTGGCAACTAGCTTAATAATAGTTATCTTACCTCTCAAAAGTAGCCAACTGTAAAGTAATCCTTAATCTACCGAGACTGGAAGCCAGGCATCAGTGCAGACATCTTGTCTGTGTGCCTGTGCTGTCAGTCCCAGTCTCCATTAAAAAGCATTGCACTGGCATGAAACGCACCGGAAAGGACTGATGGCACAGGCACGCTGACTGCACTAACCTGGCCATCAATCTCGGAAGAGTAAGGATTACTTTACAATCAGCTACTTTTGAGCGGTAATATAACTATTATTAACCCTTTGAGTGCCAGAGGAGTACGCAACACATTGCAAAGCAATGCGCTGCGTACCCCTCTGGCACTCAGAGGGTTAAGCTAGTCACCACCTGCCTAATTACTGCAGGGAGACTTTACCTAGTGTGGTAGTTCCACTTTAATCACAAATACAGCTATACAATAATCACCATAAGACTTAGACAGGATATTAAGTGATAACACACTATCCTTGAAAACTGTTAAATTCACATTTAAAGCAATAAAGTTACATAAAGAGAGAGAGATTGATAACACGGCAGCTGTCTCCTTATAAGGCCAGGCAAGTAACCAAAGAACTGTCACTGGACTTGCATTTGGTTGCATCCTGCAGACTACCCTAAAAACTTACCACAGTTTGCCTATAAAGAATAGAAAGCAACAAGCATTTTTGTTAAGTATGCAAGATCAAACACTGGCCTAGGTTACACTGACGTTTTTAAGCATTGTCGCTGGTTTTTATAGGACATATTTCCATTGACGTTTATGGAGACATCCTATATAATAATTCGCTAAAACATGTGTAACAACGCAGTCATGCGCAGTAGAGACTGCTGTGCTTGCTGCAGTCATGCACAGTAGAGACTGCCCGCACCGCGGCTGATACAGAGCTGGACACTCTGCATGACTGCCCCGCGACCAGCCGGCAGTGGCACTGTGGCCCGTGTAACAGGCTCTTCAACTAGTATGTAAATAAAACAATTCATGGTTAACCACTGCAATCGAAGTGAGGCCACTGATTGCAAGCTCTTTAGGAGAGTGTACAAGTGACTATAATATCTCTTGAAGTACATGTGCTGGTTGGGTGTGTGTGTGTCTCCAGAGATCAAAGAACTCTCATGGTGCATATAAAAATATTGTATACAGTATATGTAAATATATGTACCATGTAAAGTGTGAACTCAATATTGTTTATGGTGCATATAAGTAACGCGTGGCTGTGGTTAGTGGGAAAACATATATCTAAACATATAATGCATGTAAACATAGTACATAGTACACCCGTTTCAAGCAGAACCTTCAAAGACCATTCTCTTTTCAATACTATTATTTTATCTTAGTGACTGTTATCTCAGCAGAGCCCCTAGTAGTCCAAACAGAAGCACGTATTTACTTGTAGCACAGAGGTGATTTTGTCATAGCTTTGGGAACAGAAGAAACCAAATCTTGTCAGTAACCGTCAAAAGACCCTGATACTGATTTCACTGTCAGAGACAACAGAGGAAAGGGATTTGGGAGTAATTATTTCTAATGATGTAAAGGTAGGCAGGCAATGTAATAAAGCAGCAGGGAATTCAAGCAGGGTGCTGGGTTGTATAGCTAGGGGCTTTAGTAGCAGAAAAAGGGAAGTAGTCATGTCACTCTACAGATCTCTAGTTAGACCTCACCTAGAGTATTGTGTACAGTACTGGAGACCCCATCTCCAGAAGGATATATCTACTCTAGAGAAGGGCTACTAAAATTGTGACTGGTTTACAGGAAAATACATATCAGGATAGACTAAAGGATCTGAACATATATAGCTTGGAGGAGAGAAGAGAAAGAGAGGGGATATGATAGAAACATTCAAATACATGAAGGGATTCAACAAAGTGCAGGAGGGAAGTACATTTCAAAGGAGTAAAAATGTTAGGACAAGAGGTCATAGTTTAAAACTAGAGGGACATAGGTTTAAACGTAGTGTAAGAAAGGTTTACTTCACTGAGAGTGTAGTAGATAAATGGAATAGCCTAACAGCAGAAGTGGTAGAAGTTAATACAGTGAAAGAATTTAAGCATGCATGGGATAGGCATAAGGCTGTCCTTAACATAAGAAAAGACCCAAGGACCAAAAAAGGTTTGAGGTTTTTACAGTAGGAAAATGGGCAGGCTAGATGGGCCGAATGGTTCTTATCTGCCGTCAAATTCTATATTTCTATGTACCAGTCTTACAGAGAATTAAAATCTGCCCATAGGCTGTACTAGCTTTTTTTGTGTAAAATAATCAGTTTTTTAGAGATCAATATTTATGTTTGTGGCATTTTATGCTAATTCTTTGCACAGTATGAAGATTAGTTATGTTTGAGGCCAAACTTGCAGTGCAGTGCTATAATAAACGTTCTCAGTGTGGGCCTAGAATTATTCATAGCACAGTGTGTGGGTGGGGTCATATTGGCCCAGCCAGGAAACAAATTAGTATTTAGTACCAAACTGGACCACTAACAATTAAACTTTCATTACTCTAAAACTATTTATATCACAAACAGTGGCTGGTATAACATATAAGCAGTTTAAATTCTCTTTCAAATCGACAAAACTTAAGGTTACAGGACCATTTAAATATGCAGATCATTATATTGAAAGTACTTTTATTTGGATGAAGATCATTTTCCCTGCTAGAATGCTTCAGGTCCCAAGCATATGTACCAGGCAACAGCTGCCAGGGTGAAACATATTTCACTTGGAATATGACTTATTACCTCTTCCCTTGTGTCTTGTATATCTCCAGGGCTCATCATCTTTTTCCACCTGCTCCTTACGTGCTGATAGTTCTCCATCGCTACGAAATAACTTCTTAGTCCTCCTGGATAACGAAGAGAAGTTCATCCAGCTCACAGCTCTTGATAAGGAGCCTTGAGAGCTTTCCTTGGTTTTAGAAGACCCAAAGTGGCCTTCTTTTTTCATGCTTCTATCCCACCATGCGTTTTTCTGATGATGCTGCAATGTTTATAAACTCCGCAACTTGGTGAAATGTTCAGCTAACTTGTTAAAAATATTTCCTAAAGGATGAGTTTACTGTTTAAGAATATAGGCTTGTCATCTCCATCAAAAGAACAGTAAACTGTTTAGCAGCTATATGTGCTTTAACTGGACTGACAAAAGTAACTAAGCAGGTCAGGTCCATCGCTTCTATATGAAGGCATGGGACAATTCCACCAGTACAAGGCACTTTCCCGCGGATGCCAAGTTTCTTGTGCAAATCAGTTTCCTCATAAGCAGCAGCAACGTTGTTTTATCAGGAATCACTTACTTGCTCTGCACCTGCCTTAAAAATCGAGAAATGGAGAGATCCTGTCTGTGTTGGTCAGAGATGCTGCAGTTTAGTCCAGACTGCAGAACTTCAGCAGAACTCTCCACTGTGATTTACATGATCCAGAAGATAAACCAAATTTGAAGCAGGAAAGAGTGCTGGACACTGCCCAAGCCATAAGGTCAGGCTTGTGTGTCTGATCCAGTTTTTGTGCACTGTAGTTTAATGTGAGCTTGGTGTTCTCCCACAGGGACTGGCAACAGATCGAGCAGGCCACTCCCTGTACAGAGTCTCAATGCTAAATGGTGACACAAGCCTCTGTGTATAGCCAGAGTACTACTGAATGCAAAGTCATAATATGTGTCTGTTTTACGATCTCCTGTTGACACATGGACGGTCACAGGGCTGACATCACCACAGTGCATTATTTAAATGTTTGAAAAGAGGTTAACATAAAAGGTAAGAGTACTTTACACATTGAGTTTTGACAATAGAATTATATTAGCATAAGGAGCTGATTCTTTTCCCCTTTTCTATTTTGTCTACATGGTACAGTTCATTGTTCTGTTGTAAAAATTCTCACAGTTGTCACTGGTGAACCATGTGTTTTTCCCCACCAATCGCAACTGGTCCCACTATAAATAGCTGCTGTAAAATATAAATAAACCAATCAGCTAAAGTGAGGGTGCTCAAGCCCCCAACAATACGTTTCCAGGATCTCAGTTAAATACTCGTGACTGTCGTTATCTCAGGCAGATCCTTCAGAGTGATTAAACCACTGATTGATTCACCCAAGTTCATGTGAGGAGACCCTGAAAATCTGTACTGCGGAGGGGTCCTGAGGACAGATTTGAACTCCTCTGAACAAGAGGAGAAGTTTAAAAAATAGAAAAAATTATGCTGACATGGAGCACCGGCAATATGGAGCACCAGCCTACCTGGATTAACCCCTGGTATGCTACAGAAGCCTAGGAGACTTGTTTATCATCAAAGCAGTTAAGTAATCCTTAGCCCACACATAATGCTGAATTTTCAGAGTTTTATGCCAGTGGTTCACAGACATGTTGCTTTTACAGAACCCTTCAGCTATGTATGAAATTTCTGTGAGTTTCTAACAAACAGACCTTTTAACCCCTGGTGTGCTAGAAACATCTTCAACACATTGTAAGTCAATGAATTAACCTTTTAGTGCCAGAGGGGTGTCCAGCCCATTGCTTCACACCCAAAGGGTTAAATATCTCTCTAGCAGCCAAGGGGTTAACAAGATATCCAAATAAAAATGCTAGTTGATACTGGTAACCAAAGACTACATTATTTTGAAAAGAAAAATGTATTGAGTAGCCATTACCAGGTGTGACATTTTTTTTTATTGGAATGGTCAGCATTTCACAGAAATTCCCAGAATGCATTAGGTATATGACTTCTGGGATGCCTGCAGAGGATACATGTGCTGTAAGCATCTATCACTGGGATTCCACACCTTTTTTATGTTTAGATAAATCCTTTGAAGAGAAATAAAAACTTCTAATAATAACCTTACTATAGCCAGAAAATACTAATGGCCCTTATGTATAGCTTGGAAGAAAGAAGAGAGAGAGGGGATATGACAGAAACATTCACACATGAAGGGAATCAACAAAGTACATTTCAAAAGGAGTAGAAGGCCATAGGTACAGATGTATGAAAGTTTTACTTCACTGAGAGGGTAGTAGATAAATGGAATAGCATACCAGCAGAAGTGGTAGAGATTAATACAGTGACAGAATGTAAGCATGCACGGGATAGGCATAAGGCTGTTCTTAACATAAGAAAAGACCAAGGACCAAATAAGGTTTGAGATTTTTACGGTAGGATAACGGGCCGAATGGTTCTTATCTGCCGTCAAATTCTTGTTTCTATGTGTATTGATGTATATTGGTCCTTCTAGATACCATCATGTCTACCTCCATGGATGTAACATCGACTGATTGTAGGTATGATCTCTTGAAAATGTTTTACCAGGAAGAATACATTGAGATTTCTCTACTTTTCAGGTATGTCCTGGATCTTAATCTGTCAAGGCACGCATGTGGTCCAAAACATTAATCCACGTAAAAAATATGTGTAATGATGTGTGTTTTTGTTCGTGTTACCTGACCATGGTAATGTGAATCCAGCATATAATTTTTCTGATGTGGTCACCCAGGCAGGGTACAGGGTTAAAGGGATAGTAATGTTTCATAATAAAAGCAGCTCTAATTAATCATCATAGTATTTGGACTTTGGAGAGTGTTATTTCAATTCTGTCAGAGTTGTAGTTCAAGAGTAATTCAATGACAAAGTGTCCCCCTCCCACCCCTTTAACTGATGTAACACTGCTCAGCCAGAGCAGAAGGGAGGTGCCCAGGTAGACTGCAGAGAGGGACAATCTTCAATTAAGATAAGGGAAAAACCTGAAAAGCTTGTCAAGGAGGGCAGGGCTTTCATTGTTTTCATTGTAAGAAGATTGTCCCCTGCTGTTATCTGTCTGGTCTTACAACCAGATTCTCCATCTGAGAAGAGATGGCTTACACTAGGTAAAAAGGGCGGGAGGGGAAACTTTGCTTATGAATATCTCTTAAACCATAAAGGTTTGAGAAATAAGACATATCATTCTTCATATTTTTTTAATGCCTACAAAATAAAATAAAGTTAAAACAAAGTATTACTATCCCTTTAAGCTCGGTTTAGCAGTAATGTCAGTCAAAAACTAAGCGGTGTATAACATATGGCAGACGGGCAGATAGATAGATAGATAGATAGAGCAGGAAGTGAAAGCAGCAAATAGAAATTAATTCCTCAATTTTTATGGCAAAAATCACCTTAAGTATTATATAACCCAAGGGTCATATGTTTAAAAGAAAAGTGGAAGAATTCTGGTGCAAACCAACTGTTATAGGCGAACACTAAAAATTCCCATTGATTTAAAAAGGGATTTTATCCCCTTGAATCCCGCATTGAGACCACTCTAGCATTCAAGGGGGTTCAAATCCCCTTTTGAATCAATGGAAACATTTAGAATTGTTATTTTCCCCTATTGCAATTGGTGGTCCACAGAATTTCTTTACTTTTCTTTTGAGTGTATGGCCATGATTCCTGTCAAGGACATATGTATCTGTGGCTGATACCACGTGACTGTTCATATATAAGGGACTCTCATTAATGTTCCTTTAACAGAGGACTCTGCATTGCGATCTAGGTAGGAAGCATGTTTACAGGGCAATGACAGATCTGTTTCCTGTAGTGTTTGTTCCTTGTACAGAACGGGGTTTATTTGCTTATCTTCTTTCACCTCCACGTAAGAGTAGTAGAGTTAAAAAGAAAAAGAGGAAAAACACACATCTACTCACAAACACATATCTCCATGCATATTCTTGTTATGCTGTTGAAGTTTAACACTTTGAGTGCCAGGACAGGTGTCCAGCACAAGCAACGCATTGCACAGTCCTCTGGCACTAAAAAAGGTTACCACTCCCACAAGGAAGTGATGAACTAATTCCTGTATCAGATTACACAATCCATGATTAAGGTAGGAATACTGTAGTAACTGACCTTTGGCCCAGTGGAAACACAGTACAGCCGAATCTGCCAACTGTTGTCCCCTGTTAATCATTTAATAGTTTGCTTGGCAATGGAAATATTCCCTATGAGGTAATGCACAAACACAGGCTTGGACAAACAGCACATGTCAACAATGTGTTTGCAAAAGTGCTTGCTGTGGCCAGGGCAACAAGATGATCAGGTGCTTGAGTTAGATGCACAGAGGAGATATGAATGTCAGGAGAAATCAGCCTGCCCCAAAGCTGTGTTTATTATCATCACTACTATGAAAAAAAATGCAGATGTGACCTGAAACATCAGCTCTGACTTTGTTTTTAATGTGCTGGTATAGTGAGTGGTATAGTGAGTGGCAACGTTAGTCCCTGGAACACACCAACAGGTCACAGGCTGGGTAGCCATTTTGATTGCACTCTCTGAGCTTAAAGGGACAGTAATGTTTCATAATAAAAGCAGCTCTAATTAATCATCATAGCATTTGGGCCTTGGAGAGTGTTATTTCAATTCTGTCAGAGTTGTAGGACAAGAGTAATTGGATGATAAAGTATCCCCCTCCTGCCCCTTTTACTGATGTAACACTGTTCAGCTCAGAGCAGAAGGGAGGTGCCCAGGTGGATTGCAGAGAGGGACAATCTTCAATTAAGATAAGGTAAAACCTGAAAAAAACTGTCAATGGGGGCAGGGTTTTCATTGTTCTCACAGTAAGAAGATTGTCCCTTAATGTGATCTGTCTGGTCTATGGACTGGATTCCACATCTGAGGTGAGCAGTGTTACACTAGGTAAAAGGGGCAGGAGGGGGAAACTTTATCATTCAATTACTCTTGAACTACAACTCTGACAGTATTGAAATAACACTCTCTATGGCTCAAATACTATGAAGATTAATTGGAGCTACTGTTTTTGTGAAACATTACTATCCCTTTAATGAGAATGTGTTCAAGGGGACTGGAGATGAGAATCACTTTGCCACTACATAGGATGTGACTGCTAGAATAAAAGGCATTTTACTTTCAAGTTGGCAATTTCTGCCCATCAGTGATGGGTTTCATCCTAGGTACGATGCCTGTCTGCATTATACAGTATTTCGATTTAGGGCTGTATTGAATATACTAAAGAAGAGCAATTTTGGGGCTCCCAACTGTGCCACGGGGAGCACTGAAGACCTTTCTAGCATTAAAGAGGTTAAAAGCATAATTTAACCCTTTTAGTGCCAGAGGGGTATCCAACGCATTGTAACGTGATGCGATGGATACCTCTCCGGCACTCAAAGGGTACTGGGAATTTTTAGTATCTCCTATGGTACAGCTGGTTAGCATTCAAAAGGTTAAAGGGATGGTAATGTCTCTTATAAAACTAGTTTGCCAAATCTTCTGTACATTAAAAGTAACAGATTGCGCTATGTGTAAGACCTTACTTGTATGATTGCTTCAAAAGTTATGAAGCGATAAAGATCCCCCGCCCACTCCATTCTGGCCTCCTCCCACTAAATTTGGTTGTGGGACCAGACGGCTGCAGCGAGGGACAAACTTCAGTAAGTATAAGGGAAATCCTGCCCCCTTGATGAAGGAGGTTAGGATCTTTCTTTGCTTACTGAAGTCTGTCACTCGCTGCAGCAGCCCTGACCAGACTACAGCTTCTGCTGTGACGTGGACAGAAGGGGCCAGTGGGGAATCTCTATCTCTTAATAACTTTTGAACTACACACAAGAAAGCTCTTTCACATAAAGTAAGCTGCTACTTTTAATATAAAGAAGGCTCGCAAACTATTTTTATAAATGACATAAGTATCCCTTTAAAGTCCCCATTTCAATAAATGAGAATTTACTTTACAGTTTACAAATGCTGGCATTTGACTATTAAAAAAATAAAAATAAAATAAACATCCTTCTTTTTTTTTAACCATTTACCTGCCAGACACATCTTTTATGTTTTTTGCTGTTGCTGCTCTATAGGTGCATTATCTAGAACGGTCCTGTTGTGGGGAGGACAAGCACACATATCCGCACTAGCTCACCAGCTCTTTAGAATGGAGGCCAATCACACTCACTATGTGAGTATCAATATTGTATCTATATGATCCTTGTACATTTATCTGTGTTTCCTTGGCCTCTACTCCTGGTTGTCATTCTCTTTGTATTGATCCATAATTACACCTCTTTTGCGGGCATGGTATGGCATTTTATGCTAATATCCTGCAGCATATGCTAATTATTCTGCTCAAATGCAAACCTTTGACTCATTTCATATGGCCGTAAATCCCTTCACAGAGATAGTCTCCCACACACAATGGTTAGTGCAGGCATCTGTAGCCTGCAGTGGAGTCATCAGAAAGGGAGAGATCAGCAGTTTCAGGCCTCTAAAGAGACTTTAGGCAGGAATACATGTAGACAGTTGCAGTTTTCATACTTCAGAACTTTCCAGATCTGCCCCAGAGGCTCCAATTTTCAGACTTAATGGAACATTGTCACAAAAAAAAAGTAAGCAGCTCAAATCTATTTAAATATTTTATACTCCTAGACAGCATGTTTCACATTTTATTTTTTTGCAAGAATATTCAAAAATCTTACAAATTAAAAAAGATAAAAATGGCTACCTTGGGAACTTTTATCAGGCCTGTTAATAAAGCTGATAAACCCAGATAACTGTTTTGAGATTAGAAGCTACCCAGTTTAATTAACTGAAATCTATCATTGTTTACCTCAGTCTTGCCATACAGTGCCCTTATCATTTGTATAAACAGGGAGTTAAGTGGTCATTCACAGCTGCCTAAATATTAATAGGAAAAGCACATTTATAACATATTTATGGGTCTGATGATCCTAAGAAATCAATTTTACAAATGCTGGCTAGGAGTACATGATATATAAGACATAATGAACCCTAATCATTGTTAGGAGATAATGTCCCTTTAATTCCTGGGTCTCCAGGGACAGAGGCCCATCTTAATGAGTTCCCTTTAATTCCTGGGTCTCCAGGGACAGAGGCCCATCTTAATGAGTTCCCTTTAATTCCTGGGTCTCCAGGGACAGAGGCCCATCTTAATGAGTTCCCTTTAATTTCTGGGTCTCCAGGGACAGAGGCCCATCTTGATGAGTTCCCTTTGATTCCTGGATCTCCAGGGACAGAGGCCCATCTTAATGAGTTCCCTTTGATTCCTGGGTCTCCAGGGACAGAGGCCCATCTTGATGAGTTCCCTTTGATTCCTGGATCTCCAGGGACAGAGGCCCATCTTGATGAGTTCCCTTTAATTCCTGGATCTCCAGGGACAGAGGCCCATCTTGATGAGTTCCCTTTAATTCCTGGATCTCCAGGGACAGAGGCCCATCTTGATGAGTTCCCTTTAATTCCTGGATCTCCAGGGACAGAGGCCCATCTTAATGAGTTCCCTTTAATTCCTGGGTCTCCAGGGACAGAGGCCCATCTTAATGACTTCCCTTTAATTCCTGGATCTCCAGGGACAGAGGCCCATCTTGATGACTTCCCTTTAACTCCTGGGTCTCCAGGGACAGAGGCCCATCTTGATGACTTCCCTTTAATTCCTGGGTCTCCAGGGACAGAGGCCCATCTTGATGAGTTCCCTGATAACATTTTCACTCCCAGTCTGGTTCCATCACAGTATCACTCCATTGTACCCACTTCATGCCAAACATCATCCTTCTGCCTCCCAAGCTTCCCACATTGTGCCACAAATTGCATCATCTGGACACTCACATCCCACCGTCATGCTCTGGGGGACTTGGGCTTGAAGGTTCCCAGATCTGACCATTTTACTATGGATGAAGCTCAGGTTTAGCACCTGCACTAAAGACAGTAAAGCACCTGGAAACACACAGTTTAATTTGGAACTGTCACTTTGTAACAAATAGTGGATTTTGAAAAGAGCATCCAAAATCACCCATATTTATTTTTGCCATTTTTAATTTCAAACAATACTTTCTGAGACATTTGTCTTTATTTGTCAGATTATGCAGCTTGGCTAGTTCTTCCTGGCAGGAAGTGACAGTTGGAAATGCAGAGTTATGTGGAATGTCTGAGTCCTCTAGGTTTCCACTAACTTACAAATAAAGATAAATATCTTATAAACTATTGTTTTAAATAAAAATGGCTAACATATATATAGTTACATATTGAAAATTCCACTATAAAACGAAAGCCCTAGGACTTTTGGGGTTAGCTAACAGTATCTATAAGGATTGTGTATTCATCCCTTTAACACCTTAAGGACCACGGAGCTTTTTTTTTATTATTTCACTTACTGGAATCAGATGTCCCCGAACATAGTGCCGCCATACGGTAACCTGAATTCCAGGGCATGCATGTACATCATGGGTCCTTTACACATGTTCTCTCTATGATGTACATGTGCATCCTTGTTCCTTAAGGGGTTAAAGGAGAACTAACACCTCTTAGTAACAACCCCCCACACAAACCTTAAAATGGACAAAAAATACAGATGGCCCCTATGAATTTTGCCCTTGTGCATTTGTTCAGGGGAGAATATGTCCTATCAGACCTGGATGACAGGATGTCGGCTCATTTCATATGGTAATCTTAACCCTTTACACAATGCATTGTGTGTCCATTCTGGACCACAAACGGTTACGCTAGCTCATGTACCTACCTGTTTCAAGTTGCAAAAAACTGCCAGTAACTGTCATGCCTGCCTCCATGGACAGACTTCCAGGACTGAGTAAAGGTATTAACCATTTGAGTGCCAGAGGGGTATCCAACACATGTATGTATGTATGTATCTTTATTTATATAGCGCCATACATGTACACAGTGCTTAACAAGTTGAAATAATATAATACAAAAATGACAGAACTGGGTTAAGAACATTAAGGTTAAGTACAATCATTACATTATTTGTGAGGGAAAGTGCAGAAAGGGAATCATACACTAGGAATAGGGAACCTGCCCCAAGGAGCTTACAATCTAAGCTGAATTCATAATGACAAACAGAGACAGTAGGAGGAGTATTATAAGTGCAGGTACAAGGTGTGGTGAAAGAAGTGCAGAAGGATTCTGCTGTGACTGTCAGTGTGCAGAAGGAGGATATTGCTATTGAGATGCCTCCCTGAGCAGGTGGGTTTTGAGGAGATACTTGAAAATGATGAGTGTGGATGACTGGCGAATGGTGATGGGGAGGGCATTCCAGAGTCGAGGGGCAGCCAGTGAGAAAGCTTGTAGTCGAGAGATGGCTCGAGTTGTGTAGGGAGAGGACAGGAAGAACCCTTGAGAAGACCGTAGGGGACGGGAAGGGGTGTAGCGGGAAATAAGGGCAGAAATGTAAGAGGGTGCTGAAGAACAGAGTGACTTACAGGAGAGGAGGAGAATCTTGTAAGAAATACGATATTTTATAGGTAACACATTGCAATACCCCTCACTCAAAGGGTAAAAAAAAAAAAAAAAAAAAAAAAAAAAAAAGGAACAAGGGCAATGAAAGGGGCCAATAGATGTTCTAGCCATATCAAGATAAGTGGAGAGTTATTATTAGGAGGTGATAGTCTCCTTTAATGCCGGACGAATATAAGAGATGTGTGGCTTAGGGCTGTACAGAAACTACTGCAGCTCTAAAGAAGAAATGGTTCTTCAAGTTTTTTTTTTTATTATTATTTAACTATAACCCCCCCTATCACAATACATATTATAGCCTGACAGTTGAGGATCATGGGAGTTGTAGTCCACCCACAGTTAACCACTTACAGATGGCCGATCTCGCATGCGGCCGTCATTTAAGACCACGGACCATTTTTTTTCCTTCGCATCTGGTTCAGGGCTCCCTGAACGGCGTGCAGCCATGCGGGGAGCCCTGAATTCCATGACGGTCCTGGCACATTATGGGTCCTTAACGCAAATCTACTCATTATGTGCCAGGACTGTCAAGGGTCATTAAGGGGTTAAAGGTTGCTCAGCACTGTGCTAGTGCTGCAGTGGTTCCTCTGAAGCCTTGAATAAGGGATTGATATTTACCCTCACAGTTCCCAGAGCGATGAGTTGGAGATGTTTTAGCATCCAATGGGTGAAAGGTATGAGGTAGGGTTATAGGCATCATTTAAAGGGGAACTGTCACCCCAAATAAAGTCTCTCCCCAACAATTACCCCTCTAGCGATAAGCATAAAGGGATATTAATATCAGGAAAAAAGTATTAACTATACGGTAGATACAATTAAAAGAGAGTACTTTCACTTATTCGTATCACTCAAACCGTTATGGTTTGAGAGATATAGGAAAATAAAGTTTTCCGCTGTTTTTCGAGCTGTAAAGCTGTCAGAAGCAGATTCTAGTTCCTGGATCAGACGGTGGCTCTTCAGCAGCGCCTACACAGCAATACCTAAAAATAAATACTTCATCGGAACGGTCTACAAAGTATGCCTGGTTTGCAAGTACATGTTGTAGACCATTACGCTGAAGTATTTTTCTTTAGATATTGTTATATCGGCGCTGCTGAAGAATTGACCACAATCTGTTTCTGACAGCTTTACAGCTCGTCAAGCAGAAAGGGGAGGGAGCTAAGAACTTTATTTTCCTATATCTCTCAAACCATAATGGTTTGAGAGATATGAATAAGTGCAAGTACTCTCTTTTAATTGTATCTATCATATAGCTAATACTTTTTTCTAACATTACTATATCCCTTTAACAATGTTAGTGTTAGCCAGCATAATTACCGCATTACTGAGAAATCCTATTTCTGTAGAGACTGACAGCCAGGCAACAGCTCTTTAGAGATATCTGCGCGCCTGTGCACCCAGTCCCTTCTGGTACCTAAAGGTACCATGCAACCCCTCCTGGAGAACGGGACTTACAGCACAGGCGCACAGATGTCTGTAAACAAAGATGTCTGTGCTGTTGCCTGGCCGTCAGAAGTAAGATTTCTCATTAACGTGGTAATCATGCTGGCTAATACTATTATTGTTAATCTTATCGCTAGATAGGTAATTGTTGGGGGGAGCTTTATATGGGGTGATAGTTCCCCTTTAAATCAAAAAGAGTTTGGGGAATTTTTATTTGGAACAGTTGCTAGGCCCAATATTTGCTCCACTTTCTGTCTCTGCATATGATAATTAACTCCTTGAGGACCAAAGCAGGGGTGCAACTCATTGCTTCATTAATAAATGTAAATGTATTTAACCCCTTAAGGACCAGTGACATGGCAGGACCGTCACGCTGGTCCGGCACTTAAGGACCAGTGATGGTCCTGGCACGTCACATACTTTTAATACCGGGGACTGAAGTTGACCGGAGCAATCTTTTTCAGTCCCACGTTCGGCGTGCCGCCCCACGTGATCAGTCACATGGGATGGCACGTTGAAGTTTCCTATGTGGTCCTTAAAGGACCGCACACCCCGGGACTGCTGGTCCTTAAGGGTTTAACAGGCAGACTAACCTAGACAGGTTTCCTTTCCGTAGTAGTTCAGTGTATCTATATTTTTAATTTGCATTTCATCTGTTGTACTCTACTACTAGTTAAATACAGTTTACTATCTGATAAAATCAAAATGACCATTTCAAGCCTTTCAGGTGTATTGAAACATTATTTGTTGTGAGGAGGTGTGAACTAAAGGCAGTAAGGTGGCAGTATATTCCTTTAAAACAGGGACAGTTATGAAAACGTATTTCCACAGATCTGATTATAAATCAATGAAACCCTGCAGTGTGTATGTTTTATAAGCGTCCCCAATTTAAATGGCTATGCGGTCACCTCAAAAAGGCAGACCAAAAGAGATTATTATACCACTGTTGCAGATATATTGCACAGATATATAAGCAGATATATCGGACTACTGTATAACCCTTTGAGTGCCAGAGAGGTATCCAATGCATTGGATACCTCCCTGGCATTCAATGGGTTAAAGGACACCTAACTAGGAAAGTCCATCTGTTAAAAAAAGTTAAGAGCCACTTATTCCTATAGATATAGTTCTCCTTTAATTTCATTCATCTGTGACCTGAAATGTCACCATGTGACTCAGTACAGGGTTTGGAGTATTACCAAACCAGAAAAGCCTCGCCCATACTCACTGGAGATAAACTGTGCTTACTAACTTACTGGTGGTGCAATAACATGCCAAACATTTGTAAACAACTTTCTGAGTACTGTAACTTTAAAGGGATAGTAATGGTTAATTTTAAGTTGATTTAATATTGTAGACATTAAAAAAAGGTTAACATCGATCTAAGTCTTATGTCTCAAACCTTTATGGTTTGAGAGATATAACTTGGTAAAGTTACCTTTTCCTGGCTGTTTCATTCAAGTCTGCCATCTAGCTGACAGCTGCAGATTCCAGTCATTTGACCAGACAGAGGCTCTTCAGCAGAGCTGAAATCACGCGCTTTAGAAATAAATACTTAATTGGAATGGTCTACAAAGTGTGCGTGCAAACCAGGCACACTTTGAAGACCTTTCCAATGAAGTATTTATCTTTAGATATCATTATATCGGCACTGCTGAAGAGCCGCAGATCAGATTTGGCTTCTGACAGCTTTACAGCTCATCATACAGAAAGGGGAGGGAGCAGAGACCTTGAGTTTCCTATATCTCTCAAACCATAATGGTTTGAGAGATACGAATAAGTGCAAGTGCTCTCTTTTAATTGTATCTACCATATAGTTAATACTTTTTTCTGACATTACTATCCCTTTAAAGTGGCACAAATTCCATTACAGCTAGTCTTTAAAGGGATAGTAATACTATCCCCCCTCCCTCCCCCTTCCCTGAAGTCAGAATTGTGCTGACTGCAGGGATATCCGGTCTGACTTTAATCATGCGGCTCTGCAGCAGAACCGCGATCGCGTTAGTGACAAATAATTATTTCACTGAAACGGTCTTCTACGTGTGCTTGCATACCAAGCACATGTAGAGACTGTTTCAGTGAAATAATTATTTTTCACTAACGGGATCTCGGCTCAGCTGCAGAGCCGCAAGCCTGTTGTACGACAGACTTCCCCTGCAGTCAGTACAACGCTGACTTCAGGGAAGGGGGAGGGAACTTTGCCTCCAGTTATCTCTCAAACCATAAAGGTTTGAGAGATGAACCTGGGGGCTATTAAATTATTTTACAAATATGTACAATATGGGGGATAGTAATAATAAAATATTACTATCCCTTTAAAGGAGACCTAACACCTCCTAGTAATAATCGGCCACTAACCTTACAATGGGTAGAGAATCCTAATGGCCCTTACAAATTTTGCCATAGTGCTTTTGTTCAAGCTCTGAATGCTATGTCCATGAAAGTAGATATGACAGCTGCTGGCAGGTTTTGCAGACTGAAACAAGTAAAGAGGAATATGTAATGCAGTGTTGCACTCCGGAGTGTGGGCGTCCATTAAGGACCATGGAAGGATTTTTTTTGGAGAGGGAGCTGAATTCTTGGATTGCAGAGGCATGCAGCCGTGTTGCCATCCCAGAATTCCATAACGCGCCAGGATGTCACCAGTCCTTAAATGATGGGGATCTGTGTGACAGTTACCCCAATGTTTCTTAAGGGTTTAAAGGGTTAAGCTCATCATGTGCAGGAGAAGAGTCTGTCATCCTGCTAGCAACTGTCAGGTCTGTGTCCATGGACATAACATCCAGCACAGACTGAATATGTTGTCTGTTGAAAAGAGGTTAAGCTGACCAGGCCTCAACTTTAATCAGTGACACCTAGAAAATATGCAGATTTCAGGACTGCACTGAAATCAACCCAACCCTGCAGAAAACATTTTTATGTGTCCCTAGTTAAATATGTAAAATAGGCAAAATTCATTGGGGTCATTAGGATTTTCTGGCCATAGTAAGGTTAGTGGGTGGGTATTATTAGGGGGGCATTACTTCTCTTTTAAATAAGGTGACCAGACCTCACCTTTAACCAGGGATACATAGGAAAAATGCATGCAGTTCTGAAATACACCTATTTCCTATGTGTCCCCAGTTAAAATTAGTTGGCGCTATATAAATAAAGAATAATAATATCCCTGACTACCACTGAACTAGTTCTGTAGCTCAGGGGTTAATACTCACTCTATCATGTGTTGATTCTTACAGCGTCAGGGAAACTGTTGTAATGTCTGATTGTAGGCAGGCTCCTATGGGGTCTGAGAAGGACAAACTTCCGCTCTGTGTAACATATGTCCAAAGTGTCCCTCATTAGGAAGGACAGTGCTTCTTTGAGATCCAAATCCCTCTGTCCCACCCTGGTGTTCCTCTTTTTAGGAGATCAGACTGTGTGGTGTGTATATAAGTGTATCACATTGCTCCACAGCAATAAAACTCATATTAATGTTTGTTTAAACATAGTATGTGAGTTTTTAAGAAATTCCTCTGTAAATAACATATTTTGTTCTTGCTGTAAATCATTTATTCAGTTACATAAAAGTGCGTTAACAGGTAAAAATTCTTAGTAATGCCCCTCCCCCCCAAGGACACCCCCTAAAATGAAAGTGTCCCTCTTTGGCCATTTAAAGTGTTGGGAGGTATGGTATAATCATATAGTAATGCAGGATATGAGAAGTTAGGAAGTTTGTCCTGCTCAAATCTCATAGGAGCCTGTTGCAGATCAAGCAGGAAATGCAGCAGCACTTCCCCTGACTGTGCAAGAATATGCATGGGATCGGGTAAGCAGCAAGGTAAGTATTAACCTTCCGAGGTACTGGTGTAGTTTAGTAGGAGTCAAAGACACATGGCCACACTTTTTAGGTAGAAAAGTACTAGAGTTTACTGTTCCATCCCTTTGAGTGTGAGAAGGGTGTGGAATGCACTGCACACCCCTCTGGCACTCAAAAGAGTTAATTCTCAACATGTGCCCCCTGGGCCCACTAAAAGGCCAGGATTTAAAGGTTTCCTCACTTGAGCACAGATAAGCTAATCAAAATGACAGAGTCTCGGATTAACTCCCTTGTGCTCAAACATGGAAATTATCAAGACTTGGCCTGTTTCTGAGTTCTGTGGGCAAGGGTTGAGAACTGATGTGGTAAAGAGTTATTTACATCTGGAAACTTGTATGTATATTTTTAACTCTAGCCCACTGTTCTCCATGTCTAAAGACTAGCTACTGTTTTTCTTTCTCGTGCTCTAACTGCTGTTTAACCAACCCTGTTATTTTTGGTAGAATATGAGCGGATTGTGTTGTGTAAGTACACAGAGGCCTTGACATGCCTCTTTTATTTTCCCACTCACATCTGATTAGAATGGACTAGTTAGCATACCTGGGAACTTTCAAAATTAGCTGAATCGGAAATCTTTAAAATGATACCCCTTACCAGCCCATTTTGTTCCTGTTTAGTGTGTTCAAGATTTGTGACCACTTGGTTAGGGTGACCACACCGCACCTTTAACCAGGAACACATATGAAAAATACATGCTGCAGGACTGTCCTAAACTCGGTGCAGCCCTGCACTATGCATATTTAATTTGTCTTCAGTTCAGGGGAGGTCTAATTAGCTTACCTGGTCCTCTAGTCAGTTGGCTCTGCAGAGGAATGTGGGTGGTGGTTTGTAGGGTGACCAGACCTCACCTTTAACTCGGGGGACACATGAGAAATGCATACTGCAGGGCTGATTTGATTTCAGTGCAGTCCTGAAATATGCCTATTTCCTATGTGTCCCAGGTTAAAAGTGAAGTCTGGTCACCCTCGGGGCAATGTAGGGACTTGAAAGCTTGGACCATTATCAGGACCAGATTTACATCTCAGGAGCCTGTAGGCACAGAAATCTAAAGCGCCCCCCCATTGGCCATCTCCACTGGACACCTCCACAATGCTCCTAATGTCCACATTGCCCCCATCATCTCTTTATTGCCCTCACATTGACCCATCAGCTCCAACTTGCCCCCATCAGCTCCACATTTTCCCCACCATCTCCATATTGTCCTCACATTGCCCCCCATCAGCTCCAACTTGCCCCCCATCAGCTCCATGCTACCTCACATTGCCCTCCATCAGCTCCACATTGCCTCCACATCTCCAACTTGCCCCCCATCAGCTCCAACTTGCCCCCCATCAGCTCTATGCTACCCTCACATTGCCCTCCATCAGCTCCAAATTGCCCCCACCATCTCCATGTTGCCTCCCCATCAGCTCCTACTTGCCCCCCATCAGCTCCAAATTGCCCCCACCATCTCCATGTTGCCCTCACAATGCCCCCCTTCGGGTCCAACTTGCCCCCACCATCTCCATGTTGCCTCACATTGCCTGCCTCCCTCCCATTATCCGTTTCCTACCCCCCTGGCAGAAGATCTGTTGTCTGTGCCTCCTTTGGTACAGTCAGTCCTGTAGTTGCTGAAGCTCCCGCGCGGTCTCCTATTCAGGAATGCAGAGCGCTGGGAGCTGATGTTATCTCCCAGCGCTCTGCATTCCTACAGAGCCAACGAGGGAGCTCAGCACTTACAGGACTGTGCCAAAGGAGGCACAGACAACAGATCTCCTGCCAGGGAGGTGCAATCTGAGGGTGACACGCAGTGGGCGCCGATGCAGCCAGAGCGGTGGCCATTTTTTTTTTTTATCTTTTCAAAGAATAATAAAAAAATAGTATCCCAATGGCAGGTGCCCTTCAATGGCACCTGTAGGCAGTTGCATACTTTGCCTTATGGCAAATCTGGCCCTGACCATTATATAAAAAGGCTGTGTGATGATTTCAGAATGGGACTTGTGAGCATTCTGTACAGAGAAAGAAGGTATAGAGCTGCTTCACAGAGGAGCACAAAGATGGTGGTGAGGAAACTTGTTGATAGGATTGCCAGGACCAAGATTCTCAGCTAAGTAAACATATGCAAAAAAAAAAAAATGATGAAACAGGAAGTAAAACGAATCTTAAGTAACATATCTTCTTCTTATAGTAATTTACTGACTCTTTAATCCCTAGTGACGTCTCACATGCACTGCTAAGCATTCAAGGGACTAATGGCCCGTTTAACCCCTTAACGACGGGTCACGCACGCACCTTGCGGTCCGTTAAGGACCACGGAGCATTTTTTTTTTCACGGCTGGGTTCCTGACTCCCCGAACGGCGTGCAGCCGCGAGGGGAGCCTGGAATTCCATAACGGTCCGGTTCCGTCATGGGTCCTTAAGGGTATAACAACCCATGACGGAACAGGACCGTCATGGGTCCTTAAGGGGTTAACCCCTTAAGGATCATGTGACGTGTTACGACCGTCAAGTGATTTTTTGTTAAGGACTGGTGATGGTCATTGCACGTTTCATACATTTTACTTACAACGCTTCTCAGGGAGTGCTGTACATAAAAACAGGGTCAGAAATTTTCCTCTCCGAGACTGGAACAGTCTCTCTCAGACCCCAGCCAGGAGCTCCGGTATGCATAACAGATCATATATACCAGCGCATCAGAAGGGAAGGTAAGTCCCTGGACCTGTGGTCCTTAAGGGGTGTACTTGTTTTGATCCAGAATTACTTCACTGATTTTGATAATATTTATTTGAAATACTGTATGTAATCCACTTTTGCCTTGATGCTATTAGCTGGATCTGAGACTGTGGGTTGTATTCCATAAGCTATAAGATGAGAAATTCTGGAGAAAACCAACAGGAGCACCACTGGGAACAACATAAAAGCCTCACTTATTTAACCCTTTGAGTGCTAGAGAGGTATCCATCGTATTTGCAGCACTCAAAGGGTTAAAGGGGGCTTTTAAATTGGAATCCTCACCTCCCATAAAGTTATCACTATCTAAACATCTGGCTCCAATAAAGCTTCAATCCTTTTTTTTTTTTTTTAATATAATGGAGATCTTGGCTTTTAAAGTCTTACCCAATGATGTCATTGGTGGGATCACCACAGTACAGCTCAGTACCTCGCATGTTGTGCCTCATTTCCTCCTCCTTCAGAGACTGACAAATCAATGAGCTCCAGGTCACATTAAGATTTGTGAGTTTCTGAAGAAGGAGGTAATGAGGCACAATATGGGTGTTGGAGGTGAGGTGATTGACAGCCTTTCGGTACTGAGCTGTACTGTGGTGATCCCACCAGTGACATATCGGGTAAGACTCTCAAAGCCAATATCTTCAATAAACCAACAATCTAACAAAAAAAAAAACTCTGAAGCTTTATTGGAGCCAGATATTTAGATAATGTTATCTTTATGGTCATTCAAGTATTTGGGTAATGTTCATTTGTACCCTCAGGAGCAGTTGGTTTGCAAAAGAACTGCCATCTTTAGCTTCCTGAATACAGTCCACAGTCCCTTTCACTGTGGTAATATGAATATTTCCTTCCTGAAGAGCCTTATGAGATTCAAAAACTTGTAATTTTTAGCTACATTTTTATTTTCACTAACTTCAGTTTAGCCTGGGCTAGGTTGAATCCCCCAAAAATGTACCTCAAACAAAACATAGAAAAAATAAGTATTTCAAGTCACAAAAAATAAATAAATAAAATTGTAGTTCCACTAACCTATACATTGAACACCCCCTTAATCTACTCTTGGTTGCACAAGTTCAGGGACAGTCCTGACTACTCTGCGCTAGATACTGACAGGGAACAAAAGTAATGTGGAGCAATCTTGGGGAACCAATCAAACCACAGGGGACAGACAGACACATTTATTTAAATGGAGCTTTGAGCCTCTTGATTCATGGGGTTAAAATCCCTATTTAACCCCTTAAAAACTCATCATGTGCCAGGACTGTCATGCCAGTCCTGGCACTTAAGGACCGGTGATAGACCTGGCACGTCAGGGAATGGAAGAAAGAAAAAAAAAAGCTTTGTGGTCCGTAACGGCCACCCACGCTCCAGATCGGGCGGTTGTTAAGAGGTTAAGTAATAGGGAATTTTTAAATGCTAATTTCTCCCCTATGGTTCAGTTAGTTTGGTCCAAAATTGCTTTTTTTGTCATTTGCACATATGGCCCAGCACAAATAGAGTGGGGTTGCACATCGTGCTCTGAAATCTTTTTTTTTTTTTTGCTTGTTTGTTTGAATTGACCATAAAGCTTATTATTGTCACCCCTTAAATATCACATCATTTCTATTAATCTAAATGTATTTACCTGTTATACAGAAAGAAAATGTGGTATAATATTTATATTTGTTTTAGTTTTTTTTGTTTTTGTTTTTGGGGGGGGTATTTGTTTTAACGCTTTGAATGCCAGAGAGGTGTGAAATGTGCTGAGCATCTCTCAGGCATCCAAAGGATTAGATTATGACATGTTTTCCCCTAGCAATATCACAAATTTGAATTCACTTTGGAATATTGAAGCCTTACCAGAACGTGGCCACTAGGTGGCGAACAAGCCCACACTAAGACACTGTCACAATAGCAATATCTCATTTTTTTTTCTTCCTTGTTTGTTGTGGTCAATTATTTACCTGAAAAAAAATCTCAATTTCATAAAAGAAATATTTCCTTTTTTTTTTTTCTTTTACAAAATAAATGAATTTACCAGAAAAAGGTGTAATTAAAAAAAAAAGAATTTGTACAGAGGCTAGGTACTAGAGGCTACTGTTTGACTACATTAGTAACACAACTTGTTTAAAAAAATAAATCCTTGAAGAGGTTAGAAACAAAAGTGGAGAAATTCTGGGACAAACCAACGGCACAATAGGGGACAAATACAAGTCTCCACTGATTTAAATGGGTCTTAACCCACTGAATGATATGTTTATTTATATAGCGCCACAAGTATACACAGCACTTTACAATTTAAGGGTTTAAACATTACAGGGTTACAAGTGCTTTGTAGAGTGAATCATTGGGTGCCAGGTCCCTGTCTGAAAGCTCACAATCGAACTCAATGAATGCTAAAGAGGCCTCAAACTCACAATCGAACCCACTGGATGCTAAAGAGGCCTCAATCTCATTGGTATTCAATATGATGGAGTGCTCTCTAGCACTAAAGGGGTTACAAGCCCTATTATCTTCTAGGGTGTCATTGGTTTGCCACAGAATAACTCCATTTTACTTCTGAACATAAAGATATGTCTTTAGAGTTATGTAAGTTTATTATCCCCCATTCCACTGTTCCTCACATAATTCTTTTCTCCAGTGAACAGGATGACACAGGAGCTGGTGTTGCCATGGCAACCGTATCCCACAATTAAATGAGACATACGTAGCAATAGTAAACCACTTTTGGCATCATGCACTTCACATAAATGGTGACATCACAAAGCTCAGGGCAGCAATTACTGTTTATACAAGGTACTTCTTGAACAGGGCAACATGACAAAAAATGGCATTGCCTGCCAAATAGTTCACAGGTCTATTGACAAAAATATCAGTCTTGTACCCCTGGGGGAAGGGGATAGCTTTTATTGCCTTCTAAAGAAACATGGCAGTTTTAGAGGGTGGCCTAATAGGTCTGACTAAAAAAATCTAGCAAATCAACAACACTAGGAGACTAACTTGCAAATTGCATCTTCACCCTGTCAGCTATATAGGCTTTTGTATTTTCCAGCATAGATTCACTTAAAATATAATTATATTTTTAGTAACTGGCTTAAGAGGGAGTTACCGTCAAACAACTATCACAAATCCTATAGTCCTTTATTCTATATATAGCTTTACCAAGTTGAACCGAAAAATATGTAGAGTGATTTAACCCTTTAACTGCCAGCAGGCACTCAAAAAGTTTAAAAAAACAAAAGCCTAAAGGCAGTATTTATATTAGACCAGGGGTATACAAACTTTGGCCCTCAAGCTGTTAGACACTACAGTTACCAATATCCCCCACCAGTCACGATGGGAGTTGCAGAGCCAAAGATTGCCTAGTTCCTGGATTAGACTACGTGCTTGCACTGGTCATGTGACTAGCTATTGTTATTGTTTAAACCAAGGGAGTGTGAATTATATGAAAATCCTATGTTAATCTTTAAACAAATGAATGATAGTAATAATAAACAAAGAGCCTGGTGATAAATCTAAAACAGTTGTACTGGATGTCAAAGGTTAACTGGCAGTGTAAACTACTAAATAATTCATAGCTCTCTCTTCTCAAAATGTCCGCCAACACCCCCCCACACACACACACCCGAAAAAACCTCCCCAGCCTGGAGGAACTGCCATGGTGTGAGATCACTCCCATTTGTTTAGCATATTTTAAAGGAATACTGATTGTTGCAAAATTAAGAGACTTATTTGTAAATCTTTATACCTTGACAGAAAGATTTTGTAGCATGACATTTTTTTGTTTTTCCCAGAATCCCACTCACTCACTAGTGACAGAGGTGAACAGAAAGGAAAACACAGCTACCTTCAACAGGTGTGATTTTGATGCAATTCCATTGAAATTAACACTATGATGTGTATCTGTATCATCTCACTGTCTGAGGAAAGATGCAGTATATTGGGTCTCTGTGACAATCCCTGTGCATGGTGCCTATGTGATTTGTCCCATAGGACACAATTATTCACAACTCATTCATGCTTTTCTATCAGTGTAACAATGTCTCCTGTATTGAAAGGGCCTTAAAGGGGGACTATGTACTAGGAATAAGTGTCTCTTAACCCCTTTAGTACAAGAGGCAATGTAATTAACACATTGCTTTGCATAGCCTAGTACACCCCTCTGGTCCTCAATGGGTTCATTTGTTTTAACAGATGGATTTACCTAGGTGTCTTTCATACAGCAGTCCGGTATATCTATACATTTTTGCATGATATCTGCAGTTTCTTGTATAATAATCTCTATTCAAGATGAGGCTATGCAGCTGTGTAGAACTACAACTCCCATCACTTGACAGATACACTTTAACCCCTTAACTCTTTGAGTGCCAAAGGGGTGCAAACTACATTGCAAAGCAATGCATTGAGTACCCCTCCGGCACTCAAAGGGTTAACAACCGCCCGATCTGGCGGAGGGCAGCCATCAAAGACAGAATCACTTTAGTTTTCCTTGTTGCATTGAATTCTGGGATAGCAGAGCGGAGTGACGCTGCTCTGCCATCCCAGTTTTCCATGGCCTGCCAGGACCGTCACCTGTCCTGAACATCACGGTCCTGGCATGTCACCGGTCCTTCAGGGGTTAAAAACCCCATTTAAACCAATGGGGATTTTTATTCCTCCACTGGGGTAAAGTTTACATTTTTCTGATTGTTAAAAGGATAGTAATGGATGCAAGTAAGTAGATCGCCGAGTCTTCTTTATTGTAAATGTAACACATTCCTCGATGTTTAGCAATTTATTTTTATGTAGTTCCATAGATATTAAATGTAGAAAGATCTCCCCTCTCGTCCCTGCTGGCCATGACGGATGCAGTGAGGGACAACTTCAGTGACAAAGTATAAGGCAGGATTTTCCTTTGCTCACTGAAGTTTGTACCTTGCTGCATCCGTCATGGCCAGCAGGGACGAGAGGGGGGATCTTTCTACATTTAATATCTTTGGAACTACATAAAAGTAAGTTGCTAAACATAGTGGAAGGTGTTACATTTACAATAAAGAAGACTTGGCAATCTACTTAATTGCATGCATTACTATCCCTTTAATGACCGCTTCAGTATTTTTTTTTATTTTTTTTTAACACCCACAAGTATTTCATATAAACCTTTCCTTAGAACATAAAGTGCAGCTGATACCTACACAGCTTTTAGTCTCATTTAGATCTGGCATAGGCCACCTTGGTTCTTCATCTGTTAGCGACTACATCTTCCACCATCCCCAACCAATAAATGGCTGATTGGAAATAACAGGAGTTGTAGTCTCCAACAGATGGACAGCCAAAGGTTGCTTATCTCTGCCTCAGATTCTAGAAGAGATCTCCAATGAAATACATTGTGCACAGTACCAGCACTGAGGTTGGAGAAAGCTGGCCAGATCTCACCTATTAACCAAAGACAATGCATACTACTCTGCAGCTTTGAATGAAGCACAGTCCTAAAATATGTCCCTGGTTAAACGTCTGGTCAGCCTGGGTTAGGCTCTCCTTCTGGTTAAATAAAAGAGCTATAGTTTCAATTGCCTCTCTTGATACATTAAAAAGACAAAATAAGCCAGATTCCCAAAGCTCTGTGTTGAACTGAACAATAAAACACTTTGTGTAAATGTATAATACACAGTGCTGACAAACTAGCTCACACCCTGGGGCAGAACTGGATCATTATCACTTTTTCTGCTTTCTAAAAGAGAAGAGGTCCTCGCGCATCTGCTGTAATTCAACCACAGTGGTGTCCGGAATCCTGACAGTTTTACGCTCCCTGAAGTCTTAAAGAGATAGTCAACCTCCTTTTTTACTTGAAATATTCTGAAAGTACATAATATGTAAAATCAGTGTGACTGCACTTTATTTATTTTCTTTTTAAACTTTTATATTCCTGACAGGGAACTAGCTGAATTTGTGTTTCTAGAGAGTTTTTTGTTGGGGACTATGAAAATCAAAGTGATTTATAAAATATTGCAGTCTTCTTGCAGCACTGAGCAATATGTATCCAACATTTCACCTCCAATCCAGATGCCAGAGAAGCATGTCTGATGGACAGCTGACATTAATGCCAGCCAGTATAACTATCTGAAGCCCACATGGATCAGCCATTCATTGCTTTGAATGCTGCTTGTGTGTAAGGTCTGCCGACCCCTCATGGGAGACCTACCTTACAATAATTTTACTGCATTCCAGAAGGAATACAGTACAGATACAACGTGCTGGACTTTGATGAGATTCCACAACGCAATAGACACCTGTGTAAAAGGTACCATAGCACAGCTTGTTACCTTTCACCATGGGCAACACATTCACCACAGCATCGTTGCATTGGTGTTCTCTATCAATTTACACTTCTTATTATTGTATATGTTAATGTTGTATGATTTGTGTTACTACAAAATTAATTCAAATAAAGTTAGTAAAATTATGACACAGACATGCAAAGCGGACCACAAATTCTTAAAAATAATGCACTTAAGACCATCATTTATGGCTCTTGAGACATTTTTTAATTACAGATTCTGCCTGGGATGGTTAGAGGCATATGTCCCCATTTCAATTTAGGTCTTAAGTCCCTTTAATATAATATTTTTGACTTTCAGCTTAGTCTTATACAATGTAGTAAGGACTCTCAGCTCCAGTAGGGACAGGTAGAGCAATCACAGTGACTGAACCACTGATTACTCGCCTGATTAAGCAGCGATGAAAAGCTGACCTATAAGTGTGTCCCAAGGAGTAACACTGAGTAATACCACAATACAGTCTACCATTTTGACCAGGAAGTCATATGTACAAAAAAAATGGCTTCTGCCAGTCTCCAGAAATACAGCATATGCAATATAATATATCTTAGCATCCATAAAGTCAGAACATTTTTCATGTAGATCTAGGAATTTAACATCATCCTTTTTATATGGTATTTTAGTATTCATATTCCTTTAAAAAAAATTAAATAAAAACAATGGCAGCAATCCGTTGACGTATTTTAACTACATTGTTTACCTTCTTTATAATGGAGCATAACATTTAACACCTTGGAGCTAGAGAGGTCTCCAAAGAATTGCTTTGCAATGTTCTGTAGACTTCCAGCACCCAAGAGGTTAATAATGTTGTGCTTATAATAATTTTATTGGTCTATTTTAATCTACCCATAAATTAAATGTTCAGACCATGTGAACTGCATTGTTTACAATAAAATCCTAAACACATATATGAGCATTTGAAGACGCAGATAATTTGCACAACCTGCCAGTGTGTTCCTTCTCCTCCACACTTCACCCCTAGGAAAGTGACGATGACTGCTTTCTTTAATTCCCTTTTGTCACAAGTCACCATCTGCTACTGTTTTCACCAACCATCCATACATTATAGTCACAAATGCAGTTACTCTATGTTCTAATGCATCTGGTAGTGAAAAATATAACCTTTGTTCACTGTCAAAAGAACAGGGAAATCCAAGACTGGAGCAAACAGAAGACAACCCTTCACTACTTAATACAAATTGCTTAAATGTGTACTTGTCTATAGCATATATTACTGTCAGTATCACCCCTGTATTAATTCACTTGTTTCACGTTGAGGTTTTAGCTCAAAATATGGCCAAAATATGTTTAAACTTGCCTGCACGCCAAGACACCCCATTTAGTAAAGTTCTATCTAATACATTTTACCATATCATATTGCTCACAAATTGTTTTTATTAAACGTTCTAACGAATGCATTTCTGGCTTATGCTGGCACATCTACAGAGGGGAAGAAGCTGCAATGAGTGAACGGGGACCTCATAACCTAGGAGGCATCCACCTTCTTTAAACACAATCCATTCCTATGGAGGTCTATCCTACCACTTCTGTTAAAGAGGACCAGTTTCCTTCACAGCTTTTAGTCTCATTAAATGTATCTAAACTGCCTATACCTTGTGATTTTTGTTTTGCAAACAGGATAATAGTTTGAGAGATTTCTGATGTAGTAGTTGGAGAGCTTAATCCTAGCAGAGCTTTGTTCTCTGTCTTAGATAAACCCAGCTAAATCCTGAATAAATAATTGCTCACATACTTATAAAATCACCTCTATACACCTTCTTGGGATGTGAAATGTTATTTGTTTCCTGCAGAAGGATGAAACAACTTTATAAGGAAGAACATTTATGAAAATAATTTCAAGATGGAGGCTTCCACTGAGGGGAGGAATTAGAATGGAGATAAGTTCTCATTAACCCCTTAGTGACGGCCGCGTGCAGACGCGGCCGTCACTTAACGCCCGTCTAACATTTTTTTTATTTTTTTTAAAGAATCCGGAGTCCCTGAACGGCGTGCAGCCGCGCGGGGAGCCGGATTTCCTGGACGTACATGTACGTCCTCTGTCACTAAGTGACACCCACAGAGGACGTACATGTACGTCCTTTGTCACGAAGGGGTTAAAAAAATAAAGAAAATGGTGCAGCTCAGAAAAAAAAAGATGTAAACTTTTGTTTTTTTAATTTACTCCTTAACGACCACCTGATCCTGAGGTGGGAGGAGCTAGAGGACAACTGAACTTTCTGCAATGCATTCTGGTTTGCCAGAGCAGTCATCCCAGAATTCCATGATGTGTCAGGGCCATCACCGGTCCTTAACTTCTGGAGGAATGATGGTCCAGGCATCTCCTGTTGTTAAGGGGTTAATAAACAAAACTGCTTTTAAAGTGATAGGTCTTATTTAACTGAAAGGAGCCTGAATAATACATTTCAATATGTTTCGAGTTTTTTTTAATTTACCTTTACGCAAATCACTTGAAAAGATTACAGATAAACACGGGCAGCAATAGCTCATTATGTGAATGTCATGTACCATATCTTTTAAAGGGATTGTAATGTTTCACAAAACCAGTAGCTCCAGTTAATCTCCATAGTATTTGGGCCACGGAGAGTGTTATTTCAGTAGTGTCAGAGTTGTAATTCAAGAGTAATTGAATGATAAAATATCGCCCTCATGCCCCTTTTACCTAGTGTAAGCCACCTCCCCTCAGATGTGCGATCTGGTCCTGGGACCAGACAGATCACAGCAAGCGACAATCTCCTTACTGTGAGGATAAGGAAAACACTGCCCCCTTTTACAGGTTTTTCAGGTGTTTTCCTTACGCTCACTAAAGATTGTCCCTCTCTGTGATCCATCCACACAGTCTTGCCACTCTGAGGTGAGCAGTGTTGCATCAGTAAAAAGGGGCGGGAGGGGGATACTTTATCATTCAATTACTCTTGAACTACAACTCTGACAGTATTGAAATAACGCTCTCCATGGCCCAAATACTATGAAGATTAATTGGAGCTGTTTTTATTGTGAAACATTACTATCCCTTTAAAAACCTGTCCTGCACTAGTCAGCAGTTGTGCATATTTAGAATATACTTTATACCATCATTATCATTTATAACCATAAAATTGACTAAAATATGTTGAGCAAGTGGCTTAAAGGGATAGTAATACTTAAATATTTCTAATCCCCATATTGTAGCCATTTTAAAAATAATTGAATTGTCCCCAGCGTCATCTCTCCAACCCTTATGGTTTGAGAGATAACCGTACGCAAAGTTCTCCCCCTCCCTCCCCCTTTGCGTTCAGTTATCTCTCTAACCATAAAGGTTCGAGAGATGGACCTGGGGGCTATTAAATTCTTTTATCATTCAATTACTCTTGAACTACAACTCTGACAGTATTGAAATAACGCTCTCCATGGCCCAAATACTATGAAGATTAATTGGAGCTGTTTTTATTGTGAAACATTACTATCCCTTTAAAAACCTGTCCTGCACTAGTCAGCAGTTGTGCATATTTAGAATATACTTTATACCATCATTATCATTTATAACCATAAAATTGACTAAAATATGTTGAGCAAGTGGCTTAAAGGGATAGTAATACTTAAATATTACTAATCCCCATATTGTAGCCATTTTAAAAATAATTGAATTGTCCCCAGCGTCATCTCTCCAACCCTTATGGTTTGAGAGATAACCGTACGCAAAGTTCTCCCCCTCCCTCCCCCTTTGCGTTCAGTTATCTCTCTGACCATAAAGGTTCGAGAGATGAACCTGGGGGCTATTAAATTCTTTTATCATTCAATTACTCTTGAACTACAACTCTGACAGTATTGAAATAACGCTCTCCATGGCCCAAATACTATGAAGATTAATTGGAATACTACATTACGTAACAGACTGAACTAATCTTGGGAGCTGATGGTTGTCAGATACACAATGGAAGCAGGTAGATAAGCTCTAATGACCTATTAACTTATGTGTGCTAAGCAATTAGGTTAAAAAAATAATTAAATCACAGGTTGGCCACACCTTATGCTCGGGTGGGTTTCAAATAGCCCACAAGCTGAATGCTGGATGTCCATAATATACATATAGAAAAGAATGACCTAAGTTCAAGAATGCAGCTACTCTTTGTTCTAATGTAGGCTCATCAGTGGTGAACAATGTAATTTCAACTCAGTAAAAAAAAAAAAAAAAAAAAAGTGAAATTCAAGATCGGAACATAAACATACACTATACTAAAAGCTGTCAGTATTTGTTTCTGTTTGGCAGTATTTCCTCAGTGATTCCCTACATAATAACAGATAAAAAATATACATGCTCCTATTTCCCCCTCTCTAGAAATATCCATAATAGTGTAAGCATCAACACCTTTGAGCCCAGGCGTCAGCAACCACTGGCTATACAGCTGTTGAGTACTACAACTCATCATGCCTGAGCTTTCCAACAGCTGGAGAGCCAGAGGTCCCCCCACCTCCCAAAAAAGACATTATTGAACTGGAAAAAGACGTGCAACAAAACTGAAGGGATGGCGGGATCTGAGTTATAAAGAGACTTGACAAGCTGGGTTTGTTTCCATTAGTGAAGAGCCATCAAAAGGGTGGTATGATTACAATTTACAAATACATTCAAGGTCAATACAAATAACTCTCCAAGGAACTATTTACTTAAAGAGCTGAGCAAAGAACCAGTCATCAATTAAGACTACAGGAAAGGCGTTTCAACTAAAACAAAGGCAGGGATATTTTACAGTTAGGGCAGTTGCTTCAGGATGCTGTGCTCGCAGATAACATATTTGCTTTCAAAAAGTAATGTATACCTATCTAGCACAGAAAAATATTGAGAATTATGACATTTGGCTTCAAAGCGGATAGGATGTTGATCCAGGGAAATATTTGACTGTCATTTGGAGTCAGGAAGGAATATTTAACCACTTGGGGCTTAAATGGCTTCAAAGAATTTTTTTTTTTGCCTTCCTCTGGATCAACAGGGGTGATATGGCATGGGCTGAACTTAATGGATGAATGTCTTTTTTTTTTTTTTTTTTTTAAAGCCTCATCACCTATGAAAAAATATAACCCTGTTCTAGGATACACATATTATGTGCTGCAAGATGCTTACAACAGGCCCGATACCTTATACAGGGATAGGCAACATGAGTCCCTCCTGAGGTTTCTGAACTACTATTCACATTATCCTCCTGCAATTGTTGGCTGATGATGAGAACTGTAGTCCTGAAACAGCTTAAATGCCTCACATTGCCCACAAACCGCTCATGTAGAATAGCATTCAATGTTTGGGTCAATTCAGCTCAACAAATGCTTATATCTGTAGAAAATTGAACATTAGTATAAGTATCATACTAGGATCTTGGGCAGTTCTTAAATATCTATTGGCGAGTGAGGTTCTCCCAACTTTCTCATGACCTCAGCCTCCATATGGATCATCATCCCCATTCCAAACCACATTTGGCCTATTCACTTATCCTGTGCTGTGCCGCCATACATTCATAGAGCAATAAAACAGAAAAAAGCATGGAAGCACTCGGTGCTGTATAAATCTAAAGCTTTATTATTCCATTAAAAAACTTGAAAGGTGTGTGATCGACTACATAACAGAACACGACAGTATCCATCAGTACATACACAGAGTCCTTAGCATACCGTGATGCAGTGGCAGCTGTTTCACATCAGGCTGTGTTTCTTCTCAGTAAGAACAGTGGTCTCGTGCAAAAACAGCTGTCACTGCATCACACTATGCTAAGGACTCTGTGTATGTACTGCCGTTGCATTGTTATGTTGTCTATCTTTTCAAGTTTTAATGGAAGAATAAAGTTTTTGTTTTATACAGCACGACATGCTTCCATGCATTTGTCTGCAACCCTATTTGGGTTCTAAATTCACTGGCACATTGAATGTTTCCTGCATTGTTTCCTTGGACAGGTTTCCCCATTGAATTCTAAGGGGAAACACTAGCATATTACTACAAGACAATATTCAAAAGAGGGTGAAGCAATTCTGGGGGCAACCGACTGTGCCCTAGGGAACTCATGAATACTTATTTTTATTTAAAAAGGGATTTTAACCCATTGCAATCTAGGTAAGTATCCAATAGTGAGTGTCAGAGGGGTGTGCAACGCATACCATGGAAGACTGGAGCAACTATACTAAGCATATATAAAATGGCAACAGCATACAGCCGCGCCATGCACATAATGGTTTAGTGCTGTAGATTAGACTATGACAGTAGTTACAACCAGCTTTATGTGCCTCATCTTTCCAAAGATTTCTATTCAATCATATAATTTTTAAGGCACCCACTTGTCACAGAATTTTTTTTGTAACTACCAGAGTCACAACTTAATATTTTTTGGGACCTGATAGTTGTACCTAACAATGCACTGCACACCTCTAAGATCCTGAAATGGTTAAAGAAATATGTGTCAACTTAAAAAAAAAACATTCTATAGCAAGCAGTGAATGTTCCATCATCTAAACATCTGTAAAAGCTTTATTTAAATTTACATACACACACAGGCATATCTGTATGGAAAATGGCTGTGCTTTTGTTCTATTAGAGACATTTTCCAGCTGGCCCCCAGACTTTTCTATGGAGTGGAAATAGGTAGGTGGATAAGAGCCTGGACAGTGGAAAAAAAACTTCAATTGTAGACATTTCCTTTTAGGTAAAGGAAAACATGATCTGTATGGATTTGATGACTAAATACATCCAAAGAGAATAATGGAATACAATGGATGAGAGTAATCTGCTTTGTCTTCTTTCTTTACACCAGCCTAATGAAGTGCATAGAGTGTGTAACCACCAATACAGAAGTGAATGACAAGACCAAGTCTGATCCCATCCCAGGTGCTTACATTATCACTACTGGCTCCTAACTACTAATTATCTGTATGAGGGAGAACCTCTTCTCTGCATGCAGTTGTTTTTATAATCCTATTTACATTTAGAGGTGGACAACGTCATAGAACAAAAAAAGTACATTAGTATGTTATGGAGGGATAACAAATCAGATCTGCGTTTTTATTATTGCCCTAATATGACTTATTCACATAAAATAAAAACTATCTAACAAGACCATCGTGCTGCTATGGCAATGGGCAGAGTCTTTGATCTCTATTACTTATACGCTAGTGATGTCTGCTGTTCTCCAACCTTCCCACCCAGTGCCCTCAAATCTCCATCCATACGTTTTTAACCCTTTCATTGCCAGAGGTTTGCAGAACACAATGCAATGCGTTCCATACCCCTCTGGCAGTCAAAGGGTTAAAGGAAAAAGGATGAAAGGAAGAGATGACCAGCTAAATTTCGAGACCCCAGAGAAATTCAGAAAATGGTGAAAACATAAAAAATGAACTGTGTACTGTTTAATTTTGTGGGGTCAATTAGAAGCATAGGGGATAAACTCCCCTTATTAACCCTTTTAGTGCCAGAGGGGTATGGAACGCTTTGCATAGAAATGCATTCCATACCCCTCTGGCACTAAAAGGGTTAAGAAAATTGTTTACTTTAGTAAGCACTGCCCCTTTAAACACATATACAAGAGATCCACAAGTGTAATAGGAGAAGAGGGGAGCCCGCTGAAACAATTCATTGCACACAAATCTTGAATAATGTACTGTTCATATCTGGGAACGTTCATTTGTGGAGTCTCCGGAGGGAACGCCTCTGATGTTGCTGGGGAGTATAACTGCCGCAAATCGCAACAAAAAGGGGGCTGGGTTTACCCTCAATTGGGGGCGGGGCCGTCTGGGACATCATATAAGTGGCGGGAAGTGGGAGGAACTGGGTGGAGAAAGAGGGGAAAAATGGGAGGATCAGGGTGGGAAGGAGTAGAAGCAGACGGAGCTTTAACCCCTTACGCCCGAGGATGTACATGTACGTCTCGAGCGGATGTCCTAGGTGGACAGAGGACGTACATGTACGTCCTGGAAGTAATTTAGTAAAATGAAGAAAAAAAAAATTTCGGCGGGCGTTAAGGGCCGGCCACACTCTAAGGGGTTAACGCAAACTCCTCACATCTGGAGAATCAGCCTCTGCCCCGGAGACCCTGTAATGCACTCTCAAAAAAACGAGTCTCAGGGGAAGATCCGGTCAGTTACCAGGTACGGTAGTGTTGTTTTCAGTTTCATATCTGTGCCATTTTTCATGAAATGTTGTTTTGAATGGCTGCATTTAGTTTCATTTACAATTCACGTTCTGCTATTTACATCAACTAAGGCTTTATCATGCTCCATTGCTGCATATAAAACAATGCCTGGCTCGTCTTCACATACAGTCACTGCTAGAGAGGGACAATAAGACAAAATGACAGATCCAAGACTTGCAATTCTGGAGTAAACCAACCGCACCACTGGGAGCAACTCAAAATTCAAATTGACTTAAATGGGGCTTTTAACCCCCAATTAAAGAAATATCTATTTATTGAGTTTGAGGCCAGGGATGTCACTAACGTACTTATTGCTTCTCAACACGTTGGCAATGTAAAGCACCCAAAGGGTTAAACTGCAACTAACAGAAATAATAATAATTAATGATAAAGCTATTTTCATCTATGGCACCAGCAGCATTATAAATAGATTCCTCAGTATGCAAATCCACCTTTGGCTTTATGTCCCACCTCCTGTATGGAATGAGGCTACCAGTGGCAGACTCATTCACATTGGTCATATACATCCTGTTATGTCACTGTCATCAACAGGCATCATCAGCTGTCTAACTACACTCAATAGGATTTAGTGGGGGAATCATACAAACGAAAACTATTTTCAAAATAATTGGCAGCCTCCAATTGGTTGGGATGTGTGCTTATGCAACTCCCAGCCAGTCAGCTTCTAGCAGGGTTCACCATCCCCCTGCTAGAAGCTGATTGGATGGGAGGTGCATAAGCACACACTCCTGCCACCAGCAGCAAGGGGGCACATTGGCCAGCATTTTTTTTAATACAAAAAATGACATTAAAATAAATTATATTTTTAAAACAAAAAGGAAATACAGATGACACCCATTTTAAACCCTTTGAACGCCTGACAGGTACCCTGCTGGCACTCAAAGGGTTATCTGTGGCATCTTTGGTGAGGTTAATTTTTTTTTTAACTACAAAACAGAACTAACTGTGGGAACAAAAACTAACAACGAACATTGGGCCAAAACGTGAGTTTTGGCCACCACTGCTGGTTGTTCCATGTACCTCGCCAACTATAGAATAGCTGAGGTACATAGGTGGGTTTATCTCTCGCTTAGTTTTAGCAGTGGTAATAGTATCGAGCCCTTGGTGTTTGGTAACAGCACAGGTAATAGAATACCAAACTACTTAAATCTACAGCTGCCATTTTTTTCTGTTGTTCCAAACAGAATCAAACCCATTGTCATATAGCTTGATTATAGCCATTCAGTTTGCCTGTGTAAATATAATAGACATTTGTTTGGAGAACACACCGTCGCCTAAGCTGTGACATTCTGCAAACATAACCATTGCTTAATTAGTCTCTCACCATACTAAATAAATAAATAAAAATTCCTTAACAGACATAGGCAAACATGAATTACTGCATACAAATAGTAACTAGCAAGCGTAATGATTAACCACTAAATACTCAAGATCTTATCTTAATGACTGCTTCAGGGGAACAGACAGTGATAAAAAGTGTCAAATTGCACTCCAAAAATTGTAATTACATAAATTGTATGTTCATCAGGTTTTATGCTATCTGATGATGATACGAGCTGTATTTAAACAACAGCTGGAGAGCCCTATGTTGTTCTCCCCTGTTTAATGACTTCAATAGTCCCTATTCGGCCCTGCAGTATGTATTATTCATAAGCAGCCATGAACAGCCTTAATTGCGAGTGCTTGCTGGGCATCTTCTATGCACATGGCCTTTGCAGACGCATGCCGGTATACGTGACCTCTTGTGTGTATCGGCATGCCGCTTGGGGGACAGAGACCACTCCAGTCTTGGAGCAGTCAAATATAGTCCCTGTTTTTACTTACACTGCTCCAGTAGGTCCTTTAAGGAACGCGTGCCATTCTATAACCATCAATCGGTCCTTAAGGGGTTAACCATGTAAATGTCTAAAATAAACACCATATTTCGAAGGATGTGAATAAGAGGAAAGGCCTAGGATGCTGGGGCAATTCTGGAGTAAACCCATTCCACATATCATGGGGGCAAATAAAAATTCATAAATTTCCCATTGATATAAATGGGACTTTTAACCAGTTTAATGCTTTTGAGCATTCAAGGGGTTAAAAGCCACATTCAAATCAATAGTGAATTGTATTTGTCCCTTATAGCAGTTGGTTTCTCTTGGAGTTACACAAGCTCTTTAAAGTAAATCAGCCCTGTGTGTCGTATAAGACGCATTTCATTCATTAATTAAAGCATAGCAACGTGTGCAGTGCCAAGCAGCATGTCACACTTATGAGGCAAATCCCATACAATAGATTTTGGAAGCAGAAAAGAGAGAATTGCTTGTGCCGATTTGCATGCACATACCCAGAATTCCATGCACTTGCACACACAGCTCTACAATAAGCTGAGAAACCTGCCTGTGGTAATGGGAGACTGCTATGCATAGATAGGATTACACTCACACTTTCTCCCCTCTGTTGTCTACTGCTTGTAACTAGTGTCTACAGAGAGCAGACTGAAAGATAATATTGTGTTCCTATTCCGCTAACATAATAACCCAGGCACAATGAGCAGCAACACCAAAAAAAACTTAGGCCCGTGAAGCTAAATGTGAGCAATTCTGAAGCAAGCCAACTCCGCCTTAGAGAAAAAATAAAACTGTATTACATGGGGCTTTAAGTTTGGCTTTTATCCCATGTAATGTTAGAGATCTCCAACACATTACAAAGCAATGCTTTTGGGACCCAAAGGGTTAAAAGATCCATGTAAAACACAAAAGGGTTTCTCTTCTTTCTTATGGACAGATGCTTTACTCCAGAATATTTTCTACTGAATATAAGACTGTAGGGTAAACACTACAGCATTTCCTTGTTATAGTGTATAATGGATATCACACTCCACCCAGCAATGAACCTTAATGCTAGGAAGCACATACACCTGTCCCATAACATACACAGTGAAACAGACAGACGACAACCAAGTTGCCTATGTCATGTTAATACAAGGCATCGATTTTGGTGCTGACTAAATGAACACCAAAACACCCACAAACTGCCTTATTGTGTTTGACACAAGAAACATCAGGGGAGGCTTTTTGACATACACAACTTAATAATTTGGTTTTAGGAAGAAATAAGCACTTAATGGCAACTCTAGAGCCTGATTTAGTGGGGAATCACCATTGTACGTACTTCCTCTTTTCCTGGAGCATAGTGGTGGATTTACTTCCTGGTGAGATGTCTTTACCTGGCTAAACAAGTAAGGTTATTACCTATATGGTACACAGGTGAAGCTGTTAAAAATTACTATTCTCCAGACTCACAGCTATGGAACCGAAAATGAGATGTCACAGTCAAAATTGAAGATCCACATTGTATATTTAATGCCACCTATGTTTGTCTCCCTTTGTTCATCAGTTAAAGGGATAGTAATTTTTCACAAAATCAGCAGCTCCAATTAATCTTCATAGTATTTGAGTCATAGAGAGTGTTATTTCAATACTAACAGAGTTGTAGTTCAAGAGTAATTGAATGATAAAGTATCCCCCTCCAGCCCCTTTTACCTAGTGTAAACACTGCTCACCTCAGATGTGGAATGTGGTTGCCTGACCAGACAGATCACAGCAATGGACAATCTTCTTACTGTGAGAACAATGATAACCCTGCCCCCCCTGACAGGTTTTTCAGCTTTTTCCCTTAATCGAAGATCATCCCTCTCTGCAATCTACCTGGGCACCTCCCTTCTGCTCCGACCTGAGCAATGTTATATCAGTAAAAGGGGCGGGATGGGGATACTTTATCATTCAATTACTTTTGAACTATGACTCTGACAGAATTGAAATAACACTCTCCAATGCCCAGATACTATGATGATTAATTAGAGCTGCTTTTATTATGAAACGTTACTATCCCTTTAAAGTGGATGTGTCACCTATGCGCAACATCCCATAAATAGTTAGGTGATACATCCAATAGCATAAAAACTTTATTTATTTTTTTATTTCAAGCTTCTGTTTCATTTAAATTTAACTTAAAAAAGTCTGTGCTGCAGCCACTTCCATATAGACTGCAGCCCAATGCTTTGCCTCAGTTCTCCTCCTTCCTCCAATGACAGAGGCTTCTGTCTGTAAGCTGGAGTGGTCTCATTGGCTAGATATCGATCTCTGCCAATGAGACAGCTCCAGCTTACTGACAGAAGCCTCTGTCATTGAAAGAGGGAGGAGAGCTGAGGCAGAGCTCTGTAACCGCAGAGAACTGCAGTCACCCGGAAGTGGCTGCAGCACAGACTTATGTAAGTTAAATTTAAACTAAACGGAAGCTTAAAATAAAAAATAAATAAAGTTTTTTATGCTATTGGATGTATCACCTAACTATTTATGGGATGTTGTCCATAGGTGACACATCCACTTTAAAGGTATAATAATACTTTAAAATTACTAATCCCAATATTTTAGTAGTAAAACAAAGAAATTATTTGCCCCAGTGACATCTCTCAAACCTTTACGGAGTTTGCAAGCACACGTAGAAGACCTTTTAAGTGAATGATATGTTTTTTATTATCGCGATCTCGGCTCTGCTGCAGAGCCGCTGGACGGTCATACAACAGGCTTCCCCGTTCCCCTGCAGCCAGCTACAAAGCTGACTTCAGGGAAAGGGGCGGGAGGGGAGCTTTGCGAGTGAATATCTCTCAAACCATAAAGGTTTGAGACATGTCACTGGGGGCAAATAATTTCTTTTTTTTTTACTACTAAAATATTGGGATTAGTAATTTTAAACCTTTAAATTACAAACCCTTAGCTCATTTGTTTTACTACCATGCATAAAGTTTAAAACAAAACATTTGTCGTAATTTTCAGACTCAGACATTACTTAGTTGGGGTGCTATATGGAATTACTACAATGTATTAGATTTATAATCTCCAGTAGTAATTAACCAGACAAAGCCATCCCATGGAATGTATTAGGTTAATGTTGTACAACGGTTCTCTTGTGATTAATAGAAAGATGTCATGTCCATCGGTTGCTGCATTTAAATGTAATAAGAAGTTGCTTGGCAGTACAAAAGCCTTGGAAAAAACAAAAGCCATTAGATAACTCTCCTGAGGATTTCAGACAAATTCTGTTTGTATCAGGCAGTAGGACCTGGCACAATGCCCTGCAGAGGTACCAAATGAAACAAAACACATGTTTAAATAATCCTTTGTGGTTTAGGAACGCATGTGTACAAAAATGCGGGTTAAATGCAAAAATACTATAAATGATGTGTAACGGTACAAATGATACAAAATTGCTGTCCATTTGTAATTTTCATGGAGGTATTAAGAACATTTGTGGGTTTAACTCTTTCAGTGCCAGAAAGGTGTGTAATGCATTACTCTCAAAAGGCCAGCACTTAAGGACCACGGACATTTTTTAGCGAATCCGAATCAGGGCTCCCTGAACGGCGTGCAGCCGCACGAGGAGCCCTGAAATCCATGACGGTCCTGGCACGTCATGGATCCTTATCGCATGTTGGACCCATGACATGTCAGGACCGTTATGGGTCCTTAAAGGGGATCTATCACCCCAGTACAAATGTGTGTTATACGTTAGATTACCTAGCAATTAGGTGGATTTCTTGAATATTATTATTTTTTTTTTTTTTAAATCCTATTTTGCCAAAAATTAATGATTCAAGACTGCACTCCCGGATAGACTGCGGGTACAGCTCTATACCCACACTTTGTAACTCTGCCTCTGCTCCTCTCCCTCTATCCAGCCTCCTCCTGATGACAGAAGCTTCTGTCTGTAAGATGCAGTGGTCTCATTGGCTAGATATTGATCTCTGCCAATGAGACCGCTCCAGCTTACAGACAGAAGCCTCTGTCATCGGAGGAGGCTGGATAGAATCCAAATGGCTCTCATGAATTCTGCAATTGTGCCTCGATGGTCCATGGACAAGGAAGACAAGGCAGTTGCTGGCAGTTTTGCCAGAATGAAGCTGTGAGTCTACATGTACCTGCCCCTTAAAGACCAGACGCACGGCTGGCAGTTAAGGACCACAGGACTTTTTTTTTCTTGTGTGAATGGATTCAGGGCTCCCCGAACAAAGTGCAGCCCCTCGTGGACCCCTGAATACCAAGAAGTGCCAGGACCGTCATGGGTCCTTAACGCAAGTTTTCCCATGACAGTGCTGGCACGTCATGGGTCCTTAATCCCTTAAGGACCCATTACATGCCAGGACTGCCATGGTAGAACCGTCATGGGAAAAGGACCTATTACTTGCCAGGACCGTCACGGGAAAACTAAAGGACTAGTGACTGCCCTGGCACGTCATGGATTTCAGGGGTCCACAAGCGGTTGCACGTTGTTAGATTTTTTTTTTTCTTTTTTAATGCTTTGCGGTCCTTAAGTGTTGGCTGCGTGCGAGTGCAGCCGGTCCTTAAAAGGTTAAAGGGATAGTAATACTTTAATACTACTAATCCCTATAGTGTAGCTCATTAAAAAATAATTAAATTGCCCCCAGGTTCATCTCTCAAACCTTTATGGTTTGAGAGATAACAGAACGCAAAGTTCCCCCTCCCTCCCCCTTCCCTGAAGTCAGCGTTGTACTGACTGCAGGGGAAGTCTGTCGTACGACAGGCTTGTGGCTCTGCAGCTGAGCTGAGATCGCGTTAGTGAAAAATAATTTTACTAACGCGATCTCGGCTCTGCTGCAGAGCTGCCTGATGAAAATAAAACCGGACATCCCTGCAGTCAGTACAATGATGACTTCAGGGAAGGGGGAGGGAGGGAGGAACTTTGCTTACGGTTATCTCTCAAACCATAAAGGTTTGAGAGATGGAACCTGGGAGCAATTGAATTATTTTTTAAAGAGGTACACTATGGAGATTACTAATATCAAAGTATTACTATTCTTTTAAGGACCAGAAAGATGAGTAACAACTAGTACATTGCACACACCTCTGGCCCGTAAAGGGTTAAGATTACTATGTGCAGTGAGCAATGTTTGAGGCTCTGTGGTCCTGTAGTGACTGTCATGTCCGCCTACACAGACATGACATCCAGGGTTCATAGAAGATGTTATCTCTTAAACCAAGGAGAAAATTCCTAGGGCCCACTGATAGGAGTTGTAGTCCATCTGAAGGGCTGCAGGCAGTATTAGATACAAAGAAATGGGTCTCATTGAGAGCTACATTGCAAAACAATTGTCACAGCCCAATCGCTACTCCTACAGATTAAGTGGAAGCTAAACAGAAACCCACATGAATGAATATATGAATATGGATTATATAGTAAACAAAGACGTATATGGGAACAAAGATACAATGGGCCACTTCATAAGAGCAATAATTTAGTATGGGGTGTGCCTAAAACTGCATCTTCTCAGCTTCCAAACTGGTGGCTTTCATTTCCTTTTGGTTATGTGTCAGATGGGCTTAACCTCTTAAAGGGCAACCATCACTTTTCAATGTTTTGCACACCCCTCTGGTCCTCAGTATGTCAAGGACTTCATACAACAGTCAGACTTCAATAGAGGCAGGGCCGGCGCTACTATAAGGCAGAACAGGCAGCTGCCACGAAGGAGCGCTGAAAAGGGGGAAGCTGGGATTTTTTTTTTTAAAGATATATCTGACGCGAGCGCTCCCTCGCGGTGTCTATGTGACACTCACAACGCAGAGCGACCCAGGCTCTGTAGTAATACAGAGCGCTGGGAGATGACATAATTTCCCAGTGCTCTGCATTACTGAGAACAGCGCACGGGAGCTTCAGCTCTGTGTTGAAGGAGGCACAGATATCTCTTATGGTATGCCGCTAGACTACCAGGGACTCAGGGATTAAGGGGCATGTGGAGATGAAGGGGGCATTGTGGAAGGGGCATTGTGGAGATGAAGGGGGCACTGTGGAAGGGGCGATGTGGAGATGAAGGGAGCATTATGGAAGGGGCAATGTGGAGATGAAGGGGGTATTGTGGAAGGGGCAATGTGGAGATGAAGGGAGCATTATGAAGGGGCATTGTGGAGATGAAGGGGCACTGTGGAAGGGGCAATGTGGAGATGAAGGGGGTATTGTGGAAGGGGCAATGTGGAGATGAAGGGAGCATTATGAAGGGGCATTGTGGAGATGAAGGGGCACTGTGGAAGGGGCAATGTGGAGATGAAGGGGGAATTGTGGAGATGAAGGGAGCATTGTGGAAGGGGCAGTGTGGAGATGAAGGGGGAATTGTGGAGATGAAGGGAGCATTGTGGAGGGGGCATTGTGGAGATGAAGGGGGCATTGTGGAGATGAAGGGAGCATTGTGGAAGGGGCATTGTGGAGATGAAGGGGCAATGTGGAGCTGAAGGGGCATTGTGGAAGGGGCAATGTGTAGATGAAGGGGGTATTGTGGAAGGGGCAATGTGGAGATGAAGGGGCAATGTGGAGATGAAGGGGCATTATGGAAGGGGCAATGTGAAGATGACGGGAGCATTACGTAAGGGGCATTGTGGAGATGAAGGGGGCATTGTGGAGATGAAAGGGGCATTGAGGAAGGGGCAATGTGGAGATGAAGGGGCAATGTAGAGATGACGGGAGCATTACAGAAAGGGCATTGTGGAGATGAAGGAGGCATTGTGGAGATGGGGCATTGTGGAAGGGGCAATGTGGAGATGAGGGGCATTGTGGAGATGAAGGGAGCATTGTGGAAATGAAGGGGCAATGTGGAGATGAAGGGGCATTGTGGAAGGGGCAATGTGGAGATGAAGGGGGTATTAGGGGCAATGTGTAGATGAAGGGGGTATTGTGGAAGGGGCAATGTGGAGATGACGGGAGCATTACGGAAGGGGCATTGTGGAGATGGACATGGGGCATTGCGGAAGGGGCAATGTGGACATGAAGGGGCAATGTGGACATGAAGGGGCAATGTGGAGATGACGGCAGCATTACGGAAGGGGCATTGTGGAGATGAAGGGGGCATTGTGGAAGGGGCAATGTGGAGATGAGGGGGCAATGTGGAGATGAGGGGGCATTGTGGAGATGAGGGGGCATTGTGGAGATGGAGCGTTGTGGAAGGGGCATTGCGGAGATGAAGGGGTAATGTGGAGATGAAGGGAACATTGTGGAGATGAAGGGGCAATGTGGAGAGGAAGGGAGCATTGTGGAAGGGGCATTGTGGAGATGAAGGGAGCATTGTGGAAGGGGCATTGTGGAAGGGGCAATGTGGAGATTGAGGGGCAATGTGTGTATCCTGTTAAGCTTATTTTTGTATTGTTAAAAAGGGAAAAAACTGTGTTTAGGCTTGGGCATCATAAAAATGTAATCTCTGCACTAACAGAGTTGAATGATAAAGTATCCCCCTCCTGCCCCTTTTACCTAGTGTAAGCCGCCTCCCCTCAGATCACAGAAAGGGACAATGTTCTCACTGTAAGCATAAGGAAAACCCTGCCCCCCTTCACAGGTTTTTCATTATGCTCACTGACTATTGTCCCTCTCTGATCCATCCAGACAGTCTTGCTACTCTGAGGTGAGCAGTGTTACATCAGTAAAAGGGGCAGTAGGGGGATACTTTATCATTCAATTACTCTTGAACTACAACTCTGTCAGTATTCAAATAACGCTCTCTATGGCCCAAATACTATTAAGATTAATTGGAGCTGCTTTTATTGTGAAACAGTACTATCCCTTTAAGTTCTAAATATTGTATTGTATAACATGAAAACTGAGAAAGTGCAGTTGCAGTTGGCCTTTTTTATTTTAAATCATACATTTGTTTTAGTTTTTCAGAATATCATAATAAAAAAACAACAGAAAATCCAGAGAAATAAAATGCTAAATTGAGCTTTTAACCCCCTGAATGATATAAAGGTCTCCAACACGAGACTTTAAGGGGTTAAATGCCCCATTTAAATCAATGGTAATTTCACTTCCGCATCACAGTGGGTTTGTCTCAGAACTGCTCCCATTGCTTTTACAAACAAAAGTCTATAAACATGCATTTGATAACGTTCGGTGAATGTGCACCGAACACTACTTTCACTTGCCTGGATTGTTGCACAAGGCCGATGTGCATAGCTTGCATAGTGGACTTTAACAGAAAACCCCAGGCTTCTTAAAAAGTTACACTAAGCCATTAAGTCATAGTAATATGACACCCTGTAAAACAGCAGAGTGTTTGGCTGTTGACAGCATGGAAAATCACAGCCAAAATGCAGTAGAAGGATGGTCACAGATGTATATTATTATTTCTCTCTTTTTTTCTCCTTCCTATGTTTTTTTTTTTTTTAGGAGGAACTAAATAATTTACACACCAACCCCAAAAGACAGGGATACAGAGGTGCAGTATCTGATGACCTGTAAGTGTGAGAATGTAACTCAAGAATCCCATGAGACTGAATAGAAAGGGAATAGTATAGGAGAAGTTGGCAAATCTATTGTACTAATCATTGATACATCTGGACTACACCACAGAATGAGACCAGGGTAAATAACGGATACATGTTTGTCTTTAGAACCTGACTGAAGGAACTACTACACCAAAACTGAAATGGAATCATACACAATTAACCCTTTGAGTGCCAGAGGGGTACGCAACGCATTGCAAAGCAATGCGTTGCGTACCCCTCTGGCACTCAAAGGGTTAAAGGAGAAAGTAACACTGCTTTATAATAACCCCCACTTACCCTACAATGGACAGAAAATCCTAATGGCCCCTAGGAATTTAACCTTGTGCCTGTACTCCAGAGATAACATCTTCATGGAAGTGGACATGACAGTTACTGGCAGTTGTTTTAACCCCTAGAGTGCCAAGCACTTACAACGTACGAGAATGGACAGCTGTACCTGCTGTGCCATGCTCGTCCATTGTACATCTAAAATGCGGTCACTGCGGTTTGCACTGGCCACATTTTAGATTAAAACTAGCCTAGCACTCTTGGGAGGGCGTGAGGATCACTCCTCATGCAGCTGATCGCGCTGGGAAATCAATAAAGAAAGAGTTTCCCCTCTCTCCTACCAGAACTGTGACATGGTCACCGATGACGTTAGGGAAGTTTCCCCGGTCCCATTCACTCTTACCGGAGGTAGGAGAGGAGGGCAGGAGAGCTTTTGCTCTCCTACGGTCGCCTTATTGATCTCCCAGCACAATCTGACACCAGGAGGGGTCCTAATGTCCCCCACGAGGTCTGAAAATAATGAAAATTAAAAAAAAATAAAAAAAAAATAAAGAAAGAAATGTAACCCTGTGAGTTCCGCAGGGGTCCCCAGCACATTGCTTTGCCTCTTTGTCTCTTTTGGAGACTTTTTTTTTTGTGTAAGACCTCATTGGGGGGATCGGGGGGTCCTGATGCCTCTCAATGAGGTCTATAATAAAAATAAATAAATAAATAAAAATTAACCCTGTGTGCCACGGGGAGGGAGGGTCCAATGCAGCTCCCCACTCCTGTGGCACACACAGGACTTTTATCATTACTTTGTTATCAGAGATTGGTTCTGATGGCCCTCAACAAGTTCTGATTACAAAGTAATGATAAAAAAAAATATTAACCCTCTGGGTTCCACAAGGGTCAAATGCATTGCTTTGCAATACGCTGGAGACCCCTGGGGCACTCACAGGGACACTTATTTTGACAACAATTTTTTATTTTGTAAGACCTCATTGGGGGGATCAGGGGGGGTCCTGATTCCCCTCACTGAGGTCTATAATAAAAAAATTAAATATAAAATTAACCCTGTGTGTGCCTCGGGGGGGGGTCCAATACAGACCCCTCCCCTCCAGTGGCACACACAGGGCTTTTATCATTACTTTATAATTAGAGTTTGCTGGGGGGGCCATAAGGAGTGGTCCTGACGGCCCCCCATTAAGCTCTGATTACAAAGTAATGAGTAAAAAAAAAAATTAACCCTCTGAGTGCCACAAGGATCCAATGCATTGCTTTGCAATGCCGTAGAGACCCCTGTGGCACTCACAGGGTCACTTCTTTTGTGGACATAAGACCTCATTGGGGGGATCGGGGGGGGTTCTGATACCCCCCCAATGAGGTCTATAATAAAAAAAAGTTTACTCTGTGTGTGCCACGGGGAGGGGGGATTCAATGCAGACCCCCTTCCTGTGGCACACACAGGACATTTTATCATTACTTTGTAATCAGAGTTTGTTTGGTGGCCATCTGAATACAAAGTAACGATAAAAAAATTAACCCTTTGGTTTTTTTTTTCCCCTTTTATTTCTTATTCAGACCTCATTGTATGGGTTCTGATGCCCCCAACGAAGTCTACACAAAAATATTGGGGGGAAAAGCCCCACAAAATGCACGTGCCACAGGGGGTCCAACACAGTGCTTTGCAATGCGTTGGTCCCCCTGTGACACACACAACTTTTTTTTTTTCATTATTCTGTTTTTAGACCTTGATGGGGGACACCAGGAGTGTTACTGATACCGCCTCCCCAACGAGGTATGAATACAAAATAATAATTAAAGAAAAACTCTTTGCAATGCACGTTGGGCACCCCTGTGGCATGCACTCAAAATGCTTCCAATCTCCCCCCCACACACACACGTACCGTATCCCCCTGCCTGGTTTCACAGCCAACTGGCAGTCCCATTACTCAGCCTGACCCCCAGCCTGTTTCCACAGCCTACTGGTAGACTCAAAGTACCAGTATGCACTAGATTCAGGCTAGTCAAACTTTGTATGAGGGGAACATACAGTGCACACTGGTAGTCACAGATCCCTCATATATACTATCAGACACTTACCCCCCCCCCCATCCTTGCTCCTCTGCTAATACCCACACACACTGCCTAACCTCTCACCCCCCCCCCCCCCACAGACTTGTTACATTGGTAGTCACAGGTCTGCACGAACACAGGCTGACGCCCTAGCTTCTTTCATCTGTTAACCATAAAATCACACATACACTGTTTGCTTTCCCATCCCTGTTTCACTGGTAGCTACACTCCTGTTAACCAAATTGGTATGTCAACTCAAAGCAGTGGGGTACTATTTTTCTTAGGCTGGAAAGAAGTCCTCCTAGGAAACCCCACGCCACTGAACCATTTTAGTATCTTTGAAGTGACTGATGTGTAACATTTTTTTTTTCCTGTAGCACCACATTCTGGAAACAGTTGTGCATACTAACTTAGGGGTAAAAAGGCAAGTGACCCCTCATTCAATGCGGCAGGTTATCTTCCTTCCTAAATGATATGGGTTGTCTACCCATTCTTCACTTCTGTAGCTGTTATAACCATTTTTGTACAGGCAAGTCCTGTTTGTGAAAATGTTAGAAAAATCAGATATTGAAATAGGTGTTGTTTTGTGCTTCTAGCACCCCCTGAGGTATGTCAACTCATACCAATGGGGTGTCATTTTTTTCCTATGAGCACTAGCTAACATATACAGTTGAAAATTGTATGATTTCAATACATTTGAAGGGGCAGAAATCTAAAAAAATGCTATTTTTTCCTATATCGCCTCCTTCTGGAAACATTTATGCACACCAGTATTGGGGTAAGAAAGCAAGTGACTCCTCGTTAGATGCGGCTTTCTACTTCTAGCACCCCTTAAGGTAGGTCAACTCATACCAATGGGGTGTCATTTGACTCCTAAGAGCACTAGCTAACGAATGCAGTTGAAAATTCCCTGTTTTTCTCAGAGTTCCATAAATTTGAAGGGGCAGAAATGTAAGAAAATGCCTTTTTTTTTTCATTAGCACCACCTCCTGGAAGCATTTGTGCCCATCAACCTTTGGGTAAGAAGGCAAGTATCCCCTCATTAGATGCGGCAGGTTGTTTTCTTTCCAAAATGGCATTGTTTCTCTACCTTTCCTGCATATCTATTATGGTTATAACCATTTTAGTGCAAGCAGATAATTTCAAAAACAAAAGTGTCAGGTTTCCGTACGTGTTCCTCTAGCACCCACATATTGTACGCTAACCCACACAAATGGGCTACCATTTTTCTCATGTTGGTAGCAGGTACTGAATACAGCAGGAAATGTTATGGGTTTTCAAATATTTTAGTATCTTTGAAGTGGTGGAAATGTAAAAAAACATGTATTTATTCCTATAGCACCACTTTTTTCAAATATTTGTGCACTTCAGCCCAGGGATCGAAAGGCAAGTGACCCATCATTTGATGCGGGAGAATGTCTGTCTACTTTCCAAAATGGTATACCTTTTATATCTTTCCTTCATGTCTCTAACAGTTATGAACATTTTAGTACAAGCAGCCATTTTTGAGGAAGCAAACAGGTAGGTGTATTTATGTGCTTCTGGCACCCCTAAGGTAGGTCAACTCATACCAATGAGGTGTCATTTGTCTCCTAAGAGCACTAACTAATGAATACAGTTGGAAATGACATGGTTTTCACAGAGTTCAGTACAGTTGAAGGGACAGAAATGTAAGAAAATGCCATTTTTTAGTATAGTGCCACCTTCTGGAAGCATTTGGCCACCACAGGCTTGGGGTAAGAAGGCAATTCACCCCTCATTAGATGCGGCAGGTTGTCTTCTTTCCAAAATGGTATGATTTGTGTAGCCTTTCTTCACTTCTATAGTTGTTATAACCATTTTTGTACAGACATGTAATGTCTGAGAAAATGTTAGAAAAATTAGAGGTTGTAATAGGTGTCGTTTTGTAATTGTAGCACCCCGTAAGGTAGGTGAACTCATACCACTGAGGTGTTATTTTTCTCCTAAGAGCACTAGCTAATGAATATAGTTGGAAATTCCATGGTTTTCACAGATTTCAGTACATTTGAAGGGGCAGAAATGTCCCCGGTTAAAGGTGAGGTCTGGTCAGCCTACCCTTTGAGTGCTGGAGAGGTATCCAATGCATGGTGTTGCACTGCCTTGGTACCTCTCTGGCACTCAAAGGGGTTAAACGAGTGGGAACTTGGGGAATATTTATTTGTTCTGTATGGAGCAGCTGGTTTGCCACAGAATTGATCCACTTTTTCTTTCTGTATACTGACATTTAACATCAGTAATACATATTAGGTGACCAGTGGTGTGTGCCGCAAATTGTACATCAGCGCCACAGGGGGTTAAGGGAGAAAAAGCAAAGGGATTTACTACTATAAATTTTACAAATGATTCCTATTAGGCACCAGTCCTCTGGTATATCATTAACCCCTTTAGCACCAGAGGGGTATGCAATGCCTCTGGTAGAGTTAAAAAGAAAAAAAAAATCCTGCCCCATACCACCAAAGGTAGCACTGATAAATAGCCCAGTTATGAAAGTGACAAATACAACTTGCATGTCTGGTTAAGTAACGCACCAATTAGCTACAGTGCTTATTGTTTCTTGTTGAAAGCTTCTCTAATGCTTTAATTGGGTAAAGCCTTTTATCCCCTCTGCAATGCAGTTAGTGAGGGAGATGTACAAAGATGAGCTTTACCTCAGTGAAAGACAGCTTCACATTTCCCTTACGACTTAGCAAGAATTAATAGAGACCCAGGGTGTGACATGGTTACCAGGGGTGGTGCTGGCACTACATTCAGTTGGTACACAGTGAGCTTATTCCTGTTCCTGAATGTCAGGTCTGACCGCACTATCACTCTGACATGATTCTCTTCCTACAAATTGAAGCAAGCTTGTAATTGCACCAGGCCACAGTACATGCGACAGCAGTGATAATCCGGATTAGAGAGTGCAGCGCTTCTGCATCCCGTTGCCCTCCTTTCTCACAGCAAACAAGTGCTTAAAGGATCACGAACACATAAAAATGGACTAAGGTTACATGCACTTAAATAACCTGCACTTCATGCTAGCTACTAGTCTGTTTTCTAAGGCTTAAAATATAGTATTACATATGTTCTGAGGAAGCAGCAATTCCTGCATTTCCCAGGCTCCAACTGATTTTCCAGGATTATCTGTGAATGGGCTGAGGTAACATAACAGCCTTTCTGGTTATAGGATCAGAGGGCACTAATCACTTTTTATTAAAGGGGATGTATCAGCCCTATACAAGTTAGCCTGAATAGTTACATTATATAGGGAATATGTGTAAAAGTTTATTAATTTATTTTTTAAAAGCTCTAGTTGGTCGAAAATGAAGGAATAAACACTGCCCTGCACTTACTTTCACATAGACTGCGGTTACCTGCTCTGTACACACAGTCCGTCACTCTGCCTCTGCTCTCCTCCCTCTATCCAGCCTCCTCCAATGACAGAGGCTTAAGCAGAGGCATAGTGATAGATTGCGGTTATACAGCAGGTAACCGCAGTCTATGTGAAAGTAAGTGCAGGGCAGCATTTATGGCGAAGTCATGGCGAAGAAGGCTTGGAAGCCTTAGGCTTAGAGGAGACCTTGGGCTTCCAGTGCTATTTGGGCTTGGAGGAGACACGTGGAGCTGAGGGAACCGCATGGTTCGCCGGACGTGTCTCAGTCTGAAAGGAATGAAAAAAACGATTACGCTTGAGAGGCACTTTCTTTCTGAGGACCAAAGGCAAAAGTGTACTTTTACCCCCTGTGGCCTTACTAATCAGAGCCTTAAGATCTGGCCCAAACAATGAAGTGCCTTGAAAAGGCAAGGAGAGCAAGGCTTTCTTGCAAGCAGTCAGCAGACCAGATGTTGAGCCAAAGAGCTCATCTGGCAACCATAGACATGGTGGAAACCCTATCCACCCAACAGATGGCATCAAATAAGACAGCAGAAACATAATGCTGGGCCTCAGAAATGTTGGCGAGAAGTTGCAACATATCCAAAGTAGGAGTACCCTGACGGACAGCCAGGGTGAGTTGTTCAGTCCAGACTGCAATGGCCCGGTTAACCCATGCCGCAGCGAACGCGGGATGCATGGCAGTACCAGCAGTGGCAAAAATGGACTTGAGGTAAACCTCAAGTTTCTTGTCAGTCCAATTTTTCAGAGTGGAGGCATCAGAAACTGGCAAGGCAGTAGACTTAGCCTGGAAATAGGAGCATCCACTTTGGGGGGATGAACCCACTGAGTAAGCGCCACCTCAGAAAAGGGGTAAAGCTTAGCAAATTTCTTGGAGACAGAAGGTTTTCTGTCTGGGGATTTCCACTCTTCAGACACAAGGCAGTCAAGAGTGGGATTAGGTGGAAACCAAGTAAGGGGCTTTTTAGGCTCCTGAAATACATCAGAGGGATCAGAAGGAACCTCTTGAACTAAGGGAATGTTTAGGGTAGTCAAAACAGCCCTGATCAGGCCCTCAGCCAAGGGCTCAGGATCGGCCTCAAAGGGGTCCCCAAAAAACTGAGAGGAACCCACAGCAGAACATTCCTCAACATCTGAATCCACCAGCAGTTCCTCCTCAGAGGAATCTGATACGTCAGGTACTCCCTGTGGTTTTGGCAGGGAAGACTTGATGGAAGAGGGGTCTGCCAAGAATGGTAGACCCCCTGTAACCGGGATGGAAAGAGTTGCAATGTAGACCTAAGGTCCGTAGTAGCAGCCTTGAACTCTTGCGCCCAAACTGGCTCTAATGCATGGCTGGAGGTCCCTGGGAGACTCTCAGGGACATCAGAACATGCTGGACCTAAATGACCTGTGAATTCTCTAGGTAACCCTGAATGACAGGAAGAGCAATGCGCAATGGGGGATACAGAGACCCCAGCATCCTTAGTCTTAGGTCTGGCCCCAAGCTCCAACAGATTAGGCATTCTCACAGTGTCAAAAAACATTACGGTATAAGAAATCACCCAATTACAGTGTGTAGGATTAAAGTTTCACCCCAGAAATCGCTAAAACAGACTTATCTGACAGACAAAGGGTTAATCAGCAGAGGAGAGAAGGTGATTCCAAGCCCTGTGTAGGATACTCGTTCTGGAAATAGCATAAAATGGCTGCCGCTGTGGAAGCCAATCAGGAACGAGCTCGCGAAGCAAGCGCTCATGGGAAATGTAGTCTTCCCAGAAAAAGTACCCCAACAGTGCCTGAAGCCCCCTGCATTCCCCAACACACTAGAAACATGAACCGGATGATAGAGCAAGGGCAGACAATAAAAATGAGCCATCTATGAAGTCGCTAGGAGGATCGGTTGCAGAGATTTGTCCCAAATTATACAGTCCCATAGGAGTGAATGGAGCAGTGTCGCTTATGCAGTAAACATAACTAGAACGTTAGGAGACCCAAAAAAACACTGAACCAGTAGGGAAAGTGTAAGCCCCCCCCCCCAAAGATGCCAAACCAGCAGTTAAAGGGTTAATTCCACATAAACCTGCTCCAAACACCCAACAGACCTACAGATAGACCCAATGAGTGCAGGAGTGTGTAATAGGAACTCCAAAGGGAAAAAACCCTGTGTGGAGGGGCACTGTGGGACATGTGGACCTGCGGCACTCAAAGGGTTGCTCACCTTTCCTGCAGATCTTCTGTCTTCAGATTACCATGTAGTAAGAAGCCTCGGTGGACAACTCCTGAGGAAAGAACTTGTAGCCAAGATTTTCCCCCTAGGGCTTTAGGTCCACAAAAAGCACCTGGATACTGAGCTAGCCACATCTAAGGGCGTTGTCTGTTATGGTAATCCGCCTAATGGTGGTATTCCATTTCTAACAGAAAAATTAAAAACATTTTAAAGCTATAGCAGAATTGTTCTCTTGCCTGTGCCTTCACCAAGGAACAAATCTTTCTGGAGCTGGTTGGCCAGCTGCAGCCATGGAGGGTAGGTAGGCTCCACCCCCTGCAATCAATTTTAGAATTGTTCCTGCATACTTAACTTCGGGGTATGAGATCCACCCTTTTATCAGTAACCTGTATTGGACAACAAATATATTTTTTTTGGTCTCGCAATCAGAATATCAGAAACAAACATATTATGCAGAAAAATTAGCAGAAATATACAACTGAAACTCAGTACTCATATTTTTATAGAAAAGATGGGGCATCCCAAGTAGATGCCCGTGGCACACCAAAATGCCACGGCACCCTGGTTGAGAATCACTGGTTTAATTTGTTGTAAATCAAAGTAATAACGTAGCTGTTGAACATACATTTAACCCCCTTGATTGAATGCCAGAGCCAATTTACTCTATACCATGCAAACTGGACTACAAAACTCCTCTGCTCATTAAACAGGTTTACTAGAGATCTGGCAGATGTTGCTCTGTGATTGTTTTGCCTACTAAACTCTCAATGTCTGGAAGACCGACCCTTTGAATATCAGAGCGGTGAACAATGCACTGCTCCCCCTCCCCAGCACTCAAAAGGTTAATCCAGTAACAATAACTCTCTTCCCGGTAAAAAAAATTAACCCTTGCAGTGCCAGAAAGATATCCAACGCATTGCGACTAAATGCGTTGTGTGCCTCTGGCACTCAAAGGGTGAAACCCTGGAATGGCAGAAGGGTGTGCAATTCATTTTGTCAAACATCTCTGGCATTCAAAGGGTTAAATGGAAAGTAAATCATTTAACCCTTTGAGTAGCAGAGGGGAATCCAACACATTGCAAAAGGTAAAAAAAAAGAGCTTTTCATACCGCGAGTAATTGTAGATCATGTTAAAAGGACAACAAAAAAGATCATCAGCCCTTTAAGGACCAGAGGGGTGTGGCATGCACTGTCAGGGGCATAAGACAAAAGTAGATCAATGTTTGGGCAAACAGCTGAATGGTACATGATAAAATACAGATTTAAAGGGGACTTTTAACCTGTTGGATTAGGGCTTGGTAACTGAAGGCTCTCTAGCTGTTAAAGACTACAACTCCCATTATCCCCAGTCAGCCTTTGGGAATTGTTGCCCACAACAGCTGGAGGGCCACCTGTTGCCCACCCTTACCATGGATGCTAGTGCTTTGCAATGTGGTTGCGACCTCTCCAGCATACAAGGAGTTATATTAATAGATATGTTACACCTGTTTTGTCCCCAAATTGCCTGACCGTTGTCATTTTTACATGTGCCCTATAGATTGCATGATTAATCTTACAGTTCACATTAAGGAATTGATTAACCCCTTGAGTGACACAGACGTGAGCAATGCATTGAAAACAAATTAGTTGCTCACCTCTCTTGTACTGAAAGGGTTCGCAAAACCAAAACCCAAAATAGGTCATAAAATCTCACCCTTCCCAAATTCATAGCTTTTGTGCTTGTTAACCCTTTGAATGCCAGAGGGGTATCCAATGCGTTGCAATACCCCTCTGGCACTTAAAGGGTTAAGCCACCAATACGGTTATGGTGATCAAAAAAAGTAACAAAAACAGTTCTTGGTAAGCAGCATTTTAACTGACAAGCTAAAGACTGTGCTGCTCAGTGATCCTACAATGACCTGTCATTTCCTTCCACAAGTCCACTTGAATACCTCTTTGTTTTCCAATAATCTCTTTGCCTCACTTCCCTCCCACTGGGCTTCACCCATATACATGTAAGAAGTTATTCTACTGCAAAGGAGAGAGAGCATATATGTAAACACAGGCGTACCATAAGGAGGACCACCGATCTGTGATAAGTCAGATTTTGTTCTTGTGCGTTTCCTGGTCCTCAGACTCCAGGAGTGTGGTTCCCTCACAGGCATTCTTCTCTGATGGTGTGCAGCTACCACCCGCGTGTCACTGTACCAATACTAAATAGTGTTAAGCATCCCTCATTGCAGGCTTGCACGTGCAGGACAAAGCAGCTCGCACCCCATTGAAAGAGAATGGAGGAGGGGGCTCGACTGCACAAAGGAGAATTAGGATTTACATGAACAAAATATCTTGCTCCATTTAACATTCCTCCATTTATCAGAATGTAAAATAATTATTTTGTTAAAAATTACATCAAATAAAAAGTCTTTATTTAAAACAAAGCAATCTGATAATATCTCCATTTGCTAAAATGAGAAGCTAGGCAGTTTCAGGTTAACCCTTTCAGTGCCAGAAGGATACTTGCTTATCCCTCTGGCACTCAAAGGGTTAAACTAAATTCATTTATTCTTGTTGAAGTCACTAAAGAGATTATATTGTGCTGTATACTGGCCCTCAACGTACACGTATTATTATTATTTTTTATGTTCAACAAACTGATCATTACAAATTAAAGGAGAAGTAACGATTTCTAATAATAACCCGCCTTTTACCTTACTAATGCCAGGAGATCCTAACAGTGCCTATGAATTTTCCCTTTCTCCTCGGTTCCAGCAATAATATCTTTACTCATTTCTGGATATCATGTCCATGGAGGCAGACATGACAGTTGCTAGCAAGACAAGACCACAGGCATAGCTGGGAACTCTCTGGATTTGCCCCGGAGACTCCCGTTTTTGTCTCTGCATTACTGGGTCTCCAGGGCAAAGTCTGATTCTCCAGATGTGGGGAGTTTCTGCTGCTTCCAGTCTGTTCCTCTCCTTCCCCAGCCTATTCCTCCTACTTTTTCCTACAAATCGTGTCATTTATCTCCCCCAACGGCACCACAGGATCCCCCTCCAGGGAGTCCAGAAGAAAAACGTCCCAGGTATGACCACAGGACCTTAAACTCTGCACCTGGCACATGGTATTCTTAACATGTAAAAGAGATAGCAATACTTGCTTTTAAGAAAGTTTAATATTATACATATTAAAAAAATAAATGAAATTATGTAAGTCCCGTTGCTCAAACTTGTTTAGTTTAACCCCTTAACGACCCTTGATGGTCATAGTACGTCAAGGGTCAATTTGACTTAATGACCGATGACGCACTATGACCATCATCGAGTTCCGGGCTCCCCCCGCGGCTGCACGCCGTTCGGGGAGTCCGGAACGCAACGGAGCAAAAAAAAAAATTTGCTCCGTGGTCGTTGAGTCGCGTCCGCGGCCGGATTCCCCGGTCGTTAAGGGGTTAACCGTTATATTGTTCTAAAGTTCCCCCCTCCCGCCCCTTTTACACATGTCAGTGCCCTAGCTGACAGACTGAGATCCTGGTCCCGGGATCAGACGGCTCTTCAGCAGAGCCGAAATTGGTATATTAAAAATGAACTGTACCCCTAGGATTAACTCTTTGAGAGCTAGAGGGAGCTACCCCCTAGCACTCAAAAGGCTAAGTGGCACTCTTTTTATAAACTGCAATACCAAGCAATGGGCTAGGAAACCTTTGGCTCTCCAGCTTTTGAGAATTAAAACTCCTTGCTGGCTGTGGGAGGTGATGATAGTCCATAACAGCTGGAGAGCCATATGTTACCTACCACTGAACTACACCTAGCCTACAACAAAGATTTGATGTAACTGATTGCAGGATACCTACCTAGGCAATCATTTCTGTAAAACAATTTATTATCCCTAAGGTCATTTTTTGGAGTACTAAAAGGTATGGTCAGGTACATTTAGCAACAGGTGAACAGTCCAAAGAAAAGCACTGGAAATGTCGCTAGCTTCCAAGGATTAAAGCTTTATAACAATAATGTCATGACTTTAACTCTCGTCAACCAGTATAATAATATTAATCATTTTCAGGAGTTATCAAAACTTTAAAGAATTTTCAATGACAAATGACTCATTCAGCAAAGGGGTTAACCAGCATTTCACACAGCTGTACAATAACACATTTTGCTGCACAAGTGGCACTCCTATTACATAGGCCTCATTACCTAGGCAACAGGGATATGCAGTCTGGATTTTGGAATGGTCTAAATTAGCAGGCATACCAATGAGAAACCTGCTGTTCCTTCAACAAAATTGAGGAAAAATCAAGTTACAAAAGCGAGCTCATTTGTTTTACAATCAGATTTAGCCACTCACTGGGGCAAAGCCTCAGAATAAGATGATTTTCTTGACCGATGCTTTTTATGATGTGAGTTTAAGTTTGCGCATTACATAATATCAATACTATGCAGAGAAATTTTTATAGACGACGGCCATGTGTGAGTTTATACATTGTAAAGGAAAAACTCGGTTACTTCTGCTACTCAAATACCTCCTGAAGGCTTTAGTCAAGGCATTTATGTAACTTATGACTAAAAACCATGCCAATTTGTCCACATTTAATAATTTTATAAGCATATGCAACTTTTTTTATTATGATTTCATATCAATAACTTACTAGGTTAAAAGTGTCAGGGGACAAGACAACATTAAAATGATAGAAAAAGAATGTACATTGCATAATGATTAACCCCTCGGGTTGGAAACTTTTCTAGCATTCAGTGGTAAACAAAAAGAAAACATTTGTATGGATTTTCCTCCTGGATGCTACCACTGCTAGGAGATGCCATACTCAAAAGTTTTTACAGTACAAAAATGGAAATTTTGTGAAAGGATGCTGCAATGTTCTTCATGGCCATTCATTTTATGGTGGAGCTATTGAGAGTATATGCCACTGATTAATGAGAGGAATTTTCTCTATTACAATAAAAGCTATGTGGCAACAGTGCCACCTGCTGTCCAGACAGTTTACTTGGTGTCAAGGCAGTTATTCTATTGCCCCCACCACTTTCTGGCAGGTTCAATTGTAATAACTTTTTTGAATAAACCAACTACCTTTAGTGGGAATACCCTTGTTTTACTAAACAGAAGAAGCACTGCAGTATATATTTTACATAATAAAACTATAATGATCTTTTAAAGCCAAATGTTATTGTTCCAAATAAAATAATCAGCATTTACAGTCTTCTTTTTGCAGAGAAATGGGAGAAGCTAAAGCAAGTGGTGAAAAGCGTCACTAAGAAAGGAAGCTGCTGAGCCACTATACTTGCAACATTACAGACTGTTTGGGTAATCAATCACATTATAGTAGGGCTGTCGAAGTTCACTCCTCAAGGGCACCCAACAGGCCAGAATTTACAGATATCCCTAGTTAAAGGAAAACGTATACCTCTTAATAATGATAACTCCAAATCACTTAACTGTGGCCAGAAAATCCTGATTGTCTCAGTGACTTTTGACCTTGTGCAGTTGTTCAAAAGATAACCTCTTCAATCAGTCCTGGATAGTAACATAGTAAATGAGGTTGAAAAAAGACACAAGTCTATCAAGTTCAACCTTTTCCTCATAGCCCAGAAAAATGAGAATTATATGAGCCTTCATGCTATCAAATGAGTTTTAGTCTATTTACCAGAACGTCCAGTTTTACCTACTAATACACAGTATAACCCTGTAGGTTCCCTCCTGAAAGAAATGCAGCTAATCTTCTCTTAAATGTATCCATTGTATCTGCCATTACCACATCCTTGAGCAAAGAATTCCACAATTTAACAGACCTTACTGTAGAAAAAATCCTTCATCTTATGAAATTGAATCCTCCTTTCCTGTAATCTTAAGGTATGTCCCCTAGTTATTTGATTAGGCCTTGGAATGAAAAGCTCACCAGAGACATCCTTGTATACTGGATGTCAAGTGTCAGAAGTGACAGTAGCTAGCAGATGACATGGATGACATCCAGGACTGTTTGAAGACTGTTATCTGTAGAACAATGTCACAAGGGAAAGAGTCATAGGGGCTATTATAATTTTTGGCCATAGTAAGGTATGTGGAGGTTATTAAATAAGGAGGTGTTAATTCTATTTTAAGCACAGGAGAGTTAATCAGTGACTCATTCTTTCTGGCTGGCCCACCTGGGCTGAAGCACAGATATCCTTGCATCCTGACTTGCTGGTAGCCCTTTAAGACAGTAGTTGGACTGTCCTGAAGTACGGGTTCATTAATTTAGATGTTTGGAGGCACTACACTAGAATACATTGTCATAGTATACTGCTTTTGGCTTTTTGCCATTACCACACTTTCTCTGTTATAAGAACGCATCCACTATGTCTGACCTGTGCTTCACCACATCAAAAGAGGGTCACTCTAGTGTTCCCAAACTTTGTTCTGATGCTTGTCTAAGTGAGACAATAGTAATAGTGCATGTGTTAACTACACAGGACATCTCTATAGGCCTGATGCAGGTGCACATCTGACATTAATAGGTCGAAAACCAGAAGAAACTTTTGAATTGTAAAAACAATGCATTATCCCTTTATGTGCCAGAGGGGATAAGCAACACATTGCAAAGAAATGCATTTTGTACTCCTCCGTCACATAAAAGGGTATAGAGGGTTGGAATGCAGGCATTTCAGTGATCAATTCCATGTGGTTAAATAAAATGTGCCTAAATAGTAATCTTTATTCCTTACAAAACATTCCATCACAAGTCATATTTATCGGACAGGGGAGACAGAAGCAGCTGCCTATTATTAACACTGCCTGGAACATCAAAGCGATAGTACTGCATAGTACAGACAAAACACATACTGTATATATCCTGCCGAGTAAAACAAGGGCCCTTTCACTGCTGATTTCTCCTTCAAAACTTGCAACAGAATACAATAAGAGAGAAGCTGCACACAATTTAAGTGCAGACTGTTTAGATGTTCAATTGTTGTCCACCTCCACTGTGAGAAATTCGATATCCACTTCTTCACTGTGTAAATATGAATATCAGTCGTCACTCTCCAGTATCACTCATTTGTACCTATAGGTACTATTACATAGTACCCCCATGATATACAGGGTCCATAGACCCTAGGTAAAAGGTTAATCTTTTTGGACACCAGGGAGAATCACAACATTTGGAGACCTTCTGGAAGAAGCCTAAGGAGTGGAGGAGCCAACACAGGGGGTTATCCAGTAAATGTGAATACACCTTGATACTGGTTTTGCCTCTATAGAAGGTGAATGCTACCCATGACAAAGGTGTTTACAGCATGATAAAGCAGTGGATAGTGAATTTCTCACAGTAGAAGAGGACAACAATTGGGCATCTAAACAGTCTACACTTATATTGTGTGCCTTCTCTCTTTTTGTATCCTGTTGCGTGTTTGGTGGAGAAGTTTTACCAGAGGTTTATGAGAGAACGGCACCAACTACAAGTGAAGGACTTTCTGAGATTTCCTGACCTGTATAAGTTAAAAGTGTACTTTCGTATCTATTGGTACTAAAGGAAGAGTGTGGTAATTTTTATTCAAAACTTGAATTTTTAAAGTGCAGTACCTCAATGACCTGAAATTATACAGTGATGCTATTGCTACTGGAGCCTATGGAGTGTCAGATAACAGCAACACCATACAGTTTCATACCATGGTGGTATTGTGCCCAAAAAAGCAAGTTTGAGCTGCAATGACATTTGAATAAAACATCTCTTATCAGTGGCTGTACCTTTGTTTGACCCTTTGAGTGCCAGAGGGGTATGCAATGCATTGCTTTGAATGCTTTCCCCATGTAGATGTTCTTCATATAGCAGTTAGGAAAATCTATTTATATCGGTTTTAAAGTGTTAGTAGTGTCCAACAAAAAGTTTTTTGCATTTAGAAGAGCTTAAAAAGCTGAGCTAAATGCAAAAAAACATATCTCTCAAACCAGTATGGCACAGTCAAAATATTAAATTACATTATTGTTAGATGTCTGTGTATTGGAGGGAATAGCGTCCCTTAAAATGACAGCAAAATACCTGCAATAACTGGTTAGAATATTAAAGATAAGAAAATAATGTTGAGGACTGGATAAAGGAATTCTTTTGGGAAGTGTTTGCTAAATTGCTTTTTTAACTCCCTGATTTCTTTCCAGATCCATGCCACATATGGGTGTGTCTCTCACTTCCTAGCACACACACTGTAAGAACTGATGCCTAGCTTCATTCAGCAGAAGCTAATCATGAATTTATTGTGGGTGGAACAGACGTAACTAGGACAGAGGCACCTGCACAGGTGAGGTGCCTCCCTGTGTCTGTCTGTGCAATATCAGCTAGACAAACACAGGAACCTAATAATTGCATGCATGAAAGCACCTACTTACGTGACAGAGAATACTGCATGCAGCATACCTCTCAACATTTAGAATGACCAAAGAAAGACACTTCTTGTTTTAGGTGGTGTTTCAGGGGGTGTGATTGGTGGGCAGGGCATTAATGAGAATTTTTAGTTTATTTCATGACCTATTGACCCCTCACTGCATAACTGAATAAATGATTTAGTGCAAGACCAATGCATTTTATTTACACAGACTAATTTATAAACACATATACTGAAGTTTATGCAGACACCGAAGTGAGATTTATTGCAGTGGAACAATGTGATACACTTATATACACCACACACAGTCTGATCTCCTAAACACAGGGACACCAGAGTGGGGAAGATGGACAGAGGGATTTACGTCTCAAAGAGGGACACTTGGGAGGTATGCATGCAGAGATAGTAGTGATTCCAGGTTATTTCCAGATGTTGTTAGACTTCAGATCTCATCATATTAGTTATCCAGTGACTGGTTGAGCATAGTGGAAATTGTAGTCCAACAGTAGCTGAAAGGCTGGCATAGAATAGTCAGAATTGTAGTTCAACTGCTTTGCAAACAAAGGTTGCCTACTACTGCTCTATTACTTGCAAAACTCCCCATATAACATTTATAATAATTTGCTAAAAAGTATGTCACAACGCAGTCATGCGCAGTAGAGACTGCCTACTCTGCAGTCATGCGCAGTACTGCCATGGCGCGTTTGGGCAGTCAGTACCGCATATGACTGCAGTGCGGCCGCTGAGAAGAGAGGATCCGGGCACCAGCCGATGTTACTGGGTGACACTGTGGCCCGTTTACATGGGCTTTTCAACTAGTCTGTAATAAGAGGCCAATGTTAACCCTTTCAGTGCCAGAGGGCTATGCAATGCATTGCTAAGCTATGCATTGCATAACTCTTTGGCACTGAAAGGGTTAAAGGGATACATTGGCAGTCCTTCCATACAGCAAAAATATTACAACATGCACAACCAGGCAATTGGCTATTACGATAAAACTAGTTTAAAAGCCCGGTTACACTGGCCAAAATTCTGTGCGTTCAGGCATGACTGCATCGGCAGTGTGTACTGCACATGACTGGTTCAGACAAACATACATCTGGCCTTTTATTATATAGGATATGCAGTCGTAGTCCTCATAGCACAAATAACATATAAAGTGGCAGTGAATTACATTCAGATATTCAGAATGACATTACACCACTAAGTCTATGATAAGGTGCACGTTAGTGCACATTCCTGTTAACTCATTTTCAGGGAAGGATTTAGTTGTCAGATTCCTCTAGACAAGTCAAACATGGCCACCACCATTTCCTCACATGACCAAGACACCAGCCACATCCAGTGCTGCCTTGCACAGGCATTAAACAAATAAAGCAAATAACACACAAATGCAAAAAAAAAAAAAAAAAAAAATATATATATATATATATATATATATATATATTAGTTGAACAGCCCGTTACACGGGCCACAGTGCCACTGCCACCCGGTCGCGGGGCAGTCACGCGCAGTGGAGATTGCCCGCACCGCGGCTGATACAGAGCTGGACTGGACGCTCCTTCAGAGCGCCCAGCTCTGTATCAGCCGCGGCGCAGGCAGTCTCTACTGCACATTACTGCAGCACGTGCAGCACTGTGTACTGGGCATGTTGCAGTGTTACACACGATTTAGCGAATTATTATATAAGATATATATATTAACCCCCTTAAGGATCAAGGACGTGCATGTACATCATGGGGAGAACGTGCCTAAAGGACCCATGATGTACATGCACGTCCTGGAATTCAGGGGTCCCTGTGCGTCTGCACGCTGTACAGGGACCTCTGATTCTGGTAAGAGAAAAAAAATAAATGCTCTACGGTGCTTAAGTGCCGGCCGCACGCCCTCGTGGCTGGTCCGTAAGGGGTTAAATAAACTGAAAAAAGCTTGGCTAATCTGTCTAATTGGAAATGCTGTCCCATTCATATTCCTTGAAAATTTACCTGAAATTTATCACAGCTATTTTATTTTGCTTACTGTATTTTGATAAATAAATCAAGGTAACAATTTCTTACTGATTTAAATTAAATGCACACCACCTTTGAAGAACTGAAAACACATCAAACTGAACTGGAACCAATTTGTGCATCTCCTTTTAAGTTCAGGAGCAGGGATTAGTTAGGTCTCAGTTACTAAGTTGTGACTGACCTTCATCCAGTGGGTTGTGGAGGCCTTAGAGAATGTGTTTCTGGATGGTAGTAAAATGAATGGAGGTAGGAGGGGATTGGAAGTAATAAAGATCTCTAAGCACAGGAGGCACTGACAAGAGACAGAGAGATGTTGAACCTGAACCACATTGCTGACCTTCACAATACAAATTTAGCTTGAAGATTGTTTTACAGACTATTTCCACCCAATTTCATACTTCCCTGGACACTTAACAACTGCATCAATACTCTATTATCTAAATACAACGTGTTTTTACAGATAAAGGTCTGAATATTGTACAATGAGTGCTCCCAGACTTCTGCCATTCTCAGAGTGCATTCAATAGAATGAAAACAACTAAAGACCTATATGACAGGTGTGCTTTTACCTGTTGGTTAAATATTGTATATACTGGCTCTGATACTTGAGAAGAAAAGTACCACTGAAAAATTAATGTAAGCAACCCGAGTGACATCAGCACTGTGGGCGGTGCTTTGCTGTCACAGTGAAACCTATAAATCTCTTTTAAAGGAGCAGTATTTTTTATGTAACTATATACGTTATAGAGCTTTTCCTGCTGAGTAAAACAAGGGCACTCTTACCAATGTCAGTTGTTTTATTCAAAAGTTATAACAGTCCAAATAATCAGAAGTGAATTTAGTGAATGTTTACTTCCTGGTAGTTCTAACTGACAGCATGACTCAGTGGTTTATATCACATTCTATGGAGAACTGTTTGTCACTGACTTCCCCCTCAAATAGAATGTAATGGAATAACTAACAGGAATTTGACCACTGAGGGGGCTGTAAATGACAAAAAAACACTGGATTTACACAACAATAACTCTGAAAATATGCAATTCTCAGCAATGGGCATACCCTACAGCCCTACAATATATATTTATATTTTATAACAAGGGTGTACTGCTACTTTAAGCTTTGTTATTTTAGGTCAGAGGTGAGCAGCTTGCTATATTGCCACCTTTCGATCACCCATGTTACTTACCTTTGCTGCCCTGCCAGGGGGTGGGTTAAAACAAACCCAAGTTCTCTTTTATGTAAAATTAGGCTTTTAACCCCTTGAAAGCTAGAAAGGTCTTCAACACATTGCTTCGCAATGCATTGGAGACCTCTCTAGCATTCAAGGTGTTAAATCAGTGGTAATTTTTACTCCCCACATGGTGCAGTTGGTATGCCCCAGAACTGCTCATCTATGGCTCTCTACATAAGGCCCTAAAGACAGAGAAATCAGTCTTCACTGATGTGTTATTTATTGTTATGCCTTATTGAAGGCAACACACTCTGTAGTGCTGTACAGTTTGTGAAAAGAATGTACAATCAGATACAGAACCTGTTCAAAATAAGCTGTACTTAATGCAGGTAAGAAAAAAATAATTCTTATTATAATCAAGGATTCAAAATGCTCCTTTGATAAATGTCACCATCTTATTTTTTCTTTGGTGTGCCCTCTCATCTCATATTTCCCATTCAACTCTCAGTATTATTCTTGGAGACATTTCCCTTAAAGAAACAGATGCTATCAGCTTGGGGATGCTTCTGCTCCACATGCCTCCGGTTGGCTGCCTGTGCTATTGTTTGTTCTTCCTGCAGGAGATAATGACTTCTTTGGACTTCCTCCTGTCAATAGCTTGCTCCCCATCCTCTCCAGTTTTCCATGCAGAACAGTCTCCTTCTAATGTTTTTTATGGTATGACACTTATTTGAAGATGTGCCATGCAAGTATTGAATTCTTTTCTCAAGGTAGTTTATCCATGACGGCCTGAACACACACAGCAAGCTCTCCTGGTTATACCACTGTAATGTATATTAAAGGGCAATTATCATGTTTTACTAAGCCTGCTTCTGTAGGGATAGTCATAGAAAAGGACCCGCTGCCCGATACAGCCAAAGAACAGCTCCTATCCGCTGTGTGTGTGTGTGCTTTGTGTGTGTGTGTGTGTAGGGGAATTCAGAAAACTAAAAACAACTAAATGTCCACAGTTATAACATGGATTATGTACTGCTCCCAAATGAGCTGAATAAGAGTCCTCATATGACCTTAACCCCTTAAGGACCGGGAAAATCTGAGCAATTCTGACCTTTTTGACTATGTCTTTGTTCAACAGTGTTTTCCCTCTTAGGCTTTTATTCCACCCCCATAAATTATATACTGTTTTTCTATGCACAAATAGGGCTTTCTTTTGATACCCCACTTATATAGATAACCCACCATTTACTTTATGAAAATTTAAAAAAAAAGTAAAAAAACACCATTTTTGATTTTTCTCTTGGGATCAATTGGCCACAAAGGGTTACATTTTTATGGAGACTGCATGAAAAGTATGACCGGTCAGTCATACCTACAAAATGCGCAGTTTAAAGTGGCCACTGTCCCCCCGGGTGAAAATCCCAATGACCCTTTTTCCCACCCTATTTTGACACTTTTTTATACCTGGCATTTGGTGGTGTATATAAGTGTATTACATGGCTTCACAACAATCACACTTGCAATATTGTTTAGTTATATATATATTTTTTTTTTTTTTAAATAAAAAAAATTTTTTGTAAAAAAAAAAGTGTGTTGTGTTTTTTTATTAAAAAAAAAAGTGTATAATTGCAGGTCAAAAATTGACCTGCATTTAGCCAGCCTCCTGCACCAGCAGTGAAGGGGTTAATACCCCCAGCTGCTGTTTTTTTTACCACTAGGTGTCTCCAGTCTATTTCTGTCTCCCTTACTTTGATAGCAAGGGAGACAGAAAAAGAGGAGAAACACAGAGGTAAGCATGCGTTGTGTGCTTACCTCTGTCTCAGAATGCCGGTACATGTGATCGCTGATACAGCAATCGCATGAACCGGTAGAAGAAAGAAGGGCTGAGACTGAATGCCCCAGTCTCGGAGCGCTCAGTCTCAGCCTGGAATTAATGATAGCAGCGTGCACGGAGGCACGCTGCTATCATTTAAGCCATGACGGTCCTGGACCATCATGGGACGTTAAGGGGATAACAACCCATGACGGTGCAGGACTATCATGGGTACTTAAGGGGTTAAAGGGATAGTAATGGTTATTTTAACAAAGATTTATAGTGTAGATTTTAAAAATATGAATACAATACAATGACATACCTCTCTTCTCTCAAGCATGTATAGTTTAAAAGATTTATACTGCTAAAGTTCCCCCTCTCCCGCCCTTTCACTGACATCAGTGCTCTAGCTGACAGAAGGAGATTCTGGTCTTGAAACCGGCAGAAGGCTCTTCAGCAGAGCCAAAATAGCACTATCTAGAAAGGAATACTTAATTGGAACGGTCTACAAAGTGTGCTTGAAGACCAGACACAAAAGACAAGGATCTCCTGCAGTCAGCTAGAGCTCTGACGTCAGTGAAAGGGGAGGGAGGGGGCAAATTTAGCAGCTTAGATCTCTCAAACTATGTTTGAGAGATGGGAGGTAGGTCATTGCATTTATATTTTTAATATCTACACTATTAATCTTTGTTAAAAGTAACCAATACTATCCCTTTAAAATTTGATCTGATACATTTTAATGAAAATACCCACAGTGGTGCAGCTGAAATACAAGTGAAAAAGTGCATTACAAAACCAATAATACAAGCACAGCCACAGAAAAGAACTTTAACCCCTTAAGGACCAGAGCGCAGCCACACAGCCGGCACTTAAGGACCACTGGGCTTTTTTTTTTCTTGTAACGAAATCAGAGGTCCCCGAACAGAGTGCAGCCGCGCAGGGACCCCTGAATTCCATGATGTACTTGTACGTCATGGATCTTTAACCCCTTAACGACCCTTGATGGTCGGGGCATTCCCAACATTTTTTGGGTTATTTTATCACTTTTTGACACTTCTTTTCAGTAAATGGATAATGATTTACAGCAAGACCAAATTATTTAATTTATAAAGACATATAATGAAGTTTAAAGAAACATTAAAGTGAGTTTTATTGCTGTGGAGCAAAGTTTGGTCTTGCTCTAAATAATTTATTCTTTAACACAAAGAGGTGTCAATAGGTCATGAAATAACATAAAAATTATCAGTAATGCCCACCCACCAGCTACACCCCAGGCAACGCCACCTAAAACAAAAGTGGCCTTCTGTGGCCATTTGAAAAGTTGGGAGGTGTGCTTATCTGTCATTTGAAGAGTTAAACATCAGCTGGTGGCATTGCTAACAGTTTGAAAAAATAAGCTTGTTCTAATTTTTGAATGGAAAAGGTTCATTGGAAGTATGGGCAAATTTAAAAAAATAGATAATATTTTAACACTTTGCATTCCAGAGAGGTATCCAGAGTATTGCAAGGCAATGCATTGGATACCTCTCTGGCTCTCAAAGTGTTAATTTATTTTAATGCAACTCTTTCCCTTTAAAAAAGAAAAAGAGGATTTTAGTCTTACCTGTTAAATCCTTTTCTCTTAGTCCATACAGGTTACTGGTAACTCTGGGTAGGCAACCCCCCCCTTTAAGTAGGCAGGAACAATTCTAGAATTGATTGAAGGGGGTGGAGCCTACCTTCCCTCCTTGGCTGCAGATAGCCAACCAGCTCCAGAAAGATTTGAGATACTAACTATTCACTAGATAGTGGAAGGGAAAGAAGACTCCTGTGAGCATGACCCCGAAGGACCCCCACGATCTCCCACAGGAGAGTCAAGCATGGTCCCTTGACAGGGTGGGAGACCAGTAACCTGTATGGACTAAGAGAAAAGGATTTAACAGGTAAGACTAAAATCCTCTTTTCTCTGTCGTTATCACGGTGCCCGTGCTCCTGGTTGCGAGCGGCGACATTTTCACTTCCTTGTTTTGACTGCCGCATTTCTAATTGGTCTTTCTAATTGACTCCACCCAGGGCCAACCTTTTTTATACCCTATATTAAACACACAATTGGTGGCACTAGATGGATACGGGGTTATTCCTTTCTTAGATGGTTGCCGCCGTGAACAAGACCTCTGCTATCAGATCTTAAGATAAAACTACAATTTACAAACAAATTCCGGCGCTACCATCAGAAAGATTGATAAATCACACTACACAAACTCCATCGTTATCACTATATCCCTTTAATAAACAGAGTTGTATATATTCCTCCAATTTTCATACCTCATAAATATTCAGTACAATGTACAAATCCACAAAAATAACGAATTCTGAAAATGTTGGAGTTCAATATTACTTCATCAAATCTCTTATAAATGATAGTGAAGTAAATATATCCGCTATATGCTTAACATCAATCACTTAACCCCTAAATTTCCCACATCTAAAAACACCTCCATCAAATATACATACAATAAGTTTTGATCCACAAATCACTGTCACTTAGGATGAAACACTGTCTCAGCATATACTATTGTCCCACATCCACCAGACCTTAGAAGGTTAAAATTGGCAAGGGTCTCCATCCCCATCCTGACCCCTCCTGCAAACGTATTGGTTATACTCACTTCCGGTTGTCGTTTCAGTAATGAGCCCACACTGGAACAAACCTCTTACTCCAAACACTTCGGGTCTGATACAATGTAGCACAATCAAACCATAACGATTCTAGTTCCTACCAGTAACATCATATGTGGACCAAACACATCACAACATTGCCTTTAACCCCTTAGGGTCCGACGATCCCGCGGTGTCTGGTCCTTTAAGGACCAGATAGACGCGTTCGACGAGCCGTCCCACGTGACTGATCACGTGGGGCGGAACATCGAAAGGAGGACTGAAAGAGATCGCTCCGGTCTTGGAGCGATCAATTTCAGTCCACGGTATTACTCACCGCGCTTATATGACAGAAGTTTTTTTCAATTCATCTTTGATAAAGTGGCACGTTGTAGCCACGAAACGCGTTAGAGTTTTAGACTTCTGTGTCTATTTATATCATTTTTAAGTTGTAATAAATATTTTTAAGCATTATGTTCGTGGAGCCTTGTGGAATATTTTAGAGTTTGATATCTGGAATTCCGATTATCCTGAGCGGAGACAGGAATACTTTCTCCGTATGCATATTTGTCAGTTTCTTATCCAACTGACCATCTCTCTTGTGAGTATATTTTAATATATATTTTACATTTGGAATCATACGTTACTACACTATTGGCGCCCTCTCCTTGTTTTCTTTGTTATTTCCTACAGACAATAAAAATGAGCCATCTCTGAAGTCGCTAGGAGGATCGGTTGCAGAGATTTGTCCCAAATTATACAGTCCCATAGGAGTGAATGGAGCAGTGTCGCTTATGCAGTAAAGCGTGCTGGAACTCAAATTTTACAAAGTTGAAACAGTAAAATAAAAATACATGAAACATAACTAGAACATGTTAGGAGACCCAAAAAACACTGAACCAGTAGGGAAAGTGTAAACCCCCCCCCCAAAGATGCAAAACCAGCAGTTAAAGGGTTAATTCCACATAAACCTGCTCCAACCACCCAACAGACCTACAGAGTGCAGGAGTGTGCAATAGGAACTCCAAAGGGAAAAAAACCCTGTGCGGAGGGGCACTGTGGGACATGTGGACCTGCAGCACTCAAAGGGTTGCTCAACTTTCCTGCAGTTCTTCTGTCTTCAGATTACCATGTAGTAAGAAGAAGCCTCGGTGGGCAACTTCTGAGGAAAGAACTTGAACCCAAGATTTCCCCCCCAGGACTTAAAGGGATAGTAACCCCCCCAACAACGTGACGCCAAAATACAGCAATCATACAAACATACTGAACTCACTTAGTCCCATCTCTCAAACCTTTATGGTTTGAGAGATGTAAGGGCAAGACAGACCTCCGTTCCCTCCCCCTTCTCATACGTCCACTGTATAGCGGACGTCATGAGAGCATGCTTCCAGCACCAGACGGCGGCTCTGCAGGAGTGCTGTCATCTAGATATCTCCGTATTATTACTTCATGGTTATGGTCTAAAACGTGTGCCTGGCTTGCAAGCACATGTTGTAGACCATTCAGATGAAGTAATTATAGGGAGATATCTAGATGTCAGAGCTCCTGCAGAACCGCCGAAAGTCGGTCGACCGGATTCTGCCTCTGACAGCTTTACAGCTCGTCAGGCAGAAGGGGGAGGGACCGTAGGACTGTCTTGCCTTACATCTCTCAAACCATAAAGGTTTGAGAGATGGGACTAAGTGAGTTCAGTATGTTTGTATGATTGCTGTATTTTGGTGTCATGTTGTTTGGGGGGTTACTATCCCTTTAAGGTCCACAAAAAGAATATGGATACTGAGCTAGCCACATCAAAGGGCATTGTCAGTTATGGTAATCTGCCTAATGGTGGTATTCCATATCTAACTGAGAAAATAAAAAAAAATTCTAAAACTATAGCAGAACTGTTCTCTTGCCTGTGTCTTCACCAAGGAACAAATCTTTCTGGAGCTGGTTGGCTAGCTGCAGCCAAGGAGGGAAGGTAGGCTCCACCCCCTGCAATCAATTCTAGAATTGTTCCTGCCTAATTAAAGAGGTTGATCGCCTACCCAGAGTTACCGGTAACCTGTATTGGACGACAGAGAAACATTGTTCACACAAGACATATTGTAAACATTAAAGAAGAGGCTACATGTACTATATGTCTGTCTTGATTCAATATACAACTCTGGGAGGAATGCAAGAAAGTGCAGCATTCTCTATTTTTTGAAAGCCATAAATTTATGAGTGATTTGAAATTTCTCACGTTTTATGTAAGAAACATACTAATGCCTCGATACTGAATAGCACATTCTCCTAAATTAACAGCAAACTTACCACATGCCCCTAAATGGATGGCAAAGTTAGCTTAGGCACCTAAAGTAACATTAGCAGTTAGCCAGACATAGGAAAATATGTGCTAATTGCTTTGCTGAATTATGCGCAATCACTAATCTTATCACAGAACTGAGGGTGTTTTAGCCAAGCACCCTTTTTAAAAAGAATGAGTTAAATAAGCACAAACATTTCCTAATTCAGAAAAAATGTGTACAATTCAGTAACATTTTGGTACTAATCATTTTGTCATCAAATGTACACTGTATATAGAGATTGCACACACAATTCTAGCATTCAGCCCTTAGTCCCTGACTTTAAATCTATCAACCAAACCAGAGTGATTAGCTTCAAACCATATAAGGGAATCCAAGTCTTACACACACTTGACCAGTTACTCAAGTTTAGTAACAATGTGCTCTTTTTAATAAGAGGGTGTTGACGAGCATAAATTCATCAGCTAACATGGCAGCACATGTCATCCACTTATATGTCTATAAATAAAAAAAAGAAATTATATAAGTGTGTGTGTGTGTGTCAGGAGGCACTTACACCCCATAGCGCCTACTCCTTCTGTGTCCAACCTACCTTCCTCTAGATGTAAGCTCTCACGAGCAGGGCCTCTGATTCTTTTGTTTTCCATATTCCATTTGTACTATTTAATATCTCTATATGTCTATTCCCTATTGTACAGCACCGTGGAATAAATTGGAGCTATATAAATAAAGAATAATATATATATATATATATATATATATATATATATAAAAGAATATAATATATATTTGTTTAAAGGTTAACTAAGTTGGAACTTGTTCACTGCTGATCGCCTAAGGGAAAGGTGTGAGATCGGCTATTAAGGTATACCATATAATTATATAGCACTCCAAACTTTGCAGTAAAACATCTTTTTATGTGAAATCTTGTTAAAGGGCAGCTATCACATGGATAGTGCAGTATCAGCAGATCTGCTCCCGTGGGAGCAGCCTTGCTGATGAAGCCAGGGGTTGTACTGTGAAAGGAGACCCCACCTCACCAGGCTACATTGTTGGTCCTATGGGAAGATACTAAACTGCAAGACTGAAGCCTCACAGTTAAAGGGTTAATAATGTCCAATAATAATGTTACATTGTATTGTAGATTTAAAAATAATAAATTATGTGGCGCAAATCCCATCTCTCAAACCTTTATGGATCGAGAGATATTTGCATCTAAAGTTCCCCCTCCCTTCCCTTCTCCTGACGTCAGCGCTCTACTGACAGCAAGAAATCCCGGTCCTGAGACCAGCCGGCGGCTCTTCAGCAGAGCCAAAATAGTGATATTTGAAAATAATTACTTAATTGGAAAGGTCTACAAAGCGTGCCTGGTTTGCAAGCACACTTTGTAAACCGTTCCAATTAAGTAGTTCCTTTTAAATATCGCTATTTCGGCTCTGCTCCACCTCATGTCGACATCAGGAGAAGGGAATGGAGGGGGGAACTTTAGATGTGAATATATCTCAAACCATAAAGGTTTTAGAGATGGGATTTGCTCCACATAATTTTTTTTTTTTTTTTAAATCAACAATACAACACAACATTATTATTGGACATTACTGTTACTTTAAGGCTCATTGACCTGAACTATGCGTCCCCACAGAAGATCTGTGCCTGGCTTGAAAGCGAGACACTGAGGTCGATAGAGGCTGCAGTTGCAACTCACACAATTTATGGTTAAGAGCCATACACTTCCAAGTTGTGTTCCAGGTCAATGTCAGCCATTGGGTCAGTTTTCTGATAACAACCAACAGTAATCAGAGATAGATTTGGGGGCTGCACAGTGCAGCCTTGGGTTTTGTACTAAGTGTACTCCCACAGGAGCAAGCTTAGTAAAAACATGGCAATTTCCCTTTAATAACAGACCTTTATTTTACATAGCAGCGAGCACAGACAATTATGCTAGGAGAAATTTAGATATATAACGTACAATCCATTATTAAAGCCTTGTTAACAGGGGATGCAACTGGAGTTACAGAAAGCGCTGGGTCTAAGAATTTAAAGTACAAAATAAAACATGATCTAGACCACAGTACTAAGTGTAAGTTCCTCTGCGGTCGTCTTAGCACTCTCCATTATGAATCATACTGTGGTTAACCTGCTGAAATACTTCAATGAGAAAGGTTTACAGATACTACTATTTTATTTTCACTATAGGAATGCTTAAGTAATCATAAAGATGGAGGAAGTTATTAATATACTTATCATATATTTCTAGAAATAAGTTACTCAAATGCTATTTTCTAGTAGTTGCAGACATGGTTGTATGGGGGGATTAAAAGACTGGGGGAGAATGAGGGGGTGAAAAACAACAAGGCTGGCATGTTAGTGTATAAATGGGTTGAAGATTACCAATGGACAGTAGAACAAGCCATACTCTTAACCCCCCCCCCCCAGCAGTCCACTCTCTTACTTATCCCCTCTCAGCCCCACTCTCTTACTTCAATTCCTGCAGCTCCACTCTCGCTTCTCTCCACCGCTGCCCTGCCACATCACTCTCTAAATCCCCCAATCAGCCCTCTGTCTTACTTATCCCCTCTCAGCCCCACTCTCTCTTACTTCAATTCCTGCAGCTCCACTCTCGCTTCTCTCCACCGCTGCCCTGCCACACCACTCTCTAAATCCCCCAATCAGCCCTCTGTCTTACTTATCCCCTCTCAGCCCCACTCTCTTACTTCAATTCCTGCAGCTCCACTCTCGCTTCTCTCCACCGCTGCCCTGCCACACCACTCTCTAAATCCCCCAATCAGCCCTCTCTTATACTTATCCCCTCTCAGTCACACTCTCTCACACTTCAATCTCCTCAGCCCCATTTTCACTTCTCTCCCCATTGCCTTTGTTTCTCCTCATACTGCTATCTCTCCCCTACTTCTCCCTCTGCCCTGTCCTTCCACTTTGCCTTTCTTTCTCCATACAGCCTTTGCCTCACACTCTCCCTAAGCTCTGTGGTATCACAAATGTGGCACCATTTCAACTGTAAGCTAAGGTAACTCAGTTTCAAATGTAGGCTCTGTAATGTCACTAACATAGCTCAGTTGCTACTGTAAGCTCTGTGATAGCATTTGTGTAGCTTTATTTCAATTTTAAGCTCTGTGGTATCAATTGTGTCCCTCCATTTCAACTGTAAACTCTGTGGTATCTATAGTTTCGCTCCATTTAATTTGTAAGCCCTGTGGTACTATTTGTGCCTATCGGCACCTGGGACGTAACTTCTGACACAGACTTTAGGACATTCCCTGATTTTGCCTCTGCACCCCCAGATACATTTCTGTGGATGCTTATGGTTGCAGTAACACCAAGTCTAGCTATTATACAATTTTACTATGATGCATCTGTAATAACAATATGTTTGAAACTGAATGGAGATTTTCACAATAATAAAAGGTCATGTCCAGTCTTGCACCTACTTTGATTTTTTAAACCTCAACAGTGATTCATAATGGAAATTAAAGCTCTTGTAACATTCATTTGCACGATACTCTATTAAGCTCTTGAATGCTAGAGGTGTCTATGCTTTGTGCTGGTTTCTAGTACCCAAGGAGTTTAACCCCTTTGAGAGCCAGTGAGATATCCAACACATGTTCTTCTATTAAGGAGTGTACTTTAAAGGAACACTGACAACTACAAATGAACAGGTATCTTATAATCTGTACTTCATGTCAGCATTTGTAAAACTTCTCTATTTGTTTTCTATGGTCTAAAGTCTAGTCTTCCCTATTCTCCATCAGAGCTTCCAATAATGTTGTTAAAGGCTCCATTACTCCCTTTACATTGCATTCTTATCAGGTTTCTGAGAAGTGATAGTGCTATATTATCTGTTAAAGACCTGCAATAAGGAACCAGACTTTTATCTACAAGAGCAGTGGGCACTAACCTCAATAAATGAACTGTCTTAACCCTTATCTCTCATTGACTGCAGACAGCACAAAACTAACCAAATGGTATCTGAATAGGGCAGTCTACATATGAAGTAACAAAAGCAAATTAAAGAATATATTTTAGAGATTAGCCTAAAATAGCTTTTACAGATGTTATTTAAAGATATTTTAAAATATACCAACCATTTTAAGTGCTAGAGTTTTTTAAACAATAGCAACATTGTCTGAGCTTCTTAAAGGGAAACATGTCATTGCCAATAATAGCAGATTGGTGAAGTTGGATTGGTGATAGGGAGAGAGGTCATGTGGGTGATGGCACCAATCAAACTACAACAGAGTTCTTCAAGTGTTAGTACCATGGTTCTCTATACATTAGCTGCAAAACCGTAAATTATCCCCTTAAGGACCAGAGGCTTATGCAATCTCTCTTGTCCCTAAGCGGTAGAGAACGCAAAATGAATGTTTGGAAACTACACGTAACTGGAAGAATATTTCAGAGCAACATGTTTTTAAGCAAAAGGTTTGAAATAGGTTATTTAAAAAAAAAAAAAACAGGTTCCTACAGTAAATCTTTCAATATGGCACTTTTTGCTAAATGACAACTTCAGAATCCATATTTGCCAACAGAGCTTTGATATGTTGAGTATTACTGCCGCTATAGTGGTTATACAGCTGGAGGGTAATCCACAATATTAAAAAGGATCAACATGAACGGCATACTTGGGAAATCTTCTGATCTTAATTACAGATACACGAAAATGTGCAACCAGAGCTCAGGCACCATCACAGGCATGCACACAATCTCATGTACTCTGAAGAACTGGAGCAACTCTGAAGCAAACCAATTTTACCATGGGAACAAATAAATAATCCTTAAACTGCCATTGACTTATATGGGACATTTAATGCTACAGCTGACTATATTCAAGGGTGCAGCATGATGTAACATTCTACCTAAGGAGCTATAGTTGAGAAGTTGTAGCATAGTATCCCTGTCTCGTGACCTATGGGGCTAACATGCAGATGCTCACAAGAGACTGGATCATGGCTAATGCTCAGTCACTGTGGGCTACACATGACCATCAGCCACTGATGTCTGGCTGATGTCCTACACTCCAGCCCACTCTGCCAGTCATCCGACTCCCAACATACAGTGGTCCCTTTTTCAAGATGATGCTGGTTTAACTGTTCAACTACATTACAACTCTGTCACCACAGCACAGTCAACAACAACATAACTATGAAGCACATTCCAGGGGCCTTATGCACAAAATATAAGTGGACCAATTCTGGAACAAGCTAGCTGAACCACAGTGGACAAATAAAAATTCTCATTGGTTTAAATGGTGCTTTCAACCCCTTGAATGATAGAAAAGTCCCCATTCTTGGAAGCAGGACAGAAAACTAGCACCTGTACCAGCTTAACGTTTTTTCACAAGTGTCCTCGATTCATCAGTCATGACGAAATGAGAATGGTTATGAAACTTGCTAGCCTGGCACAGGTACTACTTTGTTCCCCCCTTACTGTCCAATATTGTGTTTTAGTTATTAAATATATTATTAAATGCCAGAGTTGTTCTTGGACTCATTTAAACTCTCCAGATCTGCCCAGAGCACTCTTGTTCTCACTGCTCATTACTGGGTCTTTGGAGACTGGGTCAATTTCTATATCTTGGACAGTTCCTGCAAATCTCTTTCCACCCATTTCTTGTCAAAACCTTCCTACTGCCTACCTTGGTTCTCTGCTTCTCACGTAATGGATAACTCACACTTCCTAATGATAAGTCCTATCTTTTATTACTATGACCAGAAAATCCTTATGGCCCCTATGCATTTTCCCTTGCTTATTGGTTCAAGACATAACATCTCAGTCCTGGAGTCATGTCCATGGAGACTGATATAACAGTTGTCTGAAGGATCTCAGTCCTCTAACTCTACACACTGCACATTGTAATTGTAATGCTTTAAGCACCAGAGGGTTGCGTAATGCAGTCCTTTTGTGAACTCTAAAGGGATATATTGTCTCATGTACTCTGCCTACCTCAGACTGAAAAAATGTTAGAAAATGTCATGTCTGCCTTCAAGGCATGACACCCAGGACTGATTAAAGATGTTATCGCTTGAATCAAGGAGCAAGGAAACAATTCATTAAGGTCATTATGATTTATTGACCATAGGAAGGTGAAGGTATTAGTTTACCTGTAAGCTCAAACCTTGTTAACACATATCACTACTTGGATACTCAGCACTCCTTAGGTCTACAGGGGAACTAGAACCAATTGTCCATGGTATGATACTGTGATATTACACTCTATCCAAAGTAGTACTTCATCCAGATAAAGCTGTAAAATAAACATCACTCCAAATAATAATTTCTCTCAAAACCCAATTTATCAACCCCTTTGAGGTAGATAGGTTACAAATACTTTGAGAAGCACTGGGTTAGGAGATCTCAGGTTAGGAAAGCAAATCTACATATCTCCAAAGCTCTTCTTATACAGACCATATCACTGAAAAACAATCATTGCACAGAAACGTAGGCTTCTTTTACATAGGTGATGCTGTGCTGGTGATGTACAAAGTATAGCAAGCTGCAGCTTTAATCTGTTCACAGAGAAATGGAGTACAGATGCCAAATGGAAGGTGTGCATGGTGGCCTATGAGGCCAACAGAAGACCCTTTACATGAGTTTTACTGGAATCAATGCAATGTCCAATGAGTGGCCAATCCAAGTGAGCAAGTCAGACATTCTCCACCTACATCCACATTAGTGGTAGAACACAGCAGAACGGTGAGTTTACAACACTTTGACAGACTTATAACAGGAAGCTGCTATAGTTCTGTTATCCGTGTGAAAGAAACCCTATTCTATTACTATATAAATGAAGGCATCTAAGTTATGTGGTTATGTTGCTGAGAAAATCCACCAAGGAGAAGACAACCATGCCACTTTTTCTGTAGGCTCAGATCATGAAATAAAATATAAATTGCTCAACTTCCAACTATTAATGTGTTCATTATAGTAGTTGTTTGTTTTTAACGTCTAACGTCTGCACAAGCAAGTGGTATTATCACTTCAACAAAATAACCATCTTCCCACCCCCAATTCATGATGTATTTCTTTTTTTATGCTTGATTATTGCTGTATGGATATATCAAACGATTGCGCCCTACTGTCTCTACCACTGAGATATAAAATAACGTTCTAATCTCTCAGACTTCCCACACAATCCTTTGCCCTCTGAAGTGTGCTTAATAGTATACTTGTCTCTGGCCTTAATGCTCTGAGGGGACATATTAGCATTACAAATACAGACGAAAGAATGAGAGTGTGATCTGCACATAGTATCTGTTCACATTTTTCCAAAAGACAATCTCACGTTTCTGCCAGATCCATGTTTGCTTTTGATTTTTATACAATACACTCAGTCTGTTGTCCAAAACAATAACACATTACATGTGTGATTTTAAGACAGAAATAAAACAATTGCGTGTGTAAAATAAATAATTGAAAAACATTAAAAACAAGGGCGATATGAAAAAGGCTGAACCTGATGGAAGAATATCTCTTTTCCAGGCTCCTGAACTGTTTTAATATGTTAGATAACTAATACTTTCTTATTTATGGTTAGTCGTCAAGGGGTTAATCACAATTCATAGATAACAGCATTTTCTGTTTTTAAATAAATAACAACTATGATGCAGTTTTATTGACATGCACAGCATGAATGTAATAAGGAATACTTTATTCATAAAATCTATAATCCTAAAAGCACAGGAATTGTGTTCTTAAAGGGATAGTAATGTTTCATAATAAAAGCAGCTCTAATTAATCATCATAGTATTTGGACTTTGGAGAGTGTTATTTCAATTCTGTCAGAGTTGTAGTTCAAGAGTAATTCAATGACAAAGTGTCCCCCTCCTGCCCCTTTTACTGATGTAACACTGTTCAGCCAGATCAGAAGGGAGGTGCCCAGGTAGATTGCAGAGAGGGACAATCTTCAATTAAGATAAGGGAAAAACCTGAAAAACTTGTCAAGGGGGGCAGGGCTTTCATTGTTTTCACTGTAAGAAGATTATCCCCTGCTGTTATCTGTCTGGTCTTACAACTAGATTCTACATCTGAGAAGAGACGGCTTACACTAGGTTAAAGGGGCAGGAGGGGAAAACTTTGCTTGTGAATATCTCTAAAACCATAAAGGTTTGAGAGATAAGACTTATATCGTTCTTCATATTTTTTTTAATGCCTACAAAATAAAATAAAGTTAAAACGAAGTATTACTATCCCTTTAACTTTAAATTTAATACATTCCGACACCTGTGGATTACGAAGGTCTAGTTCGCAGGGTGACTTTAAAGCAGCATTTTCAGCTCATGAAAAAAAGAAAACAAAAACACGTCTTTGGTACCAATGTACCTTATGTATAAAGAAAAACAAACAAGTAATTGTGGCGCAAACCAACGGCACTATATTGAACAAACATTCTTATTTATTGAAGTGGGGCTTTTAACCTACTGAATGCTAGATATGTGTCCAAGAATTGTTTTGCATTGTAGACCTCTAGTTTCCAAGTGTTTGAACTTCCCTTTTAACCACTTCACGACCCATTACGTGCCAGGACCGTCATGGGTAAACTTCCCATAAGAACCCATGACGGTCCTGGCAAGTCATGGGTTTAAAGATAGCAGCACGCCTCAGTGCATGCTGCTATCATGGTGTATAAGCTGAAACTGAGCGCTCCAGGACCGGAGCTCTCTGTTTCAGTGCTTGTCTCTTCTGCCAGTACACGTGATCCTCCATGTGCGATCACATGTACAGGCATTTTCATTCACAAGGCAATGTGTTTGACACACTGTATTTGTGACTGTTCTCTGCCTCTCTCTTCCTTACTATTAAAGTAAGGGAGAGAAGCAGACACACAGTCAAATAAAATCTGGCAATAGCTGGGGGCATTAACCCCTTCAGCACTGGTGCTGGGGGCAGGCTGGATGCAGGTCCATTTCTGACCTGCTAAGACCAACTTTTTTTTTTAAATAAATTTAAAACAGATCACATGGGGACATGGGGATTTTCACCCCGGGGGACAGTGCCCACTTAAAACTGCCCATTTTGTAAGCATGACTGGCCAGTCATACCTTTCATGCAGTCTCCATAAAAATGTAACCCATTGCGCCCAAATTATCCCAAGAGAAAAAATAAAAATGGTATTTTTACTTTTTTTACCATTTTCTTTAATGTGAATAAAATAAACAGTGGATTATCCATTTAAATGTGGTATCAAAAGAAAACCCTAATTGTGTGTGACAAAAATGGTATATAATTTATGTGGCTGAAATAAAAGCCTTAGAGGGAAAACAATGTTGAACAAAGACATAGTCAAAAAGACTTTGCTCCAGTCCTTAAGTGCAATCCACCCCAGATTTCCCCAGTCCTTAAGGGGTTAAAACAATGGCAAGTTTAAATTGCCTTGTAGTGCAACTAGTTTTCTCTAAGAACTGCTTGTATTTGATTTTATATAAGATTCTTTGGTCCATATTTATAAAAGCGGAGTTTTTCTGGAGTAAACCAACTGCAACACTGGTGACAAATAAAAATTCCCATGCACTTCAAAATATTTTTAACCCCTTTAATGCCAGAGGTCTCCAATGCATTGCAGACCTCTCTAGCATTCAAGGGGTTAAAAGTCCAAGTTAATTAACCCCTTAAGGACCCATGATGGTCCTGGCACGTCATGGGTCAAACATGTGATAAGGACCCATGGCGTGCCAGGACCATCATGGATTTCAGGGCTCCCCACATGGCTGCATGCCTTACAGGGAGCCCTGAATTGGATAGAAAAAAAAAAATTAAAAACGTTCCGTGGCCCTTAAGTGTACGGCCATAAAAGCAGCTCTAATTAATCATCAAAGTATTTGGACTTTGGAGAGTGTAATTTGTAGTTCAAGAGTAATTCAATGACAAAGTATCCCCCTCCCACCCCTTTTACTGATGTAGCACTGCTCAGCCAGATCAGAAGGGAGGTGCCCAGGTAGATTGCAGAGAGGGACAATCTTCAATTCAGATAAGGGAAAAACCTGAAAAACATATCAAGGGGGGCAGGGCTTTCATTGTTCTCATAGGAAGAAGATTGTCCCCTGCTGTTATCTGTCTGGTCTATGGACTGGATTCCACATCTGAGAAGAGATGGCTTACACTAGGTAAAAGGGGCAGGAGGGGATAAGATTTCGTTCTTCATGTTTTTTAATGCCTACAAAATAAAGATAAAACAAAGTATTACTATCCCTTTAAGGGGTTAAACAGTAATTCTTATTTGTTCCCTATACTGAATGTGGTTTACTCCAGAATAACTCCAGTTTGCTTTTATAAATATGGACCATTGTGTTGTATCAGGTTGTTAAAATGGTTGATAATCTTTACTTGTATAACAGGACAATATAACTTCCTGCAGCTTTGGTTCAATGGCTCATTAATGCATGAACAAACTTGTAGTGTGATTTTCAAAGAGTGAGCAATTAAATCACACAGATATTGCATGTAGTTGAATTTTCTATGTGATTTTTTTGCTGCTGCATATATTGAGAAAATATGATACTGGGATGAAAAAAGTATTTGATACAAAATAGCACGCAAATCATGTATGAAACAAAATAAAAATTCTTCTCTTATTTGTACACTTTCATGTCATCAAATACTGTACAAACAAGCTTTTCTTATGAATATAACTTAACATGAGAGCCTAAGTACAGTACATTATTTCTTTAAAGAAGTTTTTGACTTCTGATAAGAATCATAGATGATTTCCATTCACAAAATCTTTACTGTAATTAAAAAACAAAAGCAGACATCTATACACCTGCTAAATCTCAACCTTGCAAGAGAAAATAAACATGTCATGTTCCCCTGAACTGTGCCAATGAATACACTCTCTCTGTTCCTCCTCTCTTGTAGACTCAACAAATGACTGACAGAGGCATGGCTCAAAGGAAGAGACAGAAGAACTCTCTTGTATTGTGTATACTGCTGTGTTTATGTATCAAGTATTTGTATATATGACATATGCAGGAAGAGTCTTATTTAATATAGTAACAATAACAGATGATTTGTATAGTCTCCCAGATACAAAGGCCTAAAAATATATCAAGCACAGGGAAAAATCTTCAGTCAGAAAAAAAATATATTTTCCAGAGAGAATTTTCTGACTGGAGAATTGTTCAACCCCTTCGCAACCACTGAGGACCAGTGACGGTCCTGGCACGTCATGGAGTTCAGGGCTCCCAGCGCGGCTGCACTCCGCTCCAGAAGCCCTGAACCGGAAGTAAAAAACTCGTGGACGTCAAGTGCCATCCTTAAAGGGATAGTAATGTTTCATAATAAAAGCAGCTCTAATTAATCATCATAGTATTTGGACCTTGAAGAGTGTAATTTCAATTATGTCAGAGTTGTAGTTCCAGAGTAATTCAATGACAAAGTATCCCCCTCCCGCCCCTTTTACTGATGTCACACTGTTCAGCCAGAGCAGAAGGGAGCTGCCCAGGTAGACTGCAGAGAGGGACAATCTTCAATTAAGATAAGGGAAAAACCTGAAAAACTTGTCAGGGGGTCAGGGCTTTCATTATTCTCATAGGAAGAAGATTGTCCCCTGCTGTTATCTGTCTGGTCTATGGACTACATTCCACATCTGAGAAGAGATGGCTTACACTAGGTAAAAGGGGCGGGAGGAGAAACTTTGCTTGTGAATATCTCTCAAACCATAAAGGTTTGAGAGATAAGACTTATATAGTTCTTCATGTTTTTTTAATGCCTACAAAATAAAATAAAGAAAAAACAAAGTATTACTATCCCTTTAAGGGGTTAATCAGTTAGTAATTCTAGGCCATTAACCTATTGGAATCTAGAGAGGTCTCCACACGGCTGACAATAGTCTGGATTTGCTCCGGAGATTCCGGTTTTGACAGTGCATTGATTCTACGGATGTGGGGCATTTCCTGTGAATCTCTGCCCACTTCTGCTCCTTCCCACCCTGTTCCTTCCATTCCCCTCCTTGTCCATCTAGTCAATCCTTTTCATCTAGTATAATAATATTAATTAAGGTCAAAGGTTATTATCAACAATTTTTCACATGACAAATTTTCAAATAAAAAATATTTGCTAAGCAAAAAACCTGCATTTTCACACTGCTTAACCCCTTAACGACCCTTGACGGTCATAGTACGTTATGGGTCGGTCTGAGTTAACGACCCATGACGTACTATGACCGTCATGGAATTCCGGGCTCCCTCCATGGCTGCACGCCGTTCGGGGAGTCCGTAATCGAAATTAAAAAAAAAAAAGCTCTGTGGTCCTTTAGTGACCACCGCGTGCCTGTGTGGTAGGTCGTTAAGGGGTTAATACCTCTTTAATACTTGTACCAAAAGTGCAGCTCCTAGTTTTCTTTATACTATTTGTCCCATGTAGTGCTGTATTTCTATAATATCAGGCTTCAAGTTCAAACCCAATTGAAATCAGAAAGGATCCCCCTCCTGCCCCTTTGCCCTGTGTCACTCTGCCTCTCCAAGCCGGTCAGGACTGAGTGCGGCGAGGGACAATCTTCAGTAAGTATAAGGAAAATCCTGTCCTCCTCCATCAAGGTGGGCAGGGTTTTCCTTATACTTACTGCATGAAGATTGTCCCTCGCTGCATCCGTCCAGTCCAGGACCAGATTCCACATCTGATGGGAGGTAGCTAGAACAGAGGGATCCTTTCTCATTTCTGTTGAACTACAAGCCTGATAGTATTGAAATACAGCTCTACGTGGGACAAATAGTATAAAGAAGACTCTGAGCTGCACTTTGTTACAAGTATTACTATCTCTTTAACAATTAAGGGGTTAAAATCCCCAAAAGCATGGATTGTACTATTTACTTGTCCCACATGGAGCAGCTGGTTGACCCCACAATTGTCCCTGTTCTTAGCAGTTAGCAGTTCTGGATTGATGGAGACTCCAACATTCATGGGATTCAATGCAACATAGGGATTTTTATTTATTCCCCCTATCGTCATACCTGGGATCTTTTGAAATATTAACCCTTAACGCTCCCAAGAAAGTAGATTCTAGGCACTATGTCAATGTTTGCTCTAACTCAGAGATGATCCAGTCACTCGTCAGGAAACAGTTAACATGCTACCATAACGAAATATCACTTCTTAAAGACAAAACCAGCAAGACTTCTCCCTTTGTCTTTCTGGTAGAAATATCACAAACTTTTGACATTAACTGTGCACTCTAGGGGTGGGGAGCTCTGGAGGACCAGATCACAACGCTCCTTGCAGGCCTGCTGCAATCACAAACTTTCATGACATGCCAGTACCATCACCGGTCCTTAACACCTGTACAGCAGTAACGGTACTGGCATGTCATTGGGCATTAAGGGGTAAAATCAATAGTAGGAAACACTGGACTCTCTCACTCTGAGAGTTTGGCTTTTCACCCTGAGACCCAAAGATTTGATTCAAAGCCCTGAGTCTTAGGGTCACACCCTGAGAATTCCCAGATATGCCTATCGTACAGTTGGCTTACCCCATGATTACTTTATCTGGCCTACAGGATGGGCCACAGTACTTTCTGTCATGTTTATATCCCCCTAAAGAGAGACTTGCAGGGAGTTTACAAAACATAGTATGACTTATATTTAGAGACGTTCCTTGCTAAACATGGCAACTTCCTGAGTATAGGAAAATCCACTCGGCTCAGGAAACAGGCTTTAACCATCCCTCACAATTAAACGTAGAAAATGTAAGTCTGTTTTGCTGTGCTAAGCAAAAACCAAACTCACAGAGTTCAATAAAGAGAATGTAAAAGGTCATGAAAGCACTATAATAAAGTCTTAGTTACTCATACCTCCCAACATTTCAAATTGCCAAAGGGGGACGCCTGTATTTTACCGGGTGTTGCCGGGGGTGTGGCTGGTAGGTGGGGCACTACCAAGAATTTTTATGCTATTTCATGACCAATTGAGTCCTCCTTGTGTGACCTAATACATGACTTATAACAAGACCAAAGTATTTTATGTACACAGACTAATTTATATATACATATACTGAAGTTTAAACAAACAATAATGTGAGTTTTATTGCTATAGAGCAGTATGATACACTTATATATGCACCTCGCCAGTCTGATCTCCTAAAAAGAAGGACAACAGGGTAGGAAAGAGGGACAGAGGTATTTGGGCCTAAAAACTTGACATTGAAGGTCAGTACTGAGTGGCTTACATTACGTAACTTTGATATGAAGTTGGTTTTATAAAGGATAACATGTTTGTGTACCTGTTAATTTGATATTATTGGGAACAATGTTGAGGCTGATGTACTAAAACAGAGGTGGGCAACCTGAGGCCCTCTAGCTGCTGTCAGACTGCAACTTCCATTTGGCAGAGAATGATGGGAGTTGTAGTCTGGAAGCAGTAGGAGGGTCTCACATTGCTCATCCCTGTACAAAGACTAATTCAGGAGTAAACTAAATGCACAACAGGTGAAAAAAAAATTATCACAATTCCCATTGATATAAACTGAACCTTTAACCTCTTGAATGTTAGACAGTAACAATGTGTTGAAGGTTGCAAGGGGATACAAGCCCCATTTTAAACCAAAGACATTTGTTTATTTGCTCTCCTCGCCATGGTGCAGTTGGTTTGCACCAGAATTGCTCCAAGTCTTAGCGCATCAGCCTCTAATAACACTGTAATACTTTAAGTAACAGAGGTAGTGGGGCTTCAATGCACTACATCTCAACAATTTGCACAGCCTGCTGTCCACGTGGTTCAGCTTTTGTAATTGGTAGTGCAGCAAATGTCATATCCAGATTCAAAAAATGATAGTGAATGCAGAATGTAGATATTATTCACAGTATGTTGCACCTTCTGTGGTAACCTTGAATAGACATGACCTAACATTGTCCCACCACATTCCTGCAGTAACCTCTGGAATGTGCTTATTGGCCCAAAGCTGTTGAAACTTATTGAGAAGCCTATTTTGAGTGGTGCTGTGGGAGATCATTATCAGTCTGTGTCCAAGTGAAAACAAACCAGCAGGACTCAGAATGATAACTCTTTATACAAAAAATGTATAAACAATAATAATAGCATTAAAGGGACACTAATGTCCCATAAAAATGTTTTTTTTTGTTTTGTAGATTAAAAAAAAAATAAATTGTGTTGCAAATCCCATTTCTCAAACCTTTACGGTTTGAGAGATATTCAGTCCTAAAGTTCCCCCTCCCTCCTCTTCTCCTGATGTCATCTGTAAGCTGGCAGCAGGAGTTCCCGGACTGGGGACCGACAGGCGGCCCTTCAGCAGAGCCGCAACAGAGCAATTTTAAAAGACATACTTCATTAGAACGTTGGTTTGCAAGCACACTTTTTAGACCGTTCCAAAGAAGTATTTCTTTTTAAATCACACTAATACATTTCCTATTGGATATAAGAAAAGACCATATTCCATTTGCTTCTATTAAAATGTTTTGGATTTAAAGTGGACCTGATACCCACAGAGCTTTTAGCTCAGTAAATCTATCTATTCAAACAGTCTGTACCTTGTTTTTCTTCTCAATCAGTTCTCAAATGTATTTTCATTTACATAGTTTAAAAGATTTTTGATCTAGTAGTTTGGGAATCTGTGGCGAGATTCAAGAAATGTTCGCATCAGATAAAGGTATTTTTGCGCGCAGATAGATTTTGCACATGTTCTATCTAATCCAGGAAGTTAAATACCGAACGCTTCTTGAATTGCGTATAAAAAATTACAGTTTAAGACAACAGTACACAGACGTATACATTCATTCACAATAGCAGTTCTTGCGTTAGGCGCATTCGCTATTCCACTCACACAGATTCGTTAATCTTAGCCACGCCCACAAAAAAATAAATATACGCAGCCGTTTCGCTAATCTTGAATTTTCATGTGCAATTCAGCAAAATCATGCGCAAAGCTATTCCCTAGTGATTTTCACACGGGAAATAGCGATTGCGCACGTTTCCTGCATTGCTCCACTAGTCTCTAGCACAGCTTTGTTCTCTGATCCATCTAATAAAATTGCTCATATCCAGAATATCGTCTCTCTCTTGACTATTTAGGGTTGTTTCACACGGGTGACAAAATTGTTGCAGTTGCCTGATACGCTTCTTATAACTTGTTCTTTCAATCATCTTCTCTATCATTACACTGACAATCTGATCACAGAAGAGGCATCTGACGGCTGGCCCATGTGAACGTCAGCCAATAACACTGGCTGGCACCCACGTGCAACCACCAACATCAGTCATGTGAAAGGTTTGCTAGTGGCCCCACGCTGGATTTTTGTTGCATTCTGGTGTGAATGTACTAAAGATGCAGTGCTCTGGCTATAGTCACCTATGTGGAATGCACCACAGCCCTGCATAGTTCCTTTTACATTGTGTTCCTTGTCTGTGCGTCACCCATGTGAAAGGGTCCCTAGGCTGCTAGAAGCAACCAGTTTCCACCAGGGGGTGGAACAAATAAATGAAGAGGAATAATTATGCAAATCCTTTCAAGATGGACTCTGCCAATTAGGGGAGAATTTGGAAATGTTATAGAGTCTCTTTAACCCCTATTAGATCAGAGGGATGTACAACTCATTGCAAGGCATGTGCAATTCAGTAAACCAGGTACTTTGAACACTAACCTTGACCATGGTCAAACAGTTGTCACAGTGGTATCTGAATCAGTCTTCTGGTGTCTGTGTCAATGTGTCCTAGTTAGAGAGTATAACCTTAAGCCAACCCCTTCTCAAAACTGCTGTCATTATGTCCTGTCTCAAACTAGCACCAGAGAGGCAAGAATGGTCTTCTAGCTACAAGCCAGCTGAGAGAGATGTCAGGTGGAAGGACATTCATACCACCTTTGGATTAAGCAGATGTCTTATAAAGTGACAAAAGCATGTATCAGGTTAAAGGGTCACCCACACTTCCCCTAGACCCCCCCCCACACCTAGAGGTATTATTAAAGCACATGGGAGGCTCGGGGGGGGGGTTGTATCACACTCCATGCGCCTTCTCGGACCCAGCTCCCACATGAGGTCATGATCGTCATGCTACCAAGTGGCCATGTGAAGCTTGTATCTAATTTTAACAGAATCTGGGTGTAGTATGAGGTTAGAGTACCCTGCCATAGCCTCACACTACATTCAAACCAGATCAAAATTAATTAAAATGCACCCCCACTGCTCTGTAGCAGAGTGATGCATGATGTCTCATGGAAGGCGGTGCCACCATTAGAAGAGACACCAGAAAGGGTCCAGAGGTTGTAACCTCACTGGTGCCAAAGGAGTCTCTTTACCATGTTAAAGCATCTTGGAGGTGAAGAAGTACAGCTTCTCCATCTCCAGAACATACTGATATGAGTCTGAAGATAAAGATAACTAAATATGGCATAGCATTAACTCACACAATGGGAAAAGATGCACTAAGGTGTGATAAAGAGATGATAACGTGGAGATAACTTCTCCAGTGATATCACCCCTCCAGTTCTATGCACTAAGACTTTTCAGGTGGGAGAAATCTTAGTGCATTGGCTCCATTGAATAACATAGGATCTGGAGAAGTGATATGACTGGAGAGGTTATCTCCACGTTATCACCTCTTTATTATGCCTTAATGCAGTGATTCTCAACCAGCGTGCTGTGGCACTTTGGTGTGCAATGGACATCAGCTTAGGGTGCCCTGTGTTTTCTATAAAGACTAACAAAAATGGATTTTTAAATAAAGATTTATAGATATCATTATGCACTATATGTTCAGTTATGGTATTATGATTACAAGACCTAATAATAATGTATATTTATGTATTGTATCCTTAATTATGCCCTTGATAAAGTACATGAAATATGTTAGGGGTGCACCGAATATTCAAGATTAAGTGTTAGGGGTGCCCCGAGCAAAAAAAGATTGAGAACCACTGCCTTAATGCATATACCCCAGTGTGTGCTTTAATACTAAAGCAGGTTTTGTATGAGGGGTATCCTTTCAACATTGCATATTTCTTACTGCCCCTCTTGAATGCTAGCAAATCAATGCAATGGAAATGTCTCTCGCATCGAAGTGTTTAAAATCATAAAATATGGTTACAACTTTGATTCAAAACCCTCTCCATATAATAGTAAAACATATTTATATAAAGTTGAACCACGTTTTTTATTGTCTATTATCTATTTGTTGGCTGTCTTAGTCTTGATAAATGACATTGTGTTACACAAACAAACTCTAGCTGATATTATAATAATGACACAACAAACCGCTTGAAAGAAGACAATGGAATAATTGTAAAACTGCTGTAAACTTTGGAACCCAACCAAACATACCTTTAAGAAATCCAATTCTAAGAAGTTGTTTCTTATAAACCCAGACTTTAAAAAAATATACAGGGAAAGCCAAAAGTATCCTGACATCCTTTTAAGTGCTGCTCGGTTCAGGTTTATTAAAGAAACACTAACACCTAAAAATGAACTAGGGTTATATACACTTAAATACCCCGTATTTCACGCTAGTAGCTGTAAAAATGATCTGTTTGTTTTCTGAGGCCTAAACACTATTCTCAAGTATGTTTTATGGGAGCAGACATTTTTGTGTTTTTCAAGGCGCCCATTGATTGTCCGGGATTATCTCTAAATGGGCTGAGATAAGATAACCAGCCTTTCGGAATACAAAAGCAGTGGGGACTAACCACAACCAGTGAACTGACTTTTTCTCCTATCTTTCAATACAAACAGCAGAAACAACATTAATTAAAGGGATAGTAATACTTCGTTTTAACTTTATTTTATTTTGTAGGCATTAAAAAAACATGAAGAATGTTATAAGTCTTATCTCTCAAACCTTTATGGTTTAAGAGATATTCACAAGCAAAGTTTCCCCTCCCTCCCCTTTTACCTGGTGTAAGCCATCTCTTCTCAGATGTGAATCTGGTTGTAAGACCAGACAGATAACAGCAGGGAACAATCTTCTTTGTATAAAAAGAATGAAAGCCCCCCCCCCCCCCCCGACAAGTTTTTCAGCTTTTTCCCTTATCTTAATTGAAGATTGTCCCTCTCTGCAGTCTACCTGGGCACCTCCCTTCTGATCTGGCTGAACGGGGGGGGGGGGGGGGGATACTTTGCTTGTGAATATCTCTTAAACCATAAAGGTCTGAGAGATAAGACATATCGTTCTTCATGTTTTTTTAATGCCTACAAAATAATATAAAGATAAAACAAAGTATTACTATCCCTTTAAATGCTCTCTGAATAGGTCAGTTTACACATACGTTTAAAAAGCAAGTTTAGGATTATATTTTAGGGATGAATAATTCATTTTTACGCATGCAAGCCGTATGTGATGTTTAACTCTTTGGGTGCCAGAGGAGTACGCAAAGCATTGTTCTGGCATTCAAATGGTTAAAGTTACTGTATAAGAACCTATTTAATTTGTTGTGTGTTAGTGTTCCTTTAATGACTTACAATCAAACATTCATGTCCCATTGGAATCTACTGCCCCACTGCATAGATTAGCAATGTACCAGAGACCTCCCTAACATCAAAGGGGTCTCTTTATTACAGTGAACTGTTTTATTTATTTTTCTGTTGTAGCCCAAGGTGACAATGCAATAAATACTGATATGACCAGTATTCTAATGCCAACCAGTATTTTAAATGAGAACTCTCACCTTAGGTAAACGTGTCTTTCTATTACAGTTCCATGGTGTTAGAGATGTAATCTGATCATAATTTCCATTTTAAATCTGTAGTGGCTGAGATATTAGCTTTTAACGTTAGGCTCGGGATGTCATTTTGTTTCAGGCTGCGGGTACAGCTCTGCTTCTCAGCCTGACAGTCTTGCTCTGTTCTCCTCCCCATGTTTTGCCTCCTTTCCTCCTCCTGCATATGACCTGGCGCTCTCTCTTGTAAATGTGTGTCCAGGTCTTTGTTCATGCACAGACTGAGCACGTTCAGTGCCATTACTCTATTGGTTAGTGCCAGTCTGCTAGCGGTTATCCTATATAATAATTTGCTAGAAAGTTTGTAACAACGCAGTCATGCGCAGTAGAGACTGCCCGTGACGAGGGAGATACAGAGCGGGGTGCTCCAAAGGAACATCCATCTCTGTATCAGCCACAGTGCGGGCAGTCTCTATTGAGCATGACTGCACCGCGACCAGCTGGTAGTGGCATTGTGGCCCGTGTAACGGGCTCTTTAACTAGTAAAGGATGAAGGGCATGAACGTGCTCAGTCTGAGCATGAACAATGACCTGGAAGTGCATCTGCAAGAGAGCACGCCATGTAATACGCAGAAGCCCTCTGTCATCAGAGGAAGAGAGGAGAAGACAATATGTGAGGAGGGAAACAGAGCAAGATTGCCAGGCTGTATATCAGAGCTGTACCTGCAGCCTGAAACAAACTGACGTCACAAGCCTAACTTTAAAAGCAAAATTATAAACAGATTACATCTTCAACAAAATGGAATTGTAATAGGAAGACAAGTTTACGTAAGGTGAGAGTTCCCATTTAATTCCAACCAGTATTCTAATTCCAACCATTAAATCGGAACTTTCAGATAATAGCAAGTCGCCATGCATTCATTAAAAAAAAATAGCGTAAAAAAATAGCTGTGTCTAAAGGAATCTGTCCCGTTTGGAGACCAGAACTCAGGCTAGAGTGCAGACATCTTGTCTGTGCGCCTGTGCCTTCAGTCTCGGTCTCCATTGAGTAGACTGCTTTGCACCATATGGTCACCGGAAGGGACTGACGGCACAGGCGCACAGACAGCACTAACCTGCCCGTCAGTCCCAAAACGGGACGGATTTCTTTAGACACATCTATTTTTTTACAGTACGACATCTATTTTCAAGCTAGTCTCCATGCATTTAATGATGTATGGCGACTGGCTATTATCTGAAAGTTCCGCTTTAAAAAGTACAGTGAGAATGAGCAAAGTGGACATTATACTTAACTAGGTAGGTCCTTCTGTTTAACACATTATGTGTGATACATTATTGTGATATATACCATTAATGTGGGGATGATGTGAGTATCCTTTGGGCAGAGGTCTCTGGTCATTACTGATCATGTTTGTTATATACCTACTAGCTCTGATCACAACATCCAGAAACAAGGGAAAAAAAGGGAGGAGGTTAGACTTGTGCGATTCGTTTCAGCCGATTTCGGAATTCGGATGAATAAGGCGTATTCCTCATCATTCGGACCTTCCGAAAGCCAAGGCCCGTCCACAAAAAAATTTCAGAATCCGAAACTGACCTAGTCCAAAATTTCGGTGTAAATTTCGGAAATTCGGATGGCGCTTTCCTGCCTGAAACTATTACAATGTTGCTACATGCTGCTAAAAATATGTCTGGTAAAACAGATGCTTTACAGTTCATGAAAAAGTGCTGATATTAACCACTTAAGGTCACAAGCAATTTTAGCATTTTTGCTATGTGTGTGTTCAACCATAATTCCTATCTTTCTCATTTATTGCGCAAACACATATTATATACCATTTTTTAAAGGGCAGAAAGGGCTTTAATTTGATGTGATATATACATATATAAATTCTCATTTATTATTAAAAAAATTACAAAATAAAAAAAACACAATGACCAGCTGAGGATGATGGGAATTGTAGTCCAACAGCAGCTGGAGAGCTGATTGAGGATGATGGGAGTCATAGTATAAAAGCTTTAGAGCCAAAGTTTGTTCAGTATTGCAAGCTGCAGCATGCATGGTTCTAAGCAGCCAGTATGAAATGGATACAATGCCGCCCTTTTGCAGGTTTTATTACCCTTGCTGGTACTTACTATTAACACCACCGCTGGAGATTTTAGTGCATAGGATTCACAGAATAACACAGGAACTGGTGGAGTGATATCACTGGAGAAGTCATCTCCACTTTATCACCTCTTGGTGCATAACCCCCTTTGAGTCTAAAGTACTAAGAAGAACTGGAGCAATCCTGGAATAAACCAACTGCACTATTGGGGACAAATACAAATTACCATTAACTACCAATCCTGCCACCGTGTGGCCTGTGCCTTTAAATAAATTAATTTAAAAAAAGACACGCAAACACACATACACTGCACATTTCTGCTGTCCTGCAAGTGTTAACAGGGGGATGTGTATGATATTTAAAACATTTACATCAGGAAAATAAAGACAAAAGTAGCAACTGATGTCTAGAAAAAGATGTTTTAGTAAAGAGTGGATTTAGCACATTTTATATGAAAGGTTATTTGTACTGTCCCTCATAGCATGTATTACAAGACGTATGGTAACAATAATATGTTAATATGTAGTCATTTTAGCCCTCATCTCAAGCAAATCCCTAAAGTACACAAAGGTCCAGTAAGTAATTTGTATAGGAATAGAGTGACTCAATGGACACAATTGTATACACTCTGCCATTGCCTCTCAGCACTCTGGTTAAGGTTACTTCCGCTATGGTATGTCAGAGAATGAGTAGCACCAGGGATCCGAGAGTGCCACCGGGCACCCTCTGTGAATAGGTCTGAAGTTATATAGAGGACATAGGGTGACGGGTGGTGAGTCACTGGACTCTGCTCACAAGAACTGTAAGCTCTCTGGGCATGAGTGAATAGGAGGCCGGCACATACAGTGCTGTTGGTACTGGGCTCAAAATGTTCCATGTTAAGCTTGTGCAGAACACAGCAGCAGCACCAGGAGGACCGTTCTGCAACGGCTCACACCATAAAATTGCATATCGTGATAGATATAACATCCGCACGGTGAGGCTGAAAGCTACTCTGACTGAATAAATTGGAATCAGTAGCCCATACTGAAGTGTGTGTTTTCCTCTTCCCCACTGTACCAGAAGACAGACTGAGTGCTGCAGAAGAAGCATCTAAAAGCCACTTGTATCCCAGGTTTGCCTGTTACCCACCACTGACTTATTAGCTACTAGAGACATCCCCAACACATTGTCTTGCAATGTTACTTGCAGTCATCAGGTTAAAGCAGAAACAAAGAGAAGCAAAATGTGTGAGCTCGAAATTAACCCTTTGAGTGCCAGAGGGGTACGAAACGATACGTACCCCTCTGGCACTCAAAGGGTTAAGGACATGACCTAACCTTAAGAATAAGAAGTTAACACTTTGAATACAATTTTACCCAGTCTGTGAGCTGCTGCACTAACCAGCTGTGGGGGTGGGAACTTTTTTATACACAGACATTTTGAAATGCAACAATGCCCTACTATTACCTTGTGTTATGGACCTCATTAGGGACCATTAGGATGTAAATTGAAGGGCAGGAGGTTAAAATTCTCACTGACTGTATCACTGAAATTAAGTCATTATTTTCAGTGAGACAGCAAAAAAATAACATATTTTAGCACAAATGCAGGAAACATGCCTGATTAAATAAAAGAGCGGACGTAGGAGTTAAAGGGACCCCATCACGTAAAAATGACTTTGGTCATTTTAAAAGAGCTTTCAAAATCAGCTGTGGGTTGTATTACCCATTTTTATATTGCAGACTAGTTTTTCAGGTATTTAGATTGATATATTATGCTAATGAAGGTATGCTGTGCAAACAATACGAGTCTTAGCCCCACATTCCCCACTCACATTGCTGAGCAATGGATTTCCCACCTCAGCTAGCACTTTTAGAGTTGGAGAGGACAGGAAGCGCCCACACGTCTTTATTAGCCTAATATATAAATCAAAACGTCCAGAAATAATTTGTAAAAGATTTGTAGAGGGTAAAAAATAATAGCATTGCCACAAACCCCATCTCTCAAACCACTATGGCTTGAGGGATATTGACAGTCAACGTTTCTCCCTTCCTCCACTTCTCTTGATGTCTGCTGTAAAGCCGATAGAAAGAGATCCGTGTCGGCTGACACGATGAGGCTCTTCAGCTGAGCCAAAATCCCGTTATTGCAAAATAATTACTTCATTGGAAAGGTCTACAAAGTGTGCTTGCAAACAAGGCACACTTTGTAGACCTGCTGTTAGCTAGATGCTGACGTTGGGCGAAGGGGAGGAAGGGAGAATTCTGATTGCAAATATCTCTCAAACCGTAAAGGTTTGCGAGATGGGGTTTTTGGCAATGCTATTATTTTTTTTACCCTCTACAAATCTATTACAAATTATTTCTGGACATTAATAACACTTTAAAACTAATGTCTGAAATAAAAAATGGCAAATACAACACATAGGTGATTTGGAAAGCATGAGGACAATCTGCACCGGGACTTCGTATATTTGTATGAAGAGTGTGACTGCCAAACAACTCTCGGTACACAAACAATTGAACTGTATGTCCTCCATTACTATCCATACATATATCATAACTGATTGTCTGTGCTTAACTCTCTGGTACATCTGAATAACACCATTAATACCTGACACTAATATGTACTGATGCTGAATGCAACACATTGTAATGCGTGTGCATCCTTGCTTTACCCATATTAAATGTGAAGTGTGGAATGTGCAGGTGGAACATTTAACTGCCAAGAGGCAAACACTTAAGCTAATTAACTCACTGGACACCATCATGAACAATTTTTATATACATGAGTGCATTGTTTTCTCTCTCGTGGCCAAGGGAGGTAAGATTAACATTTTCTGCACTACAAGAACTGGAAATTCATTCCTTTTTCTTGCATATGTAACCCTTTTTTGCAGGTATTGTAGTTCTATTGAATTCATTCAACTTATGGTAGATCCTTTTCAAGCTAAGATAATTTCTTAAAATGTCTAGGTTTATGCATTTTAGGGGTTATATAAGGTACTTGAGTGCCTTATTATTTTTTATCTGCATATTTGTATTAAGTTTTACATCTTTGGGGAGATTTACTAAGCAGTGATAAAGAGGTGATAAAGTGAAGATGTCTTCTCCAGTTTATCACTTCTCCAGTTCCTATGTTATTCTATGGAGCCTATGCACTAAAATCTCCAAAGCTGAAGAAATCTTAGTTCATTGGCTCCATAGAATAACATAGGAATTGGAGAAGGGATATCACTGGAGAAGTCATCTCAACTTTATCACCTCTTTATCACTGCTTAGTAAAATCTCCCCGTTATGTTTTTATACTGTTTGTGCACCAACATATGTAAATTAATCTGTTTAACAATTTAAAAGCAACTTATTTCTAAGGTAAAATTCTCCTTTAACCCCTTAAAGACCAAAGTTGAGCGCAATGCATTGCGAAGTAATGAGCTGGACAAACTTGTGGTCCAGTTCACATATATTTTTCCTATCCTTTTCTTTAACCCCTTGGATGTGCCAGAGAGGTCTCCAATGTATTGCTTTACAATACATTGGAGATCTATCTCTCTAGCATTCAAGAGGTTAAAAACTTTTCTTGTTTACTTCCATCTTATAGGCTATGAGCATATTCTATGCTTGGCAACAATAGATGAGGCGGGGTGTGTGGCCGTAGAAGATGCAGAGGAGAAGCCATGGGCGTGGCTAAGGACTCCTAGGTGCCTGAGATGCAAATGCAGCCTTGGATGTATCTAAACCAGTGAATGAGCTGTAATTCCCAGTGGCAGTGTGATATAAAAATTAAGGCTATTATTGTATTCTCCCGGTACTAGAACAGTCTGCATTGTGCTACGAGTACAGTAAGTAACAGCTGATGGGCTTGTGTTGAAAGACTAAGATGTACAGTAAAGCAGCAAAGCACACATGAGTTTGCATAAAAACTACTATTTCATCCAGGGTAAAGCACTTTACATTCCTTGCCCTGCTCCTGTATCTCCTCAATGTGCCTCACATAGTAGCCTGGTGTGTGGTCAAGAACAGAAAGGAGGCTGAGCCTATGGAGAAACAGTATCTTTACACAAACTGATCTGTAATGAAATATGTCTGCAAGGGTCCCAGGGGAGAAAAATCTAGGAAACCCACAAAGCAGCAGAGAACTGGGGATTTCAACCTCACAGCAGGGCTAGATTTTACTATTCACCTGGGCAGTGAAAGGGTTGAAGGTGCAGGAAACCCCAATTATGAAAAAATATATATTATTATTCTTTATTTATATAGCGCCAATTAATTCCGCAGTGCTGTACAATTGGGAATAGACATACAGAGGTATTAAACAGTACAATCAGATGTGGCGAACAGAAGGATCAGAGGGCCCTGCTCGTGATACCTTACAGTCTATGTTGTAGGGCTTTTCATAGTCAGTAAAACAAGGGCACTATCAATGTTGGAAGATGATTCTTTCAAAAGTTATTATAGTGCAAACTTTCATTACGGTTTGAGTGTTTGATGTCAATATTTGTTTAGTAAGCAGGTGATGTTATTGCTCTCTGTGGAAAGTTTGGTGTCTCTGACATAAGTGGGGTTATGCATTAAGGCGTGATAAAAAGGTGATAAAGTGGAGATGACTTCTGCAGTGATATCACTCCAGTTAGTCTATACAGCCTATGCACTAAAATATCCAAAGTTGGAGAAATCTTAGTGAATTGGCTCCAAAGAATAACATAGGAACTGGAGAAGTGATATCACTGGAGAATTCATCTCTGCCTTGTTATTAATTTATAATTGGGGTTTACAGCAGATACTTTCAACAACATAGAGGTGTCAATGTCCTGACCAGGGCTTTTTTGTGGGAATACTCAGTTCTCACTATCAACATTTTATTCCAAAAATTAAAACAGATTACTCTATATAGTTCTTTCTTAAAACAAACACATACATTACAGAGTACAGAACCTCCCCCCGCTCCAAGAAAAACAGCAATGGACCTGAGAGTCCAAAGGGTTTCCTTTGGGGAGGGGTGTAAAGGAGACACAAATAAAGGCCCACATGAACAAAGGGAAAGTGAAACTATTCTGTGGTAAAACAACTGCACTCTAGAGGACAAATAAACATGAATGTATATTACAATGGGGCTTTTAACCCCTCGAATGATAAACAGGGGTCAGTAATGCATTGTCCCCAAAGGCTACATGATGATGATTTGAACAGTAACACACAACAGTTGGAGGCTTCAGGTTGCCCATCCCTGAACTTGGTTGTGCAAAACACGTAACCCTCTGTAAGCTGGTACTGCATTCTTGCTCTTCTACAAGAAAACCTATTTTAACCCTTGGAGGCTTTGCAACAACGTAGAGAAAATTCAGTTATTAGAACTGTTTAGAGTCAAATAGACCATACAAACGTCCCTACATACAGGGGAGGGCTGGCAATATACGGCCCAGGGGGAAAATACAATTAAGTGACCCATATCTACAATTGTCCAAGCCCATTGTCCCAGACCACCCTTGTTTCCTTAATTTTAAAATTGTCCTTAATGCTGTGAATTAAAGTGATACCACAGAGCTTACTGTTGAAATGGGGCTACATTAGTGATACTACAGTGCTTACAATTTAACCCTGTGAGTGCCAGAGGGGTACACAACACATTGCATTTTCAATGTGTTGCATGGGCGGATTGTTCTATCAGGGGATCGGGCATCCCCCGGTGGGCCTCTAGATCATGGTCCGGTATCTCACCTCACCGTCCCACGATATTTTGAAGGAGAGGTCTGTGTTGCCACAGGCACTCTCTTTGACAGCATTCACATTCCTTGTTAATCCTTTGAGTGCCAGAGGGGTACGCAACGCATTGCAAAGCATTCGCACTCAGAGGGTTAATGCAGAGAGCCAGGATATGACATAATATCCTGGCGCCTGCTCTCCCATGCCGCACAGGGACCACAAGAAGGCGTCGATAGGGACGTCGGTGCAGCTAGTGGGCTGCTTTAAAAAAACAAATGCCCGGGTTGGTATACCCCTACAATCCGCCACTGATGTGTTGTGTACCCCTCTGGCACTCAAAGGGTTGAGTAAAGATAGAATAGTGATGCCATAGAGCTTGCAAGGGAAATGGATTATGCTACTGGTGCAGCTATGTTTGGATTGTAGCTCTGCGGTATCACTTGCATATAGATTCATTTAATAAGTTCTGTGGTATCACTAGTGTAGCTCCATTTACAGCAGCAAGTGGGAGATTGGGTGAGGCACTGGCCCACCAGCCCAGACACATGGCCAGCCCAGGGGGCAATTGCCCCACTTCCCCCCAGGCCTGCCCTCCCCTGCCTACATATAAATGTCTAGCCCTGCATTTATCAGTTAATAAAAAATACAGTTGAAAATTATACTTCCTAGAATGTTATGTTATTTTATTACTAGACGAGTTGAACAGCCTGTGTACACAGGCCACAGTGCCAAGAAGCAACGCCAGTGGTGCAGTCATGCCCAGTAGAGACTGCCCGCGCCGCAGCTGATAACAGAGCGGGGCGCTCCGAATTCAGAAAGTGTGCAGAGAGGACTACGGTCTGAATTCGGAGCACCCCGCTCCGATATCAGCTGTGGCGCAGGCAGTCTGTACTGCACATGACTGCAGAGCGCGCAGCTGTCTGTACTGCGCATGACAGCTTCTGACAAACATACATTAGCAAATTATTATATACGATGTTGGACATTATGATACTGTCTAGACCAAAGTTTGCCATACTGTGAACTTCCCATCACACTCCCCAAAAAAGATCAACTTTCCCAGCTCTAATCTAGGCTTCTCTTCATTCTCTGCTATACTTAGTCTCAGCACAGTGCTAAGCTATATATAATGATACAGAGGCTTGCACCTCCAGGTAAATCAATTTATCAATATGACTCATATACAGACTAACAGAGACAACTGAGTGACCTGCTGACACCGAAGAATTTACCTCAAGGCACAATCCCAACCACAGATCATTACTTCAGAAATGTGTTATGTATGGAGAGCTACAGAACTAGAATTACAACAGGAGATTTAGAGGGACATTGTACCTCATAGAAGAATCATTAATAAATTGCAATGTTGGGGCCCGGGTGGAAAAATATTTGAATGGAGAAGGCAATGGCTGATGACAGTAGACAGAGGGTTGTAGTTAATAGACAATATTCAGTGGAAGGTTACGTTACTTATGGGGTACCTCAGGGATCTGTACTGGGGCACATTTTATATTATTTTTATTCTTGACTAGCAATAAGGATACAGCGTTGGCTGTAACACAGTCACACATACAGCACATACATACACACACAGAGACATGAGTAGAGGGACTCCTGAGAAAGACATAGTTAGTTACAGAGGCATACACACACAGAGACATGAGAAGAGGGACTCCTGAGAAAGACATAGTTAGTTACAGAGGCATACACATATATATGAGAAGAGGGTGTCATGCGCAGGTAGATATAGAAAGAAATTAAAATCAAGTAGTTATGACTTCAGCACCGAGATGTGTGCAACTTGATGATAAAGTCAAAGTTAGTATGGACAAACACTGGAGATAATGGGGAGGGTAGAAGAAAAATGTGGCTCTCCAACTACTGGACTACAATGGCCATCAAGTGGGTGACTGAGGATGATGGACACTGTAGTCCAACAAGGTGGGAACCTCCAGTTGCCCATCTGTGTTAGGGAGATGGCGATAGTGACGGCAGACACAGGAGAAAGCAGTGTGAATCTAAGAGTGTCTAAACAGGGAAGAAGAGGATAATGGGAGAGACGTTGGACAGAGAAGAATGTCATAATGGGAGACAAAAGAAAAGGTGCAATGGGAAGGGGGGGTCAGAAGTTTATAAATAGCAGGGATGTGGTGTATGTAAGTTGAACAGGGGAAGGTGAATGTGAGTCAAACAGGGCAAGGTGAATGTGACTCACACAGGCAAGGTGAATGTGAGTCAAGCAGGGGGAGGGGAAGGTGAGTCGAACTGGGAAGGGGAATCTGAGTCAGACGGGGAAGGGGAGGGAGGAAGTGTTTACTGTGGTGGAGGGTGAAGTCCTTTCACAGATTTTCACAGGATTTGATAGGGGGTTTACAGCAATGGGATAGGCAATATAGAGGAGATATGCAAAATTCCTCCTTACTGCCACCCCTGGGTGTACTAGTCTCCTGGGGGAGACATAAATTAAGTCACATGATGCTTCCTCTTTTATATATAATAATAATAATAATAATAATAATATAATATGTATATATATATATATATATATATATATATATATAATTCAAAAGGGTTTCAAGGTAAGGTATGTCTTTTTGCCAATGATACAAAGATCTGCAACAGGGAAGACATTAAAATAGTAAATGGTATACAGGATAAAAATATCAACATAGACCAAAGATCCAAACACGTATAGATTGGAGGGAAGAAGAGGGAGAGGGGATATGACAGAAATTGTCAATACAAAAAGGGATTTAACAAATTACAGGAAGGAAGAACGATTCAAAAGAACATAAATGTTAGGACAAGAGGTCATAGTCTACAACTACAGGGACAGAGGCTTAGATGTAGCGTAAGAAAGTTTTACATCACTGATGGGGTTGTAGATAAGTGGAACAGCCTACCTTCAGAAGTAGCAGATATTAATACAGTGTTGGAATGTAAGCTTGCATGGGATAGGCATAAGGCTGTCCTGAACATAAGACAAGACCAAGGACCAAATAATGTTGTGGTTTTTACAGCAGGAAAATCGGAAGACTAGATGGGCTAAATGGTTCTTATCTGCTGCCAAATTTTATGTTTCCAGAAAATATTTCAATTTTGTTTCATAAATGCACAAAGAATAAAGGAATCCGAAAAATCTGGTAAAACCAGTATGATTCATAAAGGCTCACTAGTCTTTATCAGATTGTAAACTGAAAAAATAGCAATAGACTACAAATAGAGATTGAAGAACACCAAAATAAAGCATACAAGTCTAACTGACTGCTGTAGGAAGGACAGCTAACCTAAGTAAATTCCTCTGTAAAACACATTAAAAGAGATAAATTCCTAGGGTATATTGCCCATAATGCACTGACACCCCTCTGGCACTCAAAGGGTTAATACAGCGAATGCTTCATTTGTAAACAACCAATGATATTTAACCTCAGTCTATACTCTAAGAATAATTATTTTTGTATTTGTTAAGAAAAAGTTAACTAAGCAGATTTCCTTCATACATCAGTCAGGTATATATCTCTTTAACACTCTCTCATGCATTTCTACTGTATTGTGGAAAGGGAAGTAAACTGCTGTTTATGAAACAAAATATGTAGTATAACCCAGCTACAATTTGACAATTTGTAGTTTTAATATGATACAATCTAGTTTATATTTTCACTAAGTGTAACCTAACTAATGATTTGGGGCTAGATTCTATTGCAGGTGCTAAATGTTAACTCCTGTTTTATCAGACATTTTCCTATTGAAGTCTATGGGGAAACTGGAGATAAAAGCAGTAATAAAATTAGCACCTGTAATAGAATCTAGCCCCTGATTGTGGGCTGTGTGGAAAATTATTTATCAAATGTATTCTACCAGACATTATAGTCTATACTAGTGGAGGGCAAAGTGAGATCATCCAGCTGTTGCTGAACTACAACGTTTATCATCCTTCTTCAGTTAGTTGTAATCCAGTAGTAGTTGGAGGGCTCCAATTTGCTCACCTCGGGCTATATTAATCAGCCCAATGATATTATCTCAGCAGCAGTACATTTCAGAATGTGTCTAAATATAATGTAATGGTAGATGAATCAGTCAGAAAAAAATTAGCATGAAGTGCTATTACGTCACTTGTGACTGCAACACTTTCATACCTCAGGGGTAGAGGTGGTTGAAAAATCCTGTTTTATGTTTTTTGTGGGAATTTTTGAAGAAAGAGTACAATTTGTAGCTTTCTCTGTGGAAAAGCCCACCTTCCAGCTAATGCCGTTGAATTTCTTGCAAAACCTTTGCCTTTTCCCACCTATGCTTTGTTTGGCCAAGATAATTTTTGTCCCACTGCTATAAAAATTTAGCTACACTAGTAGCTAGAGTAAAAATTCCATGTTAGATTTTTTTTTACAATACAGAACATGATAAACCTACTAATTTCGGAACCATCCTACTAATTTCAGAATCACCAATTTGCAATAAAAGAATAAAGTGCACAGCAGCTGGTGCAGCACCTCCACCACTACTTTGTATATGTTTGTACCTCTCATTCTTGCGAATGTAGGACTACGCGATTAAGTAACACAGTGTGTCACGTTATACCTGGCTATCTGTTTGTCTTGAATTCAGTATGATGAATTATGTCTGTCTGCAAAGTGTATGTCACTTAGTCTCTGCAGAATCTCAGGCTCAGTTGGCTTAAGTAGAAGGGATCACCTGCCTGCCTATCTGTCAATTATCAGTCAGAAAAGTTTTTTGTTTTTGTTTTTAAACTATACTTTCTCCCTTTACGCCCACAACTGGAGAAAAACAGGCAATGGCCACAGTCAATAAGCAGTTAGGTTCCAGGTTAAGAGGTTTGTCTGTGAAAGAAAGACTTCAAATCCAGGAAGCCTGTTTTGAGCCTCATACCCTTGTAACTTTGGTCGTCACTTTATTTCTATCTTCCAGGAACACAAATTAAATTATCTAAATATCAAAATGCCACGAGGGGCAGCGGCTGAAGGTGTACCTTTTTCATTTGAGAAATGCTGGAGGGTACAATATAGGTCATATGTATAAAGAAAGAAACAAGCACTTTTGGGATAAATCATTTGCCCTATATTTATACATAATACCTCCTGGATAACACAGAGGCCTACAACACATTCCCATTTGAATCAGTGGAAATGTTTTAGGGTTTTTTTTGTTAAAACATTATACCTGTATTCATTCTTAACTAGGCTTTGCAAATAGTGCACAGATTACATTTTTTAACCCTTTGAGTGCCAGAAGGGTACGCAACGCACCTTGAGTTCCCCTCTGGCACTCAAAGGGTTAACAGGTCTATAGTAATTTTTGTTCTGGTGACAATAATTTAGACCTTATAAACGACTGACATATTATGGAAATATAAAACCGTTCCGAGGACTGGCTGTATAAGCCAGCTTTGGTTCACTGCACAGAGTTTTCAAGACTCTCAAATTACTGCTTTACATAAGCAAGTCCATGTCAGCGTTCCCTTCCTAACCCCAAGCAAACCACTTTAGAACATAGACAACAAAGACAAACTCTATGCACCACTTCCTGGTAGCCTCACAGTACAGAACGTTAGACTTCTTGGTGGGCCTGAGCCTTACATTTCACAGACAGGGTCCAGTAACAGTTCAATTAGATAAACTGGTTTCTAGTGCCACAACAACCAAATATGGGCCATATGAGCAAATAAAGAGAGGAGTAATTCTGGAACAAAACAACTGCATCACAGGGAACAAATACAAATTCCTGAATTCCCAGTCATTTAAAATGGGCCTTTTAACCTTTTAAATGCCAAGGAGGTCTCAAACGCATTGCAGAAAGACCTCTAGCATTGAAAAGGTTACATTCCCCATTCAAATCAATGGGTATTTTTATTTCCCTCCGATGGATGGTGCAAATGGTTTGCTCCAGAATTGTTCCAGTTCATCTTCACAATTAGCAATTCTGGATCAAACTAACCATGCAATATAGGACAAATACACACTTATTAAATGGGGGGAATTAACCCCATTGGATGCTGGACAGAACTCTGACACATTAACTTTCTAGCACACAAGGGATTAAAATCCCTATCTAAATCAATAGGAACTTTTACTTCTCCACTAATCGTTAAATGGTTTTGCTCATTCACCCTCTGAATACTTTGCTGGGACTCAAAGGTTTATCCACTCTTTATTTATGTCTATCGGCACATGAAACACCACTGCAATTGTTCCCTGCAGCATGCTCACAGAGCCATTTGTCTTACTACAGAGTGATAATGGGAGGGGCTGAGGTGATTTTATATGTATATATACAGACATGAGCCAGGATTGTATTACATGTGAAAAAACTATCAATGGATTTATCTTAAAACTCTAATTATAGCCTACAGGCAAGTTTGGAGATAAAATCAGTCATACGTTTTCATTCATTCTGAATCCAGTCTACAGTGAGTAAGAACGTTCTTCTTACCTTTTGAAGAACAGTTCTTATGGCATGGCAAGTGGATACAACCCCAGGCCTGATTTACAAATGATTTAAGGCATTTTTATAAATGTGGCGTTATTACCCTGATATTAATGCCTAGAATGCTTAAGAACAGCATATAACAGGCGTTAGGATTCTGGCGATAATTATGTTGCAAATTTGTCACAATTTGCTACATTTCTTTATAAATAGGCTGCGCAATGTTTTACAAGCTGGTTATTCCATTAAAAAAAAAAGTACCACACAGCGTACAGCCCTCCGAAACTGGTGTTCTTAGCTTTATAACTATCAAAGACGCTGTTACAGCCAGTTTAACGCCTCTTTTACCTTAACTCCATGTTTATAAATCTCTTCCTAACTATGTACAAAAGCATAAAAACAGGAATGTATCCTATTAGAATGATACCACCTACATGCTAAGCATCAATACAGCTGGTTCAAAATGTCACCACAGCAGAATGGGGCCTTTACAATGTTGGATTTTAGATTGTCGCCAGGTCTGTTATGGTAGGGTTGGAGGTACATTCTACTCAAGTTAAAGGACGAATATTGGTGGTGTTCGGTATTAACTCATTGGATGCTACAGAGGTCTTGTTGCAGATCTCTATCATCCAAGGGATTAAAGTGGAACTTCCAGCTATTACTAAGTCACCATGCATTCATTAAGTGCATGGCAACTAGCTTGCAAATCCATGTCTTACCTTTAAAAAAATATCACAGATTCTAAAGAAATCCTTGCTGCTTGGAGACCAGAACCCAGGCTACAGTGCAGACATCTTGTCTGCGTGCCTGAGCCGTCAGTGCCTTCCGGTTACCTTGTGGTCACTGCAGTGCTACTCAAAGGACTGACAACGCAGGCGCGCAGACAAGACGTCTGCGCTGTAGCCAGGATTTCTTTAGAATCTGCGATTTTTTAAAGGTAAGACGTGGATTTCCAAGCTAGTCTCCATGCGCTTAATGAATGCATGGCGAATAAGTAATAGCTAAAGTTCCTCTTTAAGCTATGTGTAACCATAGCTGGGAACTCTCAGGATTTGCCCTGGAGACTCCGGTTTTCATTCTGCATTACCGGGTCTCCGGGGCAGAGGCTGATTCTCTGGATGTGGGTAGTTTCTAATGAAAATCTGCCGACTTCACCTCCTTCCCTGTCTGTTCCTCCCACTCCCGCTCTCTTATCCTCCTTCCCCAGCCCATTCTGCCTATTTTTTACTAGTTTATTAAGCCCCGCCCCCAGTCACGATTAAGCCCTGCCCCCTTTGGACCAAATAACGTCATTTAGCTTCCCTAAGGGCACCACAGGACTCCCCCTCCGGGGAGTCCAGAAGAAAAAGTTCCCAGGTATGTAAAAATACAACTTTCTTCACAATACAAATGTCATAGCTTAACCCCTTGGATGCTAGAGAGATCTCTCATTCAGGCTGTGTAAGTCTATTGTCCGAGGTCCCACTAGGGATTTATTTATTTTAAGAGTCCGCGTACTAATCTACAAATACCACAGCTACCTGATGTAACTATGCTAGGATATGCCATGGAAATATATGTGCAAGTAAATCCATGTAGGAAACAGAAAAAAATGACATAACTTACTATTGTTCTTTACAGTCTCCTTTTAAAAGGTCACATTTGAAATATCATGTTGCTGCACACTGCAGTTAACATGTCGCCTGAATGAAAAGGGTGACACGAGAATCTCGTCCTGCATATAAGTGCGAGATTCTCAAGTCGCCTCCTTAAATGGCACAGCATTGCCCACATACCTGAATCTGGATACTGCCCTCTTTAAAAGGGTTAAGCTACATATGGAACAAACATATCTAGGATTTTTAGTCCTTTGATATGTAGCTTAAGTTAACCCTTTGAGTGTCAAACAAAAAAAATAAATTGTGCACCAGGAGAACACAGGCAGTCCATAAGCCATCTAAAAGTTCATTTTAATGATTCTACAGCAGCAGTACACTGTTGTCCGAGGGATTTAAATAGGGCTGTACCCATATTCAGGTGTGCGGACAATGCTGCGGCATTTAAGGCGGTGATATGAGAATCTTGCACTTTTATGCAGCGCAAGATTCTCATGTCACCCTTTTCCTCCAAGCAACATGTTGATTGCGGCGTGCAGCCGCACAATATTTTAAATGCAACCTTTTGAAAGTGAACCATTCTTTACAAATGGATATGTCTGTGTGAAAACAAAGCTATAATAAATAACGACTATAAAAAAACTGCATAACATACCAGTAAGTAGTGTGTGTGTGTTTGGGGGGGGGGGAGGTAGCACAACTGATATCTCAATGTCAGTACACTCACTACAGGAAATTATGGTGGGGATCTATCAAATAGCTGCATAAATGTGCCAATCTCTGTTTGATCTGTACTTAATTAGCAATTTTGTAATTGTAAATCCCCATTTCTGTAGCCTCCCGTTATCCCTTTCCCTGTGTGCATGGACAGCAGTAGTACTGGGTTTCAGCAGGGAGGGAGATTGTCCCTGCTCAGACCACATATTATCAGTCACCCACCAACAAAGAAAAAACTTCACCCAAACCTGCAGTTATCAGAGGGCACTAGGCAAACAATTCTGTGTGTATGAATTACTAGAACAACATAGCATTAGTCAGGACAACTTGCCCTTTTGAATAAGTGAGTATAGTGTTAGTTGTACTGCTCCTTTAACAGAACAAGTGCATTTCTACGTCTGCAGACAAGGTCTTCTGCTGGCATCTCGCTACATCTGTGGTTCTCAACCACGGCGCCTTAGCATTTTAGTCTGCTATGGTGACAAGATTTGGGTGATATTTTTTTCAACGTAAACACAAAAATGTCACGTTGAGTTTCAAATGTATTTCTGAAAATTGTTATCAATTTTTGTCATCCTGATTTTGATACCCAAGAATACGTTTGAATTTGTCCTTTTGATAACGGACATGTAAAATGTATGGGATGCCCTGACAGTTTCAGACTGTGTGTTATCTGTGTCTCAAACAAAAAGATAAACTGCTGTGATAAAAAATACTGTGGGTAGCAACTGACACTGTCATGGAGGATCCTGTTCCTTTTTTTTTATGTTGAAAAGTACTTTATTCCTATAACTATAGTTTCTCTTTTAGTTCCTGTAACCTGTTATAAATTCAATATGTGTAACATAAATTGTAGCACAACAAAATGGCATTTCCCATGTGCTGTTCTAAAACGTCTGGTAGGAAACGGATCTAGGAAGTGACAAATCTTCGTCTATATGTAGAATTGCATCTGCTTTTGTTGTCATTGTTTTTGGTGTCAGTGTATTTCAACACAAGTGCTGACAATTATCCAAACACTAAAATATATTGTCATGCTTTTCCATGTTTTCGGTTTGTAAAACTAACATCCACTTCCTAAGAGAAGGACATTTTCCTGGGAGGGTATAAGTCACTGACACTGATGTACTAAGTAAAAAGTGGCAAATTTTAGGGCAATCCAAGCTCATGACTGGGAACAAATAGCGCAATTGGTTAACCCCTTAATGAACCATGATGTACATGTACGTCATGAGGTTGCGGTCCCTAAAGGACCAAGGACGTACATGTACGTCATGGAATTCTGGGGTCCCCGCACAGCTGCACGCCATTCATGGAGTCCGGAATCAGATTCTAAAAAAAAAAAAGTGACCGCCGCGTGCATGCGTGGCTGGTCCTTAAGGGGTTAATGCACTAGGTGTAGAATCAGTTCAAATGTCAGGATCGAAGGTTCTCCTCCCAGCAACTCAGCCTTTCACATTTCTGACAGATAAAATAAGCACTCAGGACATATGTGAAAATAAGAGACAATCTCAATGTATCCTTCTGGTAAAATACTTTAAAAAATATTTAAATAATAATAAAAAAAAAAAAAAAAAAAACTGCATATCAGGATCTCTCCAGTGAGCTATTCATTCCAAGCCCTGATCAAATAACCAGGGGACACCCCTTGAGATTAGACGAAAGGAGGTTTAGACTTCAGCAGACTAAGGGTTTATTTACAGTAAGGTCTGTTAAATGATGGAATTCTTTGCCCAATGATGTAGTAATGGCAGATTAAATGGATACATTCAAGAGAAGATTAGATACATTTCTTTCAAAAGGGAACATACAGGATTATACTGTGTATTAGTAGGCAAATCAGGAAGGTCTGATAAAGACTGAATTATATGGCAGTAGGAAAGAATAAATAATTCTCATTTCTCTGGGTTATGAGCCAAAGGTTGAACTTGATGGACTTGTGTCTTTTTCGAACTAATTTACTATGTTACTGTTCTGGCTCTCAAAGGGTTAATGCCCAATTTAGATCAATGGGAATTTTAGGAATGTCTATTTGTTTTCTACATTTTGCACCAGAATTATACCACTTCTCCTTAGAACAGCACCAGCTGTGCCGCTCAGTAACCACCTACAATGTCTTGCGTAGCTGCTCTTAACCCTGTGTTCTCCACAGTGGTGAGAAGGCCGTATTCATCCAACACCGACAATGCAGTCATAATGGTATTTGATACAAAGTATAAACTAAGTAATTTTGGCAATACCAACCTATCCATTGTAACAGAGTCTAATCATAACTTGGCCCCTGTGAACTCCTACAAATATCTTGCTATGTGGCTTGACCCCAGCCTAACTTTAGGTCTTATTGTTGATAAATGAATATCCAAAATTTATCACAAAACAGGTGCTATGTTCAGAAACAAATCCCTTTTAAGTCCCAAGGTAAGGTAACGTATTGTTCAACAAATGTTACTGCCAGTCATAGACTATGGGGACATCGTATATATGCTCCCGCCCCACAAACTTGACACTCTGTATAACTCATTGTGCCTCTTTATTCTCCAATTTAATGACACTACTCATCACTGTGATATGCTTAAAGATCTAAATTGGTTAACACTCGATCTAGACGTGCCCTTCACCTTTCTTGCTTAGTACACAACCACTTCTCTGGTTGCTACCAGACTACCCGAGCAGTGTGCTCACTCCAGCTCCCCATACTAACTATATCCTCTGTTCCACTGCTAACAACTCACTGAGTATACCACAATACAAGAAAGAAGCTGGGCAATATTCCTTCTCCTTCGGAGCTCCAACAGCCTTGAATAACCTGCCTGAAAAAAATCAGATCTTCTCCCAGTCTAAAATCCTGCAAAATAACTGTTTCTTTATATCTAAAAACAGTATGTAACTGTATATACATTTTTAGTATGTATGTATGTTTATGTATGTGTACATATAATGTTTCTCTGTCTGTGTAAATATGTAACCCTTTACTGTATGTAAACTCTCCAGGACATACTTGAAAACGAGAGAAATCTCAATTTATTCTTCCTGCTAAAACCTTTTCGAAAGAAATCAATTGAAATATGTGATTCTGAAGCAAACCAGCTGCACCAGAGGGGGTTAAAATTAAAATTGCCATTGTTTTAAAAAAGGATTTTAACCACTTGAATGCTTGAGAGGTCTCCAACCTATTACTTCACAACAGGGGGAGATCACTAAGCGGTGATAAAGAGGAGATGACGTCTCCAGTGATAACACTTCTCCAGTTCCTATGTTATTATATAGAGTCTATGCACTAAGATATCAAAGGTAGAAGAAATCTTTGTGCATTTACTTCATAGAATAACACAGGAACTGGAGAAGTGATATCACTGGAGACGTCATATCTTCTTTATCGTCTCTTTATCGCACCTTAGTGAATAACCCCCAAAGTGTTGGAGCTTTTTTGGGGATTTAAGGGGTTAAATACCCATTTAATTCAATGAGAATTTACAGAATTTTGTTTTCAAACGCATGATGCAGCTCATTTGCTCCAGAACTGCACCTCTTAACCCCTTAACAACCGGGCGATCGGCACAGCGACTTAAAGACTGCTGACCATTTTTTTTCTTTTTCCGGTTCCGGACTCCCCGAACGGCGTGCAGCCGAGGGGGGAGCCCGGAACTCCATGACTGTCATAGTATATCATGGGTCGTTCAGTCAGATCAGCCCTTGACGTACTATGACCATCAAGGGTCGTTAAGGGGTTAATGAATAAGTCCCACAGGCTCACGTCTGTGGTATTTTTGCTGCACAAAAAAAAAAAAAAGCACTATTTCTTGCCACTGGTCAAAATATGAACCCTTGGATGCTTCAGTATTACTGCAGAATTAACCCTTTGAGCACTAGATGGGTTGGAATCCTCTCTAGCATTCAAGGGGTTAAAAAAAATAATTTTAATCCATGGGAATTTACATTTGTCCCTTATGGTGCTGTTGATCTGCTTCCGGACTGCTTTTCTTCAGCCTGCTGAATTCGGCCCTATGTGTGACTGAAAGAATGAAAAAATATAACATGTACCATAGATGGACAGTAAATAAATACTCCCACTATTATTTTCATTGAATTTAATTCCTCATTGTTTTTGTCATCCCTGCGACACGTGCAGAACATTCTAATTGAATTAACTGCTAAGAGTCGGCTTGAAATGAATGCACAAGAAGAAGAGAACCCGGTTGGACACTAAGATCCTAATGAGTGCCACACTAAACAGTTCACTTCAGGCAGCAGGCCAACCAACAAAAGCTGACTCAAACATTTCTGCAAAACCTCAATAATTATTCACTTGTAAAGCAATGTGTTGCATACCCCTGTGGCACTCAAAGAGTTAAAGAATACAAAAAAAAAATAAAATAAAAAAAAATAAAAAACCAACCCTCTCCCATAAAAAAATACAAATAAAACAGGTGTTTTATTTTCTTCCACTAACAATGATTGTAGTTGTCTCAAAGCTGCCTTCGGGGGGCACTGTCCCTTTAAAAAGAAAAAAAAAAGTCCTACAAATGATGTGTATAGAACGTATTAGTGCAGGGTAGGCAGGAAAAAAGTGATAGTAAACAGAAAGCAAAATACTACAAGTTAGATCTTATGGTAAAACTAGTTACAAAGCCCGTATACACGTGCTGATCCGGAGCAGGGAGCTCCGGATGGCTGACAGCCTGTCTGTGCTCCCGAGTCCGGGGCAGCAGTGGAAGCGCTGGGTGACAGTTTGTCACCCAGCACAAACAGGCTGTCAGCCTTCTGGAGCTCTCCGCTCTGGATCAGCCCGTTCTGTGGGTCCCCACTGCGCATGTGCGGTTACGCACATAGTGAGCGACGCATTCTAGGACTTTATGTTATACGATGCTATTAATTAGGTAAGTATTAACCCCTTGGATGCTACAGAAGTCCCCAATGCATTGCTTCACAATGAGATGAGGACTTCTGTAGTGTTCAAGAAACTAAGGGCTGGATTTAAATGCAGGTGCTCACTTTATCTCTGCTTTTATCTCCAGGTGTCCCCATAACCTTCAATAGGAAAACGTTTGATAAAACAGGAGGTCACATTTATCTCCTGCATTTGAATCCAGCCCTAAATCTGTAACCCTGTGAATTCCTGATGATTAAACATACAACTGAAGTAGATGTAGACATACAACTGAACCATGAGGGATGAGAGAAATAACAGTTCATCACGATGAAATCACTAGGAATCCAGTCATTGTTTCCTGCCTGCTCTGTTATTTTATCAGCCTGTGTCATCTCCATTTGTGGCTTAAAACTGTTGGCATAATTTTAGCTGTGAAAACACAGGCTACTCTCCATTAGCGGCAGAATCACTAAAAGCCCACTTGCTGGGCATTAGTACAGCAGAACCAGAACTAATAATCTTAACAACATACTATAATGTATACAGGAATGGTGCTGGTGGGAAGAGAGGTCAAGGAATGGACAGGGCAGAAGAAAAGGGCTGTGGGAACCGCATCCTCGCCAGCCTGGGAGAGAGAGGGCATGACTGCTGGGGCACGAGCCCACCTTTTGGTAATATTTTGCCTTGGTGGGTCAGTGGTTGGCTACCGAATCGGTGGACTAGGGGTTGGTTGACTCGTGTTTCTTTTTTTACTCAGGAAAGTTCATAAAGCATAACATCACATTTGAAAATTGGCAGTAAAATCACCATACTATTAGAAAATGATGACCAAAAAAATTATTTGGAAACATATGCAATATATAAATGTTACTTGTTTTTATAGATACAATTTAACATCAGAAAAGTTTAAAGTAATTTTTGGAGTCAAAGATGGAGTTGATAAAGTCACGTTTTTAAATGTGTGATTACTGCTGAAGGTAACTTCAACCAAATTTTTTAAGGTAATTTTTTTAAATTAACTTTGATGGCAATAACTAATAAAGGCATTTCATGCCATCTCTTTAAAAACTGTTATTTTGACAGACAAAAATATTCTAAAGTTAAGTACATTTTAAGACATTTGTTTCTTTTGTATACAGGGTCCTTACTTGGCTCATAAATATGCTGGCTTTTGCATCAAGCTAAAGAAGAACAATTTTGGAGCAAACCAACTGCACCACAGGGGAGAAGCGAGAATTACCACTGATTGAAATTAGAGTTTTAGGCCGGAATGCAAGAAACATGCGTAATCGATATTTACAATGTACTTTTGACTGCAAAATGAATAGCACCAACATGTTACTGAATTGCGTATGTTTTTTCAGAATCAGAGAACATTTGCTTATTTTTTTGAGAATGCATTTCAAAAATTGTGTGTGGCTAAAATGTCCACTGTGTTGTGAGAGGATTAGCAATTGAATTTGTATTGCACTGAGCTAGCATTGGGTAATGGATCAGTTAATGATTTCTGGATATAGCTTATAAATTGGGGGGAAAAAAGCTGCATTGTATAACATGTCAACTGAGGATTCTATACAGATAAAGTTTAACTGGGGTGAAAGTTTCCCTTAAATTTGTTAACTTTTCCATTAATTTAGGCAGATGAGCTATTCAGCATCAAGGCGTGGGAAGTTTCTTGCATCAAAATGTGAGCAATCTCAAACAGCGCATACATTAATGGCTTTCAAAAAATATCAAATGTTGCACTTAATCTTGCATTCCACCCTTAATCTCTTGAATGCTAGTGAGGTTTCTAATGCATCATATAAATACATACATGCATATATTGTGAAGCAATGCATTACAGACCTCTCTCTGGCGTTAAGGTGGCTGAAAGCCCCATTTATTTCAAAGGGAATTTGTTGAATTTTATTTTCAAACCTATGGTGAAGTTGGTTTGCTTTACAAATGTACCTCTTTACTGTCTGTCTCCCAAGAATTTTACATTTTTTTTAAACTCTGGGGTGTAGCTATAGGAAAGGGAAATCTTTAAGTTGGTATAATATAAATGTGACAGTCGAGGCTGGTCATTAAGCACTTAAAGGGGTATAATGTTTCATAATAAAAACAGCTCTAATTAATCATCATAGTATTTGGACTTTGGACAATGTTATTTCAATTCTGTCAGAGTTGTAGTTCAAGAGTAATTCAATGATAAAGTATCCCCCTCCCGCCCCTTTTACTGATGTAACACTGCTCAGCCAGAGCAGAAGGGAGGTGCTCAGGTAGATTGCAGAGAGGGACAATCTTCAATTAAGATAAGAGAAAAACCTGAAAAAACTGTCAAGGGGGGCAGGGCTTTCATTGTTCTCATAGGAAGGAGATTGTCCCCTGCTGTTATCTGTCTGGTCTATGGACTGCATTCCACATCTGAGAAGAGATGGCTTACACTAGGTAAAAGGGGCGGGAGGGGAAACTTTGCTTGTGAATATCTCTCAAACCATAAAGGATTGAGAGATAAGACTTAAATCATTCTTCATGTTTTTTAATGCCTACAAAATAATATAAAGATAAAACAAAGTATTACTATCCCTTTAACCCTTTGAGTGCCAGAGTGGTACAGAATGCATTGCTTTGCAATGCATTCCGTACCACTCTGGCACTCAAAGGATTAAGGAACACGGGACATTTTTTTTTCAATCCGATTCAGGGCTCTGAGCCCTGAATTCCATGACGTGCCAGGACCATCACTGGTCCTTAAGTGCCGGACAGCTGTGACGGTCCTGGCACGCCAGTGGGCGTTAAGGGATTAAACTGATGAAGTTCACCTCTTTTGTAGCTCAGCTCTGGTCAAACAAAATCACGTACACCAGTAGGTCAAAGGTTAAGCTGGCTCAAGGCTGGTAGGAAAAATATTATATACATACAAGGTTCCTGGTCTTGGCTCCATAGCCTTTTGGTTTCAGCCTCAAAGGTCTGGAGCCCATTTCAAATATTTGTAGCTACACAGATTAAGCCTTAGGTTTAGAAGAAAAGAGGGACTATTTCTGGAGCAAACCAATTTCACCATAGGACGAAATCCCATAGTTTTAAATGGTGCTTTTAACCTCTTGAAAACTAGAGAGGTCTCCAATTCTGTGAAGCAAAGCACTGCAGACCTCTCTAGCATTCAAAGGGTAAAAAGCCATTTTTAACTAAGTGGAAATCTGGGGGATTTTTGTATCTCCCCTGTGGTGCAATGTGTTTGCCACAGAATTATTCCATGATTCTTTTGAAAATAAAGGCCTAAATCCATAAATAACAAGCTGGGATTTCTTTGTTTAGGCACAGAAAGCGCCAAAGGTTTCAGTGCTTGAAAGTGATCACTGAGCGAGTAAAATAAAAAATGTAAAATATAATAATTTTCCACACACATACCACAACACCATCATGCTTTTATACAAATCAACACACGTAGGTATATACGTGGTGTATACGTGGTATGTACAAAAACATAGGTGCAGAAAACTGTGTGTTCTTTTACACCACTGTATATGTACAGCGCCTGACATTCAAACACATTCATGCTGGTTATCTTCCCCCAAATATTTACCTTGCAGTGGCTAAGCACACTAATAAAGTTTGTAGGAAAATAATGTAACTCTCTACATGCCAGAGGAGTGTGCAATGTATTACTTCACAAAGCTTTGCACACGCCTCAGCAACTCAAAGGGTTATAGTATTGGAAATCATCCTATAATATAAAAGGCAGATGTATGTTTGTACGATGCATTCATGAGCAATAGAGACTGTCCGAATGCAGGCAGTCATGCACAGCAGACACTACCCAAATGCACAGAATGCTGGGAGGTGTTGTGCTGCGTTCTGCCAGTCTCTACTGTGCTGGCCTTATATATTATGGGATACATCGTGTACACGGGCTTTTACACTAGTTCTGCATAAAGTAACACGAGGACTTATAAATTAACTGGGGTTATATATACACACACACACACACACACACTTAAAGGGATAGTAATGTCAGAAAAAAAGAATTAACCTTATGGTAGATACAATTAAAAGAGAGTACTTGCACTTATTTGTATCTCTCAAACCGTTATGACTTGAGAGATATAGGAAAATAAAGTTCTGTGGTCCCTCCCCTTTCTGCTTGACGAGCTGTAAAGCTGTCAGAAGCAGATTCTGGTCGCTTGACCAGATGTGGCTCTTCAGCAGTGCCGATATAACAATATCTAAAGATAAATACAAACTACAAACTGTGCCTGGCTTGCAAGCACACTTTGTAGACCGTTACAATTAAGTATTTATTTCGAAATAGAGTGATTTCAGCTCTGCTGAAGAGCCTCTGTCTGGTCAAATGACTGGAATCTGCAGCTGTCAGCTAGATGGCAGACTTGAGTAAAACAGCCAGGAAAAGGTAACTTTAGCAAGTTATAGCTCTCAAACCATAAAGTTTTGAGAGATATGACTTACATTGATGTTAATCTTTTTTTAATGTCTACAATATTAAATCAATTTAAAATTAACCATTACTATCCCTTTAAATACCCTGTACTTCATGCTAGCATCTGTATCTATGTCTATATTTATATATGTGTCTATATTTGTTTTCTGAGGCCTAAGCTCTAGTCTTACATATGCTCTGAAGAAGCAGACATTTCAACATTTTCCAGGCATCCAAGTACCACAGAAATTATGTGATTCTCCTAGATTGTCCGTATATGGGCTTAGATAAGATAATAGACTTTGTGAATAAAAGAGTGGGGGGGCACAAATCCCAATACATTAATTGACTCTCTCTCTCTCTCTCTCTCTCTCTTATGTTTCATTACAAACAGCATATGCTGAACAGAACAGTTTACACATGCTAATAAACAAGTTTAGAGCTATATTTTAAGTACGCAACATATGAATAATTAACTTTGTACATGTGGTAGCTGCAAGTATAATAAAAAATTAAATTGCCTGATGGTAGTTTAATTGTGTTATTGTTCTTTAACCCCTTAAGGACCACTGAGCATTTTTTTGATTTTTGGAATGATTCCGGACTCCCTGAACGGCGTGCAGCTGCGCGGGGAGGCCAGAATTCCATGATGGTCCTGGAAAGTAATCAGTCCTTCAAGCAGATCCAGCCATGACGTACCAGGACTGTCAAGGGTCCTTAAGGGGTTAAAGGCTTTCCAAGAAAGACTCTCTTGATCTTAACCCCTTAGCGACCAATGATGTGTAAGGACCATCATCTGTGTTTGTGTGTTAAAGACTATGACAGCCCTGGCACATCATTCTGGGATGGCAATGCGGCTGCACTCCGCGTTGCTATCCCAGAAAGTATCAGTCAAAAAAAAATAATAAAAAATGTGCCTTGATCATCTAGGGCTGCCCACCCGCTGTGTTAAGGTGCAGCTCACTCAGACAATGTTAACATTGCTCAGCTCTGTAGCAATTCAACTGTGATGTGTAACATTTGGTTTGTAAATAAAGTTGTGTACGGAGTGAGCTGTACATGAAGCAAGTGGATGGCTATGTAACAGTCTGTGGGCCTTAAACACATAACACATAGCAACGCAAAGCCGGAAAAACTGGAAAAGACATCTAAATATATAGGAGAAATAAATCTTCCTAATGATTTCTGTGGGGTTTTTTTTTTAACTCCTCAAATGTTAGAGAGCTCTCCAGCGCATTGTTAAGCAATGCACTGAACACTTCTCTAGTATTCAAGGTAGCCATGGGAATAATTCATTTTCTCTCTCTCTACGGTGAGAGAGAAAATTAATTGCTCCTTTAAGACCATGTGTTTGATCCCTCTCTGGCACTCAAAGGGTTAAAGGCCCCATTTAAATGAATGATAATTTAGATTTCCTGCATATAGTGGAGCTGGCTTGCTCCAAAATTGTGAATCATTTGCTTCCGCATAATGCCATTAAAGGTGCAGAAAACTTTTTAAAATAACAAAATATATCATATATACCATCTATTGGGTAATTTTTTATTCAAAAAAGTTATTACAGTTCAATATTTTTTCAACTGAAATGCAGTTTTCAGTTCTGAGCCAAAGGTGGTGCTGTCACAATGGAAAGCTGTAGTCAGTGACTGGCGGTCTCTTACACAGTACATTATTAAAAAAATTGCTCTTTTGCACAGTAGTTGGTGGTATTAACAAAAACAAACAAAAACAATTTCAGCTATAATAACCTTTGAATGACAAATCTCCTAACAGTGAGAGTATCCTTCTATTACTTTGCATGGAAACACTGTAACATACACCTTTCAGCTTACTCTTCATTTAAGTTGTAACAAGAGAGAGGAATGGCTTAAGGAATGGCTTAAGGGCTGTATTTAATAAACTTAATCTGGAGCCAATCAGTTGTACAGTAGGGGGGGGGGGGAATGAGAATACCCAATGAGATAAATGGTGCTTTTAACCCCTTGAATCTGAAATACTTCCAGTGCATTGCTTTGAAATGCAAGGGAGGCCTTTTTACATGCAAGGGGTTAAAAACCCAATGTAAAGAAACAAGGACTTGTCATTTCTCCCCTATGGTGCAGTTGGTTTGTTCCAGGATTGCTCCACTCTATCTTATTGAATACCATGTGTCAAGTGACATGGAGGATTGACCAAGTCATGGACGCGTGCTCACTCATACCTGCAATGCAAGAGGTATTAGTAGAGCTTGACCACTAGACTACCTAGAACACGTCCATATCTTGTGTGATATACACCAATCCTACGTTTCCCTGTCTCATTACCTCTACTCATTTCCCTCTCTTCATAACAGACTTATGGTCTAAACACAGAGCCCCAGCCATTATACATGAGACATCATACAAGAGTACATACGTGCACACACAAAGAAATAGACAAGTTTTCTGCAATTGTCACTTGAATACCTCACTGTTTATTAAAAATATCTCCTATCTAAATGAATCCATTTCTCACTACCATACAGCACTTTTCCTTCTTTCTGACTTGTACTTTCTCCATGTTCCAACCCCTTTTTTCGTCCTTCAGGAACCCCTTCTTCCTCTCCATTTTCCATCCTGCTCTCTTACTAAAGCTCATGTACTAAGAAAATGGCGCAGTTGTGGATCAAACCAACACAGCCAGAGAGAACTAATATAAATTCCCTTAAATGTCACTGATTTATATGGGGCTATTAACTCTTTGAATGCTAGAGAGCTGTCCAATGCATTGCTTCACAATGTGCTGTAGACCTTTCTAGCATTTAAAGGGATAGTAATACTTAAGTATTACTAATCCCTATAGGAAAGTACTACTAAAAAAAACATATTGCCCCCAGTGTCATCTCTCAAACCTTTATGGTTGAGAGATGAACGCTTTTAAAGTTGCCCTCTCCCTCCCCCTTCCCCGTAGTCAGCATTCTAGCTGACTGAAGGGAAATCCGGTCACATATCATCAGGCGGCTCTGCAGCAGAGCCGCGATTGTGTTAACTAAAAAAAAAACTTTCACTAAAAAGGTCTTCTACGTGTGCTTGCAAACCAAGCACACGTAGAAGACAATTTCAGTGAAAGGTTTCTTTTTTAGGAACGCGATCCGGCTGTGCTGGAGAGCCGCCTGAAAGTCGTGCGACTTTGTTCCCTGCAGTCAGCTAGAATGCTGACTACGGGGAAGGGGTAGGGAGAGGGCAACTTTAGAAGCGATCATCTCTCAAACCATAAAGGTTTGAGAGATGACACTGGGGGCAATATGTTTTGTTTAGTAGTACTTTCCTATAGGGATTAGTAATACTTAAGTATTACTATCCCTTTAAGAGATTAAATTCCCCATTTAAAAGAACAGTAACACTTTATTTTGACGTTACATACTCCCCAAATGCATACCATGTAAAGTCAAATTGCTTATACTTTTTTCCTTCTTCGACAATTTTTATTTTTTGTCCCTCACAGTGTGCTACCTAGATCTCTGTTTCCAGAGAGTTTTCCTGTCAGTGACCATCAGAGCATGATGGTGATACAATGTAATACTGTCATTGCAGCACTCAGTGCTCTGTATGCTTTTTTTACACACACACACACACACACACACACACACACACACACACACACACACACACACACACATACACCACTTTCTTAGTGCATCAGCCTCACTAAGTATATCTCCTTTCATCCTTCTTCCCCATCCATCTTCCTCTCCTCATTATATTTTCTTCATCTATCCCCCCCTTTCCTTACCTACCACCTGCTCGCATTCTGTGCCCAATTTTCACTCGCCATTATTTCCTGCCTTTCCTCTCCCCCCTGTTGTCTTCATTCTTTCGCTACTCCTTTATCTTCCTTTATTATCACTGCTCTTTTTTTAAAGGGATAGTAATACTTCGTTTTATCTTTATTTTATTTTGTAGGCATTAAAAAAACATGAAGAACGATATAAGTCTTATCTCTCAAACCTTTATGATTTAAGAGATATTCACAAGCAAAGTATCCCCAGCCTGATCAGAAGGGAGGTGCCCAGGTAGACTGCAGAGAGGGACAATCTTCAATTAAGATAAGGTAAAAAGCTGAAAAGCTTGTCAAGGGGGGCAGGGCTTTCATTGTTCTCACAGGAAGAAGACTGTCCCCTGCTGTTATCTGTCTGGTCTTACAACCAGATTCACGTCTGAGAAGAGATGGCTTACACTAGGAAAAAGGGGCGGGAGGGGGAAACTTTGCTTGTCAATACCTCTTAAACCATAAAGGTTTGAGAGATAAGACTTATATCATTCTTCATGTTTTTTTTAATGCCTACAAAATAAAATAAAGTTAAAATGAAGTATTACTATCCCTTTAAGCTCCACACCCCCTTACTTTCTTTCCCTATTTCATACATCCACTAGATCAGAGATGGTCAAGCTGACGTCTTTCAGGAGCTATAGATTACAATTCCCATCATCCCCGGCCTGTCAGCAGCTGACTGGGGATAATGAGAGTTGAAGTCCACATAAGCTGGTGGGGCCTCAGCTTGCCCATTCTTATGCTGGGTAGGACTTGTGGTTCACATAAACACGTGATGAAAAAAGATTCAAAATACACAGCTTGCAGTCCAGAAGGATACTAGATCAGCTGACTTCAGGGAATTCCCTGGCAATTGCTTTCTTTCTTGTGCTGCTTTGTAGTTGAAGCCTGGAGCAGGACAGATTACTGACAGTGCAGGTGCTTCCCCTTTACATTCATTTTTCATTCATCTTATAAGAAGCACATGTGATTTCTGACCAAGGGGATCTAATAACTTCAGATTCATCCAGCCCTGAATCACTGCCACACAACTGGAAAATAACAAGTACTCATAGAGGACAGCCTCATTTCTTACTCATCTGCTGGATTTTTTGGTTTTTTACTAGTCATAGACTAATGGAAATTTCCAGTCCTGTGAGAAACTATTTTCACTGCCACACACCTTTGGAATATTGGGTAATAAAGACTGATTTATCTCTGTGCCTCACTGTTAATCAAGATCCTTGTAATTGCCATTCTATAACTGAGGAATGATGATATGGTTATCACACAACAAAAGCTCATTGTTATCAAGGAGAGCTCAGTCCAAGTGCACCTGAGAGACAGCAGAACACAGACATTCCCAAGGTATTCAGTGACTGTGGCACTGCAACCCTGTTAATCATAAAACAGGAGCACGCCTTCCATCTCCTGCTGTCTGGGAGATCAAACACACAAATCCATCGTCTAACAGCCTTATGAGTAGGTGTTCCTTTTCTTCAACTAAAGGAATACTATCACTTATTTCTGTCTGCTCCTATGGAGACAGACTTAGTAAATAGCCAGGGGCTCTGTGCTGCTACAAAATGGCTCCTGTCGATGCATGTAATCCATAACTGCAGTCAAGGAAGGGGCCACATGTATAAACAGAGTGCAGAGATTTGGGGTAAAACCAGCTGCATCACAGCAAACAAAAGTTCCCCAATTCCCCACTGATTTATATGGGTTTAACCCTTTGAATGCTAGTGAGGTCTCCACAGCATTTGAGAAGCAATGCACTGGAGACCTCGCTAGCATTCTAGTTTTCAAGGAGGTTAACCTTTTGAGTGCCAGAGGGGTATGGAAAGTATTGCCTTGCAATGCGTTCCATACCCCTCTGGCACTCAAAGGTTTAAAAGCCACATTTAAGTCAAGGGGTTTATTTTATTTGTCCCCATTGTTGCAGTTAATTTTTCACACAATTGTTCCACTTTTCTTTGTTGGCCTCACTCATGAAAATGCTTTTCCAACATGCAGCAACAGATGACAGGTTCCATTGCCATCTATGGGCACAAGTGAAAAATCAAAGGAACGCCAAAACCTAAAACTGAAATGGGGTTACAGAGGTGGTGAGTTTTAGGAGCCTGTTGAGGGATTTTATTTATATATATATATATATATATATATATATATATATATATATATATATATATATATATATATATATACACACACACACACACATATACAAACACACACACATATACAGGAGAAGACAACAGCACTCACTGGACTTCTTTAGGCAATGAAGCAAAACAGTCTGTGTTAATAAGTATTAATAGGTCAACATTTCGGTGGCAGCAGCCACCTTTCTAAAGAGAAACACAGAAACATTAAACTATTACAGACAGTCTGCACACACACACATATACACCCCTCCCCTCAGATATACAGGGCGCACTCACAAAAAAGAAGTAGATGCCAGTATGCAGATTACACAAAATGCACAGGAGAACACTCACTGGACTTTCTTTAGGCAATGACGCAAAACAGACTGTCTGTAATAGTTTAATGTTTCTGTGTTTCTCTTTAGAAAGGTGGCTGCTGCCACCGAAATGTTGACCTATTAATACTTATTAACACAGACTGTTTTGCTTCATTGCCTAAAGAAGTCCAGTGAGTGCTGTTGTCTTCTTTGTCTTCTCCTGTATATATCTCCTGTACTCCAGGGCTAGTCAGTCTTTGGACCGCTAGCTGTCAGTGACCACAGGCTTTAGATGTACATAACTGCTTTACATTAAAATCACAATAAGCCTCCTTTTCGACTTTACATAGTCTGCACGTGCATAATATGGAAAATCACAATGCTTGTACTATGCATTTTTTCATCTTCACCTTTTTTTAACCATTTTTTAATCCTTTGAGTGACAGAGGGGTATCCAATGCATTTCATTTCCCTCTGACACTCAAAGGGTTAAATCCCTGACAATGAGCTCCATGCATTTACAGTATCCATAGAGCTGTCAGGCACTGTGAAAACAGGGCTATTGATACAATGTCAGACTGTATCACTATCAATGCTTTTACAGCTCCTGATGTAGCTAACATTTAAGTGGTTAGCACTATTGTTTTGCCATTGCTGTAAAGGGTACTCTCACTGCTGTCAAGTGTTTTATTAGAGATGTATAACAGTTCAATTAATCAGGAAGTGAATATACTGCGTGTTTGCTTCCTGACAGTTCTGACAGGAAGTGACTCGGCAGTTTCTATCACAGTCTATAGAGAACTGTAGGTCACCGGCTTTCCTCTACATTAGAAGGTAACAGAATAACTAATTGGAATTTGACCAGTAGAGGACACTGCTTATGTAAAAAAAAAAAAACATGCGTTAAACTGTAATAACTCTGGAAATATGCATCTATTGGCAGTGGGATTACTCTTATTTTAGTCAACAGGAAAAGCCCTACATTATATATTTTTTCATAACAAAAGTTTACTGCTCCTTTAAACCAATATTTACTTCAGATGTGTCCTTTGATAGTGCAGTTGGCATAATAACTTCCAAACATAAAGGAACACTAACAGCTAAAAAATTACTTGGAGTAATTGTATATTCTTAAATATCCTGTAATTCATGATAGCATCTGTAAAATATCTCTGTTTTCAGAGGCCTAAAATCTAGTATTATGTATTCTCTGATGGAACAGCCATCCCTGCATTTACAGAGCTCCAGGAAGGACAGCAATTTTGACAGGTGTCTCTGAAGTAATTGTCCAATATTGTCTATAAATGGACTAAGATAACAAAAGCCTTTCTGAATACAAAAAGCAATGGCCACTAATTGTAACAGATTAACACTTTTAGTGTCACTCAAAGGGTTAACTGACTTCAGCTCTAATAACTCATTACAAACAACACAAAACAAAATTAAATATATAGAAAGGACAGATTACAAATGCATTGAAAAGCTAGTTTAATATTATATTTATGGATGCAACATGAATAATTTATTTTTGTATATACTAACTCTAATAATGTTTGTGTTCCTCTTTAATGGCTTTTCAGCACTACACAAAATCTTGCTAAACAAGAACTTCACCTGCTGGTTAGGACATTTGGTAATTGGTGTCAAGCTAATAAAATTCTACTCACAATAGAAATACAAAATGTTCATACATGAATGATTGTACACAACGCTTGTTCCTGCAAATACAGATATTATAAGCAGGGCTTAAAATATGAAGTCCTTTGCTACTAGCCAAACCTAGAAAGTTACTTGCCACTGCAAGCCATAACATACCCACCAGGGCTGAATTTCTGCTCGCCAGGGCTACATTTTCACTCGCCATTGGCTAGTGGTGAGTGGAAATTTTGAGCCCTGTTATAAGGCTTTTGAACTACTCTGTTAATTAGACCAAAGTCACCCATCCTACTTGTTAACTTTTATTAACTGAACAAGTAAAGGGAAAATACTCAGTTCCTTTGTTTCACTGCACTCATTGAAAGGTAATTTGCAGAATCACATAGCCATGGTAATATGCTTTTATTCATTTTAGCTCACCTTTACAAAGAGCTACTACAACTGGGGACTAAGACAAAATAAATACAGTTTTTCTTTTGAGAAAGATTAAAAGATTTGGCAAAGATTTCTTCTGTAAAGGGAAAATGTTATAATAATTAAAGGAAAACTAACAACTACGGTAAACAAACTAATAAAAGTATTTTAATATTTAAATTGCTTTTTAAGCAGCATATGTTCCTAAGATTTTCCTGCTAAGTAAAACAAGGGTACTCCTATTGATGTCAGATGTTTTATTCAAAAGTTATAACTATTCGAAATAACAGGAAGTGAATTACAGCTCAGTTACTTCCTGTAACAAGAGTTTAAACTGTAATAACTGAAAAAATGCCTCTATCAGCAGTCAGAGTATACTTATTTTACTCAACAGGAAAGGACATGCAATATATATATGACCACGCAGAAGCATTTTGAAATGTTAGTGAACCTGTCACTATAAGATAAGTTTAATTAGTTTTAAATATAATTGAAAACTGTATATGAGTTGTACTAGCCATTTGTTTGTAATATAAAGTTGTTTTTTTTTGTGTATTTACCAATAAATCCTTTTCACTTAGTCCTTGTGGAACATAGGGTTGCCACCTTTCCTTCAAAAAATACCGGCCATGTCATTCCCCCCATAGTCTTAACATTGGACAGAAGCCAATTTTTTACCAGCCTGCTGGTAAAATACCGGCTGGGTGGCAACCCTAGTGGAACATAGGAACCATGGTGTAAAGTATCCTCCAGCAGGAGGGCAGGGCACTTGATGAAAAAGGCTCTGGCATGGCCCACTTTATCCCACCTTGACATGCTCAGTTTTAACTTATAGCAAAGATGAAAGAAAAGAAACCTAAAGGAACACTAACAGCTAAAAAATTACTTGGAGTAATTGTATATTCTTAAATATCCTGTAATTCATGATAGCATCTGTAAAATATATCTGTTTTCAGAGGCCAAAAATCTAGTATTATGTATTCTCTGATGGAACAGCCATCCCTGCATTTACAGAGCTCCAGGAAGGACAGCAGTTTTAACAGGTGTCTCTGAAGTAACTGTCCAGTATTGTCTATAAATGGACAGAGATAACAACAGCCTTTCTGAATACAAAAAGCAATGGCCACTAATCGTAACAGACTAACCCTTTTAATGTCAGAGGAGTACCCCTCTGACACTCAAAGGGTTAACTGACTTCAGCTCTAAGAAGTGGAACAAGAAAGGGAATGCCTTGCACTAGAGAACCCAAGAGTACCCCCTACCCTAGACTTTAAAAGTTGTTTTTTCTCCAGGAGGGAAGTCCTGTGTTCCTTGACAAATTTTGACAAATATTGACAAATGTGTGAAGGGATGACCATGTTGCCACCTTACATAACTGCCTAGCAGACGTCTGATGCTTGTATGCACAGGAGGCACCCACCAATGAGGTAGAATGTGCTGTAACCTGAACGGGCACAGGCTTCTTCCTGAGAATATATATGTGAAAAATGGCCACCTTTATCCAATAAGCCACTGTAACCTTAGACACAGCATGACCTGGACAAGGGCCCTCTGGGATGACACCTAACCACATCTAAAATATTTAGTTTATGTTCCTGCCTATTAGACTAGCTGGATGGAGAGACAGAAGCTCAATTTCCTGGTTAATGCAATATGTTGCATACCCTACTGGCACTCAAAGGGTTAATTTTAAAATTTCACACATTTTTCAGTACTTTGGGTGTATTTATATGGTGCTTAGGGCCCCATATCAATACATCCACTGGTAACAGCTTTTTGTCAGCTTTTGTTTTTTGCTTTGCTTTTTTCAACCTTAATTCCAGTATCGGTGGTTTAAAACATGCGTTAGGGGACTCTGCTCCTACTTTTTGTAGGTGCAGATTTTTGGTGAAAAAGTGGGGTCCCTTAATGCATGTTACAACCCAACACATGGAATTGAATCTGAAATTCAACATCTTTTTTATTGCTTCCAATGGGTGCAAATTGTTTTTTTCCCTTCGGTAGTTTGTCACAGAACAGCTAATTGGATGGCTTACTGTGATTGAAAAACTACTGTTGGCTGTGGGTGGTGGTGGTGGTGGGGTTTCCAGCAGGAACAGAATTGAGCCCTACAGGAGAATATTTGATCTGCTTTTATCGTATGGAAGGCCACTTTTAAAACTGAGCATGTCAGGGCAAGGGTAAAGTGGATAGGGGCAGTCTCAGTCTCTGAGAGACATTTAGTCAAGTGTCTTGCCCTCCTGCTGGACGATACTTTGGAGAAATTATCCTATATTTGTTGGTGGTACAGTGTGGCTGTTTATGCTAATTCATTTTTGTGATGGGCCAATATAACCATACACACACTGCAATACTACTTTCAATTCCCTGTAAAGCAAACTAAAGGTGATAAATCCACTTTAACCTCTTGCTATAATGAAGCACTATATTTATAGAATACAGAATCAGCTAAAGTGCTGTTGTCTCCACTATCCCACAACTAACCTGAATGCAAATACTTGTAAGGCTCAGCGTTCAGGAGTTGCATGTGCCACCACCAAGACAGCAAGAGTTTGTCACTTTACAACAGATGTATACTTTCATCCCAATGTTTACGTTTTCCAAAGAGGGCCACATGCCACTGGGGAAAAATATCATATTTTGAACAATTTTGAAAACAATGCTTTGGAGATCTCTCTACCATTCAAGATGTTAAAAGCCCAATTCAACAGAGAGAACCTAAATGGACCATAGTAGCAGGTTGAGCTATGAGCATCAGAACAGCAAAAATGAACATAGTTAGATAAGCGGTCCTCAAATGTTTTTCCACTCAAGGCACACAGTACAATTCTCAGGGCACCCATAACATTTTATAGGTATTTGTCAAGGACTTAACAAAAGGTGCAGATACATAAATACCATAAAATCTCAGGCATAATATGCATCTGTCTATACTGTAGGAAAAATTAAGTATTTGTGTATAATATGCACCCATGATTCCAGCCACCCACAATACCCAAAACGCTCATTGAATAGTGTGTGTCTTTGTCTATGTAATTGTGTGCATTTGTGCTTGTAACAAAGAACTTTCTCTTACTTTCCTCAGTACTGTATAATATATCCATCTGGTAGAATAGTTAGTAACTGGGTCAGCACTCGTACACCTTTCTTAGATAGATCTGCTGGAATAAGAGACTGGCAGAATATCTGTCTGGTGGGTGGTATGTTTGAATCTGACTCTAGCATCCTTTCCTCTGTCTCCAGGTCTTTTTCAGGTCTTGTAGGACCTGTCTTTCAATGCGCAAACTCACAACCGAATGTGACAGTGTAAGAAGCACATTACATGTGTCTCCCCATTGAAAGACAAGTCCTGGCAGGAAGTGAAAAGACCTAGAGGGAGATGCATTAAAGTTCGGTAAGAAGCCAAGTTAGCGACACTACTACATATTTACACCAATTCCATATCGTCATATGCAATAAAATGTCTTCACCACAAATATGCCAACATCTCCATTCTTTCGTCATGCCTTTGGCAGGTTTACGATTTTGCAGCGTCTACTTTGACAATAGCTCATTTGTATATTGTAATGCAGCTTAACCCCTTAAGGACCATTGATGTACCCGGCACTTAAGGACCAGCGACAGTCCTGGTATGTCACGTAGTTTTACTCACTGCTCTCCTGCACGAGCGCAGTGAGTAATACTGGGGACTGAAGTTGATCGCTCCAAGACCGGAGCGATCTCTTTCAGTCCCTCGTACAGCGTACAGGCACACGTGATCAGTCACATGGGGCGGCATGTCGAACTTCCCTATCTGGTCCTTAAAGGACCACACACCCCAGGACCGCTAGTCCTTAAGGGGTTAATGAGCTATTGTCTTATTTCTGTGGGTGGGTGTTTGTGTTATTGTGGCTGTTCACCACATGCACTAACCTCAGACAACTGCCTAAGTCCCAATTTCACCAAGCTTCAAACTAAGATGGCGACATTGGGATATTCCCATAGATTTCTATGGAGCCAGAGTACAATTTGCTGTCTCTACTGGAGAACAGATACAACAGTTGCCCTCCCATGAAGCATTGTTGATGTTTTTGTGATGTAGGGTGGTCCAGACACATAGCCTGTCAGGGAAGTTAGAAACACTTTGTGGTGTAGTGTGGTTCAGCCACTCAGCTCTTCTATCAGTGTAGGTGAAAGTACTCTGTGGTACACTGTGGTCCAACCACACAGCTCTTCTATCAGGGTAGGTGAAAGTACTCTGTGGTACACTGTGGTCCAACCACACAGCTCTTCTATCAGGGTAGGTGAAAGTACTCTGTGGTACACTGTGGTCCAACCACACAGCTCTTCTATCAGGGTAGGTGAAAGTACTCTGTGGTACACTGTGGTCCAACCACACAGCTCTTCTATCAGGGTAGGTGAAAGTACTCTGTGGTACACTGTGGTCCAGCCACACAGCTCTTCTATCAGTGTAGGTGAAAGTACTCTGTGGTACACTGTGGTCCAGCCACACAGCTCTTCTGTCGGGGAAGGTGAAAGTAATCTGTGGTCTAGCCATACAGTCTTTCTGTCAATCAAGGAAAAGTACTTTGTGATATGGTCCAGGCACATAACCTTTCTATCAGGGAATGTTGAAGGATATTGTGGTGTTGCGTGGTCTAGCCACGCAGCGTATCAGGGGTGATGGATAACTTTGGGGTGTAATGAGGTCAAGATACACCCTTTCTATCAGGGAAGGTAGAAGTGTTTTGTGTTAACACTACGGTCAAGGCACACAACCTTTCTGTCAAAGAAGGTGTAAGTGTTTTGTGGTGTAGTGTGGTAGTACCCGTGGTACAGCCCTATAGCAGATATATCAGGGAAAGTTACAGATAAGCTTATAACAACATTTACATTTATTTGCTTTTTTACATACAGGTGGATAATGTAGTAAGTATACAAAGAAAGAAAATCACATCTATGTATTAACAGTGAGAAGCCTGGTTTACATTAATATGCAGATCCAAATCCATTTGGGGTTAAAATAAGAGTTCAAATTGGGTTTTGTCCACCGTGAAATTGGTCAATGAATATGGTTTTCTTTTATGGCTCCCAGCAAACTGGTCACCTTATTACAAATTGCAATCAAAGTCAGAACTAGTGCAGAAAAGATGGAAGAGGTTATTGAATCCTCTTGAAGAGTGAATAAATGCACTGTTAGTGGTACATAATGCAAGACATCTGCCTGCATGTGTCAGCTACGGAAAATCAGAAGCGGCTGTGTGCTCATTTCATAGGCCTTTTTTTCAGTCTGTCTGCAGAAAATTAACAATCTGAGTGCCAGCTGAACGTGCAGTGCACCTCTCACCCCTCTGACATTGAAAAGGTTAAAAAGTAAAATTAAAACGTTTTCAGCTTTGAACAAGTAAAAGAATTTAAGCTTTTTAAGCCAGAAAGCAATGCACAGACTATCATTAAAGGCCCACTTCCAAACTCTAGCTTACATACATATACAACCTAAGATATATATATATATATTTACACACACTGGTAAAAAGGTTAATTTATGGAGAGGACTGCTGGATCCACAGTCCCCTCACACTCTCACTATGTAGACCCATTGAGGTCCTTGCACCAGGTATGTCCTTCATATTGGTATGTTTTTTATATTGTACTAGTTCTGTTATAGTCTACTAGTGTAAAAGCCCGTGTACACGGGACAAGGTCCAAATGATGTTAAGAGGCTGGTCCAGCTCTGTGTCCTGCCGCCGACGCAGTCATTCACTGTAGAAACTGCCCAAAAACACAGAATGCTCCCAGCACTGAACTCCTAGCATTCTGTGCGTTCGTCAGTCTCTACTGAGCATGATGGCTTCTGACAAACATCCTAGCGAATTATTATATAGGACTAGAAAAAGGGGCATGACGTTGCCCGTGGGGATTAAATCCTCTGAGTTCTTGAGGGGTATTCAACACATTGATTGACAATGGTTTGGCTATATTTGTGGCACTGAAACCTGTTTGGCTCTCAAACACTTAACCCTTATACTGCCACAAACTTACCCAAACCATTGTGAGTCAGTGCTTTGAATAGCACTCAAGCAGTGAAAGGACTTAATGTCCACAGGCAATGCCATGGCCCTTTATCTAGTATCTCCTAAAGAAAGACACCTGGGAGGTACGGATCCTTATGATCTCCTAAAGAGGGACAATAGGGACGTATGTAACTGGTGCAGATAATATAGTGGTTAACAATGGACTTTCTGTCTCTAAGAATTTTGCCTTTGACCCTGAGATTTGGGGCCAAAACACAAACAGTAAACTAATATCTGGCAGATGACAGAGAGGTCTCACACGTAGTCATTGAAAGAAATCCACAACATGCACAGAGAGGATGTATCAGCACAGAAAGGCTGTGATTGCAATGAAAAGGTTCATTTGTCACGTTGCTTCCAGGTAAAGCAGAATTTAAAGGTAAGTGGAGCTCAGTGACAAACATTTCCTTACGTACTTATTGGCTGCGTTATTGATGCAGGTCCATGAATTGAAGTTTGTGAGTTGGACAATGTTCATACAGTTTATGATATTTATAGAGGTGCAGCCTGCATTAATAACACAGTCCATAAGTTAGTAATGACATTTTTTCACTCAGTTCCAATTGCCTTTAAATTGTGCCTCATGTGTAAGGTAGCTGACTAAGGAGCCATTTTGTTGTCATTAAAGGCTTTACACAGTGGTGTTTGTGTCCCTGGTGCCACATATGTAGAAAAGGAGCAGAACATTGTGCTCAGGTACATGAATCCTAACAAAGTGATCAGTGATGTGTAGGCCTCCCGTTGTAGCTGCCTTCCCACCTATCATGTGAGCAAAAAGGCTGGCATTCACACCTATCCTCTGCCTTGATATGACATAGCTGTCATATCAGGTACTGCTGGTGGCAGACCGGACAAGTGCACGAATGTGTTGTTCCTCCGATGCTGGTTGTCAACCTTCCCATTGACCACAGCAGTGGAAATGATGCCCCCCTCAATAACCAGATCCGTGGGGGAAAGCAGGGACCTCAGGGGTAAGTTGCAGTGTTTCGAAGTAATTTCCTGAGCTGGCCGTATTGTTTGTAAAGTGTTGAGAATATGTGTACCCCTTGAAGTGTGAGAGGGGTGTGCAATGCATTACAAATGAGAGCACTGGACACTGCTGTGGCACTCAAAGGGTTGATAAAGTAAAGAACGGAGCATATCCTGACAAATAATGAACTCCTGTAATTGTAAGAGGGATCTTGATCGTATTACACAGTGCAGAGCTACATTTTAGGGGGTGTAAGAGCTGTATGCAATGTATAGTAAATTTGGCAGTACAGGAATTGAAATACGCTTGTGTGGATTTTATGAAACTTTATTTGTCCCCCTATGCATCATCGAAATTACTGGCTGGTTCAGGCCAGGAGGTTTTATGGCAATACTATTTTTTGTAATGGCCGCATACCTCAGACACAGTGGCACTGCTGTGGCTATCCTTCTGCAGCTCTGCCACTTCCCTTACTGCAGCCTTGCCACCTTGGCCTACGGCCTCACCGCTTTGCTTGCTGCAGCCTCATCAGTACTGTTCTGCGTGTAGCCACCTGACTCCCGGCGGCCTCAACGCATTAGTGTGCGGACGGCCTCAGCTTAGTTTTGCACCCGGCCTCACCGCTTTGCACATATATATGCACGTTACAAGGCCCATATTTAATTATTAATTTTTATATAGACAAATGCACGTTTGTCTTTTTGTCTGTGTGTATATATATATATATATATATAGAAACTAAAGGAATTGTTATTTATGGAACTAATTAAACAAACATTTAAAGAAGCAATTTAAAGAACTATTTAACCCTCTGAATGCCAGAGGGGTACTCAGTGCATTGTTTTGCAATGCATTAGGTACCTCTCTGGAATATAGAAGGTTAAAGGGATAGTAATACTTTATTATTACTGTTCCCCATATTGTAGATATTTGCAAAAGAATTCAATTGCCCCCAGGTTCATCTCTCAAACCTTTATGGTTTAAGAGATAACCGTAAGCAAAGTTTCCCCCTCCCTCCCACTTCCCTGAAGTCAGCGTTGTACTGACTGCAGGGATATCCGGTCTGACTTTCATCAGGTGGCTCTGCAGAAGAGCTGAGATCGCATTAGTAAAAAATAATTATTTCACTGATACGGTCTTCTAAGTGTGCTTGCAAACCAAGAAGACCTTTTCAGTGAAATAATTATTTTTCACTAAAATGATCTCGGCTCAGCTGCAGAGCCGCAAGCCTGTTGTATGACAGACTTCCCCTGCAGTCAGTACAACGCTGACTTAAGGAAAGGGGAAGGGAGGGGGAAGTTTGCGTTTCGTTATCTCTCAAAACATAAAAGTTTGAGAGATGAACCTGGGGGCAATTGAATTCTTTTGCAAATATCTACAATCTGGGGAATAGTAATAATAAAGTATTACTATCCCTTTAAAGAACTATTTAAAAGGGAAATATCACCCTTATACAAGTTTGCCTCAGTGTGATCTTCATATATTTCAATAACCTGTAATTGTTGGGGTTTTTTTATCTTATGGAATGCATGCTCTGGCAAAATTTACATTTTTAAAAATGAGCATTACTTCAGGACAGACTGCGGTTACAGCTCTGAATCACAGCTTGTCAATCTTCTTCTGTTCCCTCCCTAAATATTGTCGCGTTTAAACCAGCTTACATGGAGAAATCCTCTGTCATCAGAGGAGGCTGGAAAGCGACAATACTTGGGGAGGGAACAGATGGAGACTGACAGACTGTGATTCAGAGCTGTAACTGCAGTCTGTCCTGAAGTAAGGCCCCAGCTCATTTCTAATAACGTAAATTTCTCCACAAAAAACAACAACGATTACAGGTTATCGATACATGAAGATCACACTGAGGCAAACGTGTGTAGGGGTGATAGTTCCCCTTTAATTAAAATGCATTTTAAGTTGAAATGCAAAAAATGTCACTATAATAAAATAAGAATATTGCATCTGGACGCTAAAGATGAGCAATTTGTAGGACAAACTGACTTGCACGCTGGGGAGGGCAAATGAAAATTCCTAAAATGCCCCTTGATTGCTAGAGATTTCTCTAATGCATTCAAGGGAATGAATAAATTAAGTCTGTTACTTGTTCTTATACATTTGCTCTGGCTTTTTAAAATTCAGTTAAAAAATGCACCACAATGTATACTGATGCCTTGTTTATTAATTCTGCTTGGCAAGCATCTTTTTTTGATCACATATGCTTGGCTGCATTAATGCAACCGGAACAAAAGGTGCTGTCTAAAGAGGCCTGCTGGGTTTCATCACAAGTCCAGCTTTGTTTCTCCTTAACTGTCACCCATCTGTTGTCAACACCCGCACTGTCCTGAGTGGCAAAAGGCTAAGCAGATGCCACTCGCAAGTGACAAAAAAACTACCTTCTACAACAAAAAACATGTAGCAACAGCAATTACACATAAGACTTACTTATTAACCCTTTGAGTGCCAGAGAGGTATTGCGTTGGATATCTCTATGGCACTCAAAAGGGTTAACACCCTGGATATCAAAGATATCCAAAACCTCAATGTGAGGCAATGCTTGGGAGATGTCTCTAGCATCCAAGGGGTTAGTATACATTAAAAACTCTAAAAAATTGTAAAAAAGTTCTGTCAGTGATGGGCTTTCTGTCAGTGAAAAGGGTTATAATTCGGTTCAGCTGCTATAAATTGAGAAAGGAAAATTCTGGTTCACTTTTAGGCCTAAGGACTGATATCACAGCTATTCTCTTTCAATACGCATGGGAACCAAGGCTGACTTCTTTTTTCACGGTGCTTTTTGGCTAGTAACAAACAGGGACATATTTTGTACAAGAATAGCAGAGATAAGATAGACAACTGCAACATCAAACTGAGATCTCACCAATGGTTTTCTAACTGGAGAAATTTCACAAAGACGGTTCTCATGGGAAATTGTCCTGGAATATTACATTAAGAAGGTGCCAGCTTCCACCAAATAGAGACTTTCACAGGATTACAATTATTTCTTTATTAATATAGAATATTTAATGTTGATGTTCCTTTGTTGGGTGCATTACACAAATAACAAAGGTTGAGGGGCAGAGGTGGGCAATATGTGGCCTGGGCGCAGTGTGCAGCCCACGGAGAATTTCTGAGTAACCAGCTGTTTTGAACTACTTTTCCCATCAGCTACTGCCAGATGTTAGCCTCTGGAGAAAGATGGGAATTGTAGTTCTCAATAGCTGGAGTAACAGTAGCTCTGGACAAAGATGGGAATTGTAGTTCTCAACAGCTGGAGTAACAGTAGCTCAGAGTTCAGGGACCAATAAGGGAGCATGGCGGTCTCATATTTTAACTTGAATGTGCCCTGGAACTTACAAGCAGCCCAGGCTTCATTGGCATACCTGCACTGAGGGCAGAAAACCTGCCAATAGGATACTATCCACTGGAAAGTTGCCCTTTAATCCTCCCTTCTCAGTTTCCACTTAACCTCTTAACAACCCGTGACGTGACAAGACTGTCACTGCTGTTCCAGAATGCAGCCGTGAAATAAAAAAGTGCTATGGCCCTCTTGAGCGCCCCATCCCCAGACCATGTGGCTCTTAAGGGGTTAAAGAGCAGCTGTCTGGCAGTAGCAGAGGACAAAACAGGGTTAGCCTTCTGAGTGCCAGAGGGGTACACAACACATAGCAAAGCGTTGCGTATCCCTCTGGCACTCACAGGGTTAAACACAATGTATAGCCTAGATGCCTACCCTTTAATTCAAAATAAGATATTGTTTCGAAATAAAATATAATGTATAAAAAAATACAAAAGCTTTGGCAAGAAAAATGCATAACATGCATTTTGAAAAATTACATTTGAAATTGTTCTAAAATATTAACACTTGATTCTTAAACAGTTTAACATATAAAGAGTAGACTTTTCTTGTTAAAGCGGAACTACCACCCCTTGTAAACTTTGCCCCAAATAATTACCCATCTGGCAACTAGCTGCTCAATAGTGCTAGTCACCAGAATTATTACCGTGTTATTGAGAATTCTATACTGCTCCTGGACTGACAGCCAGGAAACAGCGCAGACATCTTTCCATGGTGATGTCTGCGCGGTCAGTCCCTTTTGGTACCGAACGGCTCCTAGCAACGCTTCCTAGAGCAGGCTGGGACTGACAGCGCAGGAGTGCAGACGTTACTATGGAAACATGTCTGTGCTGTTTCCTGGCTGTCAGTCCGGAAGCAGTATAGAATTGTCAATAACGCGGTAATAATTCTGGCAACTAGCACTATTGAGCAGCTAGCTGCCAGATGGGTAACTACTTCGGGCAAAGTTTACAAGGGGTGGTAGTTCCACTTTAATGGTGTGCTCTACTCCTGAAATCAGAATGTTCACTTGCTAACATTCATCTTGCTACCATGGCCAAATTTCCATCCCAAGTGCCCCTAGGCAAGGCACACTAGACTCACTTAGCTCAGCAAATGGCTGCGTACCCAATCCTCACAAGACCCCTCCCCCAGTCCCATTCACTGTTTCCTGGCATAGAAAATACCCTTGGTCTATAACAAGCAAGAATGAAAAAAGTATGAATCCCTTGGCTGCTAGTGAGATCTCCAGAATACAGCCACCAGTGCTTTGGAGATCTTTATAGCATCAATGGGGTTACTTAAGAGCCTGTAAAAGTGGTGCAGGGACACTGAGTTTGCTCTGTCCACACCCACAATTCAGAATGTGGGTGTGGCACCTCAACATCTGGAGCTCTAGGCAGTTGCCTACTCTGCCTTTTGGGAAATCCTGCCCCGCTTGCTATGGTTATGTTGACAGATAATGTCTGTGCAAAGAAAATTACTTCCAACAGCTCTTCAATTGAAATCCAACTCGCCTGTGTTTAATATGATTACCATGTGCTGGTTTGGTCCTGTCAACAGTAGAATTTTCTTCTGTACTTTTATCTTTTACTTTATTTTAGAGCAAGGAAAGCTGACTAAACATTGATTCCTTTACCCCTTGTATGCAAGAGATGTCCCCAAGGAATTCCCTAGCATCTAAGGTTTAACCCCTTGAGTGCCAGAGAGGTACGCCACACTCTCTGGCACTCAGAAGGGTTAAAGTGGAATTTTCATCACATATATATATAGAGCCCCAAATCATAATTACAATAGTGATATGTATAGACTTACTTGTATTTTCAAGTATGATTGCGGCATTAATGAGGACTAAAACTTATTATGCAGACAGGCACCAGCAGGGATCTTGCAGTAGGCGCTTTCTGTGTCTGCACTGTCAGTCTCTTCCGGTGCCTTAAGGCACTAAGGCATTCAACTCACCAATCGTGGAGTTGTAACCTCAGTATAATGCTAACCGTAGCCTGATGTAATGATAGAAGCCACACTACACTGAAGGGAAGCGTGAACATGCTCACTGGGGCAGGTGGGACGGAGGCAGGAGGAGAGCTGTGCTAAAGCCCATTATGCAGAAGTGCACAGAAGTTTAACCCTTTAAGGACCAGCCGCACGCGCATGCGGCTGGCACTTAAGGACTATAGACCATTTTTTTTTAACCATTTGATTCAGGGCTCCCCGAACGGCGTGTAGACACGTGGGGAGACCTGGTTTCCATGACGTACATGTACATCCTTGGTCCTTTAGGGACATCCAGCCCATGACGTCCGTGTACGTCATGGGTCGTTAAGGGGTTAAATAACTTTAAAAGTATGCAAGTGAAAAGAAAAAAAGTGTATTTCCTAAAACTATTTTAATAACTAAACCTGTGCTAAAAACTTTTTACGAGGTGAATGCTCCCCTTTAAGCAGTGACATCTCTAAGCTGAAGCATGTTGAGATCTCTAAGCTGAAGCATGTTGAGATCTCTAAGCTGAAGCATATTGAGATCACTAAGTTGAAGCATGTTGCGATCACTAAGCTGAAGCATGTTGAGATCACTAAGTTGAAGCATGTTGCGATCACTAAGCTGAAGCATGTTGAGATCACTAAGTTGAAGCATGTTGCGATCACTAAGCTGAAGCATGTTGAGATCACTAAGTTGAAGCATGTTGCGATCACTAAGCTGAAGCATGTTGAGATCACTAAGTTGAAGCATGTTGCGATCACTAAGCTGAAGCATGTTGAGATCACTAAGTTGAAGCATGTTGCGATCACTAAGCTGAAGCATGTTGAGATCACTAAGTTGAAGCATGTTGCGATCACTAAGCTGAAGCATGTTGAGATCACTAAGTTGAAGCATGTTGCGATCACTAAGCTGAAACATGTTGAGATCACTAAGTTGAAGCATGTTGCGATCACTAAGCTGAAGCATGTTGAGATCACTAAGTTGAAGCATGTTGCGATCACTAAGCTGAAGCATGTTGAGATCACTAAGTTGAAGCATGTTGCGATCACTAAGCTGAAGCATGTTGAGATCACTAAGTTGAAGCATGTTGCGATCACTAAGCTGAAGCATGTTGAGATCACTAAGTTACAGCATGTTGAGATCACTAAGTTGAAGCATGTTGCGATCACTAAGCTGAAGCATGTTGAGATCACTAAGTTGAAGCATGTTGCGATCACTAAGCTGAAGCATGTTGAGATCTCTAAGTTGAAACATGTTGAGATCACTAAGTTGAAGCATGTTGCGATCACTAAGCTGAAGCATGTTGAGATCTCTAAGTTGAAACATGTTGAGATCTCTAAATTGAAGCATGTTGAGATCTCTAAGCTGAAGCATGTTGAGATCTCTAAGTTGAAGCACGTTGAGATCTCTAAGCTGAAGCATGTTGAAAGTTCCTTTTGACTGATTCCCCTAACCTGGAGGTTTTCCAGTCAGGGACATATTGGATAGAAACTATGTTATGGGGAACTTTAAGGGTAAAATTTCAGAGTTGTCAAGGTTAACTCATTTTGTAAGTTCCCAGGTAGTACTTCAGAGAAACAGAACCATACTGATTCCTTTATATATTTATGCTTATTTATATAGTTCCACTCCAGTACAAAGCACTTTACAAGGCTTTATATAGCCTCAGAGGCCTCTAAACACTGTACATTATGTTTAAGCAACAGGGTATGCAAAGCAGTGTGTTGGTGACTTTTATAGATTTAAAGGGTTAAAAGAGTGCCAAAAAGTCAGAGTAACTTAATCTGGAGAAAATCAGAAAGAACACTAAGAATCAATTGTATTGTGATTGTTTCTCCAAAATTAATATCGGTTAACATGCCCACAGAGACAGTCATGATTCTTTCTGCAAGACTCCAGGGGGATGTTATTAACTAAGTTGTCATAAAGGGGTTATTTAGAGGAGATATCTTGTCCAGTGTGATATACTCTTCAATTTGTGTCTCTTGAGCTTATTGACTAACATGTCTCCAACTTGAGGGATATTACTTAGCACGTAGCCTCCATGGAAAACATAAGAACTGGATGTATTATCATTTTGGAGGAGCTGCTTCCTCTTAATCACACATTAGTACATCTTCCCCGAGGATGACAACATTGTTCTACTGAAGTCTTCCTAGGAAGCCTTCAATGGAAAGAGTTTGTATTCCTATGGGAGATACACTATGGTGTGATGAAGGGGAGAGAGCTTCTCCAGTGTGACACATTCTCCAGTCCCTATGTTATTCTATTGAACCTATGTACTAAGAGCCAGCTTGAGGAATCTTAGGGCATAGGCTTCATAGAATCACATAGGGATTGGAAAATTGATCTCAGTGGAGAAGCTATCCCATTTTTTTTATCACAACTTAGTGCATCTCCCCCAAGAATTCTGCACAGAAACCTAATGTCTACCTCCATAGATATAATATGAAATACTAATTAAATATTAATTTTGGAGAACCAAGGGGAATGTGGCACGTTTCTTAAAGTGGAGACTTTCACCCGCTATAAAGTTGCCCTGCAATAATTAAGCAGGTAAAGACTAGCTTTATAATATATATGTTACCTGTGAAATGTAGCCCATTATAAAGAAAAACTTTATTTTAGGAGACCGGAAGCCAGGCATCAGAGCAGACATCTTGTCTGGTGCCTGCGCTGTCAGTCCCGGTCTCCATTGAGAAGCACTGCAGTGTGCCACATGGGAACCAGAAGGGGCTGAGGAAGCAGGCGCGCAGACTGCATTAATCTGCCAGTCAGTCTCCTACAATAAAGGATTTCCTTATAATGGGCTACATTTCAGAGGTAACATATATATTATAAAGCTAGTCGCTACCTGCTTAATTATTGCAGGATGACTTTATAGCGGGTGATAGTTCCGCTTTAATTATGAAACTAATGAAGTATATTGTATGCAAGGATTATCTCAAGTGCTGTGCAAGGCCCACAATAATTAATCTTACACTTAGAGGCAACATCCATGGCAGCCTTACCTAAGTAGGGCCTTAAAGCAGAGGGGCAACAGTGGCCTTAAATCTACTGCTTGTCCACAACTCTCAACCAATGGCCAATACTGCATGAGGCTCAGCCTTGTACAGGTAATTGGTAAGTAGCTAGAAATTAAAAGGTAGTAATATTTTGGAAATAAAATTGCATTTGCCAACAAAATAAAAGGGCTGATATAGTAACCCTATAAGGAGCGAAGGGGTGTGCAATGCAATTAGAAAGTAATGTACTGTACACACAACTCAGTTGTCCTTAAAGGGAAAGTAGAACAATTTTGAAGGAAACCAGCTGCACCATACAGAACAAATAAACATTCCCCGGATTTCCACAGAGTTAAATGGGGCTTTCAATCTCTTGAATTCCAACATTTTATTTGTTATCTCTTGGTGATGTATTTAATTCTATGCTGAGTATGCCCTGGGTAGCAGATTTATAAGGGAGGTATTTTGGGTGACTTTAGCCCATTCCATTACTTTAATAAAAGTGTAATAATCTGATTTCCATCCCTAAGAGAAGCCTCATAGTCTCTTCTGTATACATTGTGCAGTCGTGACATCACGATGTCACCACTTGATGAATGGGACCAGCCAAATGGCATTTCGGTGCCTTTTCTGTAATATGCAGAAGCCAGGAGTTATCACATCTCATCCTCATGAAGGAGCTGAGTGGCCTAGCCTGAACCAGGGGAGGAACGGATGCCAATAACATAAGGTTGTGGCAAATTGTGTGTGTTGGGGTGGCACACTGTTGGTTGGGCTTAGAGCAGCAGAAAGCCTAAATCCATCATTCTTTATGGAGCTTCTGGCTTGACTTTATTTGATCTACATCATCTGAGTACATCAGAACATTTAGGGCAGGGGCATCCAAGTTTTTTCATTTGTGGCCACATGATCAGAAATCCATATGTGTTAGGGTCACATTAATTTGTTTACTGGTAACATTGATGATTTATAGCCTGTTATTGATTCCAAAATATGTATATTTAGAAGTAATACAAAAGCAGTGCAAAAAAGGTTTCATAAACTTTACTCATATTGATGTGTAGTTATAGGCCTAGTGCTAGTAATTAATCAAGTCAATGAGAATACTCATATATTTATTCATATAAATAAAACAAATAACTATTATCAAACCATTCTGTAGTTTTCTGGCATACTAGTTTATGTGTGCAAGCTAATTAGGTAAAAAAATGCTTTTGTTAAAAATATAAGGCTTACTGTACTGTGGGGTGAGATGGATCGCACTTGGCCCACAGCCCGAAACGCTGGAGGACCCTGGTTTAGGGCATGGCGATAGTGCGACCTTTATTATGTATCCAGGAACACCAAAGATAACAGTCCAAATGAACACAACCAGTTCCTGGTGAACCCATTATGAAATGATTCATGTATTACAGCAGGAAGTGTGAAGCAGCAGAGCCCTATAAACAAAGCCAAGGAAATGAGCAGGCCGGAAGCAGCTGATGAGCAAAACATGGACCATGCACGTGGTCTTTCAATACTAGTGGACATACCATCCACAGAGTGTAATAAAACATTGTCCCTTTCCTGCAGCAGGGGGGTTGCTATGCTTTGAACTGTCCTAGTCAAACACATATTTAGCCTCTTTCTTGTGAGGTCTGACATGCAATGCTATTACATATCCTTGTAGTATGTGCTAGAAGGCGCTGACTTTGTACAAGGAATGTGCTTATAAATGATTTACTTTATTTGTGTCCCATATCATCACCAGAGCTCTAGTACTGTATGCAGCACTTGACTCTTATGTACTCTGTATGTCTAACATTTCCACTTTAGATTGTAAACTTTTGGGCGGGGACCTCACTTCCAGTGTTTCATTTTACAAAGCACTTGTAACCCTGTATTGTCAAAACTGTTAAAGGGATAGTAATACTTTATCTTTATTTTATAGGCATTAAAAAACATGAAGAACGATATAAGTCTTATCTCTCAAGCCTTTATGGTTTAAGAGATATTCACAAGCACAGTTTCCCCCTCCCGCCCCTTTTACCTATTGTAAGCCATCTCTTCTCAGATGTGGAATCTAATTGTAAGACCAGACAGATAACAGCAGGGAACAATCTTCTTCCTATGAGAACAATGAAAGCCCTGCCCCCCTTGCCAAGTTTTTCAGGTTTTTCCCTTATCTTAATTGAAGATTGTCCCTCTCTGCAATCTACCTGGGCACCATCCTTCTGCTCTGGCTGAGCAGTGTTACATCAGTAAAAGGGGCGGGATGGGGATACTTTATCATTCAATTACTCTTGAACTGCAACTCTGACAGAATTGAAATAACACTCTCCAAGATCCAAATACTATGATGATTAATTAGAGCTGCTTTTGTTATGAAACATTACTATCCCTTTAAATCGTAAAGCAATGCATACACTTGCGGCGCTACATAATTAAACATATTCATTCATATCCCGAATCCTACCTGAAAAATAAACTTTAGCCATCTGAGCTCACTCTCAATAGTAAATCTACATTCATTTATAACACGGTCAAACTGAATCTTGCTTAGCAAGTGATATTAAAATTTCTCATTAATATCCCGCCCTCCATTTGCACCCCAGTAACACCAGCTAAAAAAAGTGTCTCTCTTAGGCCATGTGAAATGTTGTGACGTGTGGGATAATGGCTGTGCAATATGCATTTCTACCTTGTTAAAGGGATAGTAACACTTCGTTTTAACTTTATTTTATTTTGTAGGCATTAAAAAAACATGAAGAATGATATAAGTCTTATCTCTCAAACCTTTATGGTTTATGAGATATTCACAAGCAAAGTTCCCCTCCCCGCCCCTTTTACCTAGTGTAAGCAATCTCTTCTCAGATGTGAGTCTGGTTGTATGACAGTACAGATAACAGAAGGGGACAATTTTCTTTGTATGAAAACAATGAAAGCCCTTCCCCCCTTGACAAGTTTTTCAGCTTTTTCAATTATCTTAATTGATGATTGTCCCTCTCTGCAGTCTACCTGGGCATCACCCTTCTGATCTGGTTGAACAGGGGGGGGATACTTTGTTTGTGAATATCTCTTAAACCATAAAGGTTTCAGAGATAAGACTTATATCATTCTTCGTGTTTTTTTAATGTCTACAAAATAAAATAAAGTTAAAATGAAGTATTACTATCCCTTTAAGATGAATGGGAGCATTTGTACTACACTTCCTTGTATGACAGCCATGCATTCCCCAAATTCTCACTGACAAACATGGAGCTTTTAGGGCCATATTCAGGAGGTTAACCCCTTAGTTACAGGGTTTTTTTTTTGCATTATAGCGAATGACTTCCTGGACTTACCAGGTAAGTTGTGTCACTAAGATGTTAAAGATGAGAAATTGTGGAGCAAACCACCTGTCACATAGGTGATACATTAACGTTATAAATGGGGATTTTAACCCCTTGAATGCTAAAAAGATTCACAATGCATAGTGTACATGAAAAGTGTGGCAATTCTGAGGGAAACCACCTGAACCTAGGTCACCAACGCATTGCTTACCTCTCTAGCAGTCAAGGTGAAACCCTTTGAGTGCCATAGGGGTGATCAATGCATTGCAAAGTTTCTGTTGGTTTGTATTAGGGTCTCTCTATATTTTTTACATCAGTGGCCTACTTCATTGGCCAACAATGGATAAACAGAGCGATATAGCCAAAACACACTGGCTTATCAAAGGAGGGGTTGGCATATACTGAATACTTATCTTGAGGCATACTGTATAATCACCCATAAGTACATACACATGCACAACACCAACAACACAGTCCACCTCAGCTCAGCTTCAGTTAAACAACTCTTGGAGCAGTCATAAAGAAAATTCCTGCACCCAGATAGTGAATAGCCTGTGCCCACATTTCACAGCCCTTTGTGCAAATGCAGCAATGTGGTTATTCTGACTCACAACGTCCTTTGTATATACAATAAAAACTTTGCACCTGAAAAATGTGTGCCACTGCATTCGTACATGCCCCCACTGACATGCATCATTTTCAGATGGCATTTTGCCTGTATCAGTTTATAGAAAACTTTAAAACATGGTGGGTTTGATTTAAATCACAGTTTAAATCACTAGTCAGTAATACTTGATTTAAATCATGATTTTTTTAAATGCATTCTTGCTGATAGTTAAAACCATCAATATTTGCAACCAGGTAAAGAAGTCATATTTAGACTATAACCTGTCAGATTAGTAAAACAGCAATATCAGAACTGATTTTAGTTTAATAGATTAATCACTCATATAAAAAAAATATACAATATAATTGCATGACTACACAGCCTCAGGTACATAACTAAGCTCTATTTCATGCTGAATAAACTTTAACCCTGTGAGTGCCAGAGTGGTACGGAATGCATTGCAAAGCAATGCATTCTGTACCACTGTGGCACTCAAAGGTTTAAACTATAATGTATCTTAAACAGAAAACTATCTTTAGATAGATTTTCCTCCAAAAGCATTTCATTAAAATACTTTTTTTTTTTTTTTTTTAAATCATCAATTTTTATCCACCCCGCTTTAAAACATTTTAAAAGATCCAAATTGCACTGACCCTATGTGTGTCACCATTCTGCAATGTGTTGCACACAAGGGGTTTAGTCATATAGTATTTTTGGTGATCAATGTTTGGTCCAGTTGCAAATACATCATACACAAGCGTCACCCAACATCTGATTTCAGTGTTCAGGTAGAATCCACTAAAGTTCATAAATAATTGTATTTTTTTTTTTCCTTTATTAAAATAAAATACACAAACACACCAAAAAAGTTAAATCCATGAAATAAGAAAAAAAAATACACTATAGGGAACATTTAAAAAAAGAGCTAAAGTCCTAATTATTTAATGGGGATTTTAACCCCTTGAATTAAAGAGGGGCAATGTGTGGGCCTCCAGATGATGTACTACAACTCTGATCATTTCCCTGACATCCTATGGCTGGCAGGGAACAATGGGAGTTGCAGCCTGGCAAAAGCTAGACAGACTCATGTTGCCCACCACTGTGCTTTAATTCTAGGGAAGTCTAAAGCACATTGCTTCACAGTGTGTTGGAGACTTTCTAGCATTCAAGGGGATTTTACTCTACTCCCATTTTAAGGGCAATACCACCTCCCAATCACATCCACCCCAATCAAGCCCAGCCCACTTTATGATATGAATCGCGTAATTTGGACACACACACCTTAGTGGACCTCCATAAAGTAGGACAACTAGGATCTTAAGTCATACAGCATCCAGGAACATTACCAGTGCTCCAAGAGGTCCAAATAAATGATATCCTATGACCTCACAAATAGGGTGACCACACGTCCCGGAATGCCCAGGATTGTCCCTTATTGTAGGTCTGTGTCCCGCATCCCGGGTCACCCCCCACCGGGACAACAAAGAGTCCCGGAATGGAGCAACAAAGCCGGCACCCACAGCCTACCTACATAGCGCAGCATGTATCAGTCCAGCCAGCCAATGAAATGTATTTGCTATATGGTCCTCATTGGCTGGCTCAGCCAGCCAATGAGGACCATATAGCAAATACATTTCATTGGCTGCTGGACTGGTGCGTGCGAGACAGCTGGGATGGTGCAAGTATGCTGGCGCTGTGAGTGAATCTCGCGGCTGAGGCTCCCACCAGCACTGACCATCTTTCTGGGTCTGATACAGAGTAAGCGTTCCCACTGGGGAACTCTTACTCTGTGTCAGCCTCAGAAAGATGGTCAGCGCCGGACAGAGCCTCAGCCGTGGGACTAGGGTGACCACATGTCCCGGAATGGCAGACTGGAAATGTGGTCACCCTAATCACAAATGAAGCTGGTCAAAATGAATTCACTCAGTTTTTCCTATTGGTTCAAATGACCTCACTATGGCCACACACACACACCTGATGGGACAGGGGACAATAGCTCAAGCACAGAGGTCCCAGACATGTACGGAGTGCCAAATCGAAAGGGCAATGCCATGTAAAATTAGCTAGTATTAATATGAAAGAAGGATTAAGCCTATGAGTGTCAGGGAGGGTTTAATTCAGTTCTTTACAAAGTACCATTCTTGTAATCACAGGGATAAGATAAATTTCAATTGTAAAATGTTTTATAAAATATTAATGTTTAGTTTTGATACTATTAATTTTCTTAAAAAATAAAAAGTTCTTCATAGAACTTCAGCCCCTTTATGTACTATAAAATAGGTCTCTTTGAAATGTAATTGTAATGTCATGGTTGAGATGAACTAAGGTGAGACAACCTCAATTTCCGTATTGAACAGAGCTTGGGTGGGCAATGTAATGGCCTCCAGCTGTTGGGCTGCAGCTTACATGAGGATGTGATCTGTAGTCCAACAACAGCTGGGGAGCCTTGTGTTGCCCATCCCTTCTAGGGAGCCCATTGGAGCCAAATAAAACTGTGTAGGCGCCATCTGGAAGTTTTAATCCTTTAAGTGCCAGAGAGATATCCAACACATTATATCAAATTCTTATAAGCCAACACTGGAATTTTAGGAAACCTGGCTCCCAGGTTTTTCCCACCAAAACTGTGGCTTTATTTTTTGTTACTGAGCTACAGCTGCCATTACAGAAGTTGTAGTGCAACAACACAGAAGAGGCAAAGATTGCCCACTTATAATCAAACTGCTACCTTGCTACTACCAAATGTTTTATGGATGGCATGCAATTAAAAACTGAATAAGCCTCCTTTGTTTCACTATATTATTTACATTGTACTTGTGTTTTCTGCTGACAAGACACAACCAATCAATCAAGTAACTTCTAATGCAAATGTCAGTCTTGACATTTATAAGCAATAGGGTTAAGCCAACACTCTCCAACTCCTATTATGAATGAATGCAAGTAATCGTTAGGGTCACAGATGTTACAATGTTTCCTTTGTAGCAGACCTGTAGTAAGAAGACAAAAGGACCCTCTGACCAGTGTTGATTATTCCACAGGGACACAAGTGAGTTTGGATAAACAAATGGTGAGATGGGCAGTTCAGCTGCTGCTATGGATCGGTGAAATTAGTGAAACTGTTTCAGTGATCATCAGCAAGAAACACACTTCTATAGAATATTTTGGAAGAGAATAGGGAATCCAAAGATCATATGCACAAAAACACCAGGAGCAATTCTGAAGTAAACCAACTGCACTATAGGGAACATTTAAAAAAAAATTCCCAAATTTCCATTAATTTAATTTAATGCTGGGAGGTCTCCAATGCATTTGTGAAGTAATTCGTTGGATACCATTTTTTCCCTGAAGGAGTTAGAGAAGTAACACCAGACAATTATGAAAAAGTGAAAAATGCAAGGACACCAACATTGCCATAAAAAATTTCACATGCATGTTGTAAACTCACATTTCGCTGTGACAAGCTAGCGTATAGACATGCTGGTAAAGATGCAGATGGAAGAATTATAATACATACATGCTCAAGTATCCACAGTATGGAACTAGGGCAGTGGTTCCCAACCCATGCCCCCAGGGCCCACGAACAAGCCAGGATATAAAGATTTCCTTGCTAGAACAAAGGTGAGTTAATTAGAAGCAAAGTGAGTTTGATTAACTTGCATGTGATCTTCAAAAGGAAATCCTCAAATCCTGTCCTGTTAGTGTGCCCTGAGGGAATGGGTTTGGACCCACTGAACTAGGGTATGGGCCTAACAGGCAATTCATCAGTTGTAGAACAGTAGAAGGTATTTATTAACCCTTTGAGTGGCAGAGGGGTGTGCAAAGCAATGTGTTGCCTAACCCTCTGGCACTCAAATGGTTAAAACAACAAAGGTAAAAACACATGATGCATTTCTCAGCTCGACATGCTGTTTCTCAGGAGTATACTGGGGATACCTAATTGCTGACAGGCTATTAACCCTTTGAGTACCAGTGGGGTACACAACGCATTGCAAAGCAAAGCGTTGCATATCCCTCTAGCACTCAAAGGGTTAATGATTTCCCTATCTCAGCCAAAAAGGGTCAGCCAAAATGATGAAGCCTCTGATTAACTCACCACTGTTTAAATCCTTGTATGCTAGAGAGATATCTCTAGCACGTTGCCTTATTTTACTAGATATGCATCTGAATCAATTCTGTCTGAATTGGGGACAAGTGTGAGGAATGAGCACCTAGACTTCCAAGGCAAAGGAAATATGATAGATACTGCAGCTAACACTGACTTTTGGTGCCCTCTCTGAAATGCAAGAGGTTATGCAGGAAAATCCATAAATTCAACCTTATTAAATGCCCTCAAGAACAAAGTACTGGATTTATGGGAATTATTCCTGAAAGCCTCTTTTGGTGACCCTGCTTATGAAAGTCATAAGACTGAAACTACACATCAAAAGAATGGTGGCATGAGGGGATAAACATTTCTTACACATTACACACACCTCTGGAACTCAAAGGGTTAATAAGGCATAAATGTTGTAATAGTTTACTTTCAGCTTTTGTGTTCATCATTTATGCAACTTTATTGCAATAAATCTGTGTTTTATTAAAGTAAACCATAGCAACAACCAGGGCTGGATTTACATCTCAGGAGCCTGTAGACACAGAAATCTGGAGTGCCCCCCCCCCCCCCCCCCCGATTTGCCATCATCTCCACATTGCCCCCCATCAGCTCCATACTGACCTCATCATCTCCATATCCCCTCACATTGCCCCCATGATCATCTCCATATTGCCCCTCACATTGCCCCCATCATCTCCATATTGCCCCCCGTGTCCGTTTCCTACCTTGGAGAGGAGAGGTCTGTCTGTGCCTCCTCCTTCAACACAGAGCTGCAACTGCTGGAGCTCCCGCACGGTCTTCTCTTCAGTAATGCAGAGCGCTGGGAGATGTCATCTCCCAGCGCTCTGCATTACTAAAGAGCCGACAAGGGAGCTCACAGCAGCTACAAGTCTGTGCCGAAGAAGGCACAGACTGAGACCTCACCATGTTGTTGTGGGCCGTGGGCGCCAAGCGGGGGATCCGAATGACAGGAGCCCCTCTGTGGGGTGCGCCTGTAGACAGATGCCTACTCTGCCTAATTACAGATCCGGCCCTGGCAATAACCCTGGGGGGGATGCAGTGTGACAAAGATTATTATTATTAATCTTTATTTATATAGTGCCAACTTTTTCCACAGCACTGTAAGGTGTAATAAATGTGAGGTAACCCCCCAGTGAGAAACAAAAACAGTCCAATTCCTGTTTGTATGGAGCCTGATTTTCTTATTGGAGAGATTTTAGTGCATAGGTTTCATAGAACCAGACAGGTACTGGAGAATGAAAGGGACCGTATGAATAAAGAGGGACCCCATGGAGCTGTGGTACATCCCCTTTTAAGGTTGTAGTTAATGTTTAATAATTGAGTGTATGCTCCTTTAAATTTATATAGTTCTGAATTAAAAAAAAAAAAAAAAAAAAAAAGCAGTAGAAATTGCTAGAATTACTGGTTCTTTCCCACCTAGCAGTTTGATTGGGCAAGTATACCTTACTTCGTGCCAGCTATGCTGCTTTGGGCAAAAAGGAGCAGTATAAATATCAGAATCCGTTTGAATTTTCCACCTTGGAGACAGCTTTCTATAGCAGCAGGTCTCTCAGCTCCCTCCCACCCACCCAAATATTTGAAATAGTAAGGAAATTTTGGATTATTTATGTATGGAAAATATGGTAGTTTATTAAAAAAAAAAAAAAAAAAAACAACAACAAAAAAAAACCAACACAAAATTAACCCCTTAACGACTATGACTTACCAGGTACGTCCCGCAGAAACTGTCACTTAGTGACAGAGGACGTACCTGGTAAGTCACGGAAGTCCGGGTCTCCGTGAGGCTGCACGCCGCTCGGAGACTCCGGACTTGTTTGAAAAAAAAAAAAAAATGTTCCTTGGGTGTTAAGGTGACAGCTGAGTACGAACGCGGCTGTCACTAAGGGGTTAATAATAATAATAAATAAATAAATTTTATATGTTGTTTTATTGTCGCAGCATGGAGGGTTTGGTAAGTTAATCTGGTTAAATAAATTAATGTTAGGCTCATGGCTGGTAGGGCAGAGCCTTGGTTATTTAAGGTTAATGGTGTTACATTTATTATCAGGCTTGTAGGGCTGATAAAAGTGGTGTATTTTAAGAAGTGGTTTTGAATAAAATAATATTAAGTTTTAATAAATGCTGCGGCCATTACCACCATTCTTTGAGTCTGTGTGTGTGCTTATTTACTAATTCTGTCAGGTTATGAGTTGGGGTACATACTTACAGTCTCCATGTATCACAATACAGAGTGTACCTCACCTTTACCTCACCACAGTGCATAAGTCCCCTGTGCACACCACATTAGGACCAATGTTCATACCTTCGAGAACAATGGTGGGAAACATGAGTTTCACCTGCTGCTGCCAGATTACAACTCCCATCTTTCCCCACCAGCAAAAGGCTTGCAGGGAATGGTGGGAGTTGTAGTCTGGAGAACCTCTCATTGCCCGTCCCTGTTAATGAAACTACTGAAGAAATACACTGTAAAAGATTTAACCCACTGAGTGCAGAGAGGTACTGGCACTCAATGGGTTAATGGATCATATAGATACATATTATTAGATCTTGAGTTCTCATTCAATGGTACAGAGACTTATGTACTAAACCAAAAAGGGAGCAATTCTAAAACAAACATAGAAACAACAACAACTGCACCACAGATGATAAATAAAATATGACAGTTGACGTAAATGGAGTTTTAACCCCTTGAATGCTAGTTGAATTTAAATCAACAGGAATGCTGGGAGTTTTATTTGTCCCCCATGGTGCAGCTGGCTTGCGTTCCTCATACATCTGCCTCACAGAGTCACTTCAGTTGTTATATACTTAAAAGAGATGGGCAAAGTATAAAACCTTCAGGATCCTGACTAAAGTTTTAGGAGCCAATGAAGGGATGCTGTTACACAGATGTATATAGAATTCCCACAAAAGTAAGGCGCCAGATGTAAAAATTTTAGGAGCCCAGGCTGCTGGGATTTTTCCATTCCTTATTTAGCTGTAAAATATAATTCAGTTCAATAGTGCAAATATATTCTTCAGGCAAATAACCTGACTCAATTCAATCAGAAATCTTTAACTTCTCTTTACTGCACAACTGCCACACCAATTATAATACCAGATGTCATTATTAAACTGGAGGCTTGTATCATTTTACTTTTGACCTCTAAATTATTGGGGTATTTTTTAACTCTTTGAGTGCCAGAGAGGTATGCAATGCATTGGATACCTCTCTGGCACTCAAAGGGTTAAACTCACATATGTACAGGCAATCATTCACTGGCTCCTAATACTACTTATTGGCATACCTGGGAACTCTCATGGTTTGACTTTGAGACTCAGGGATTTCGGGAAAAGGGCCACATTCACAGGGTGAGAAAGTCCAATGCTACCTACTATTAACTGCTTCTTTAGTCTCCAAATTGGTGTAATTTATACCAAGAATTAATTGGAAGAAGTCCTATTTGTCTAGTGTGTGTTTAAGCAGTGACACCTGTAAATTGTTGCACCTCAATGGTTCCACACAGACTGATTGGAGCATCTCAGGATTAGAGAGATCTATCACCAAGAATCGTTATCATTGATGGTCAACTAACTCCTTCCAGCTGTTCAGAACTACAATTCGTATCAACCCCAGTCAGCTCTTGGGAATTGCAGACTTGAACAGCTGGAGGGCCTCAGATTGCCCTCTGATGATCTACATTAAGGGAAATTTCAAAGGTTAATATTTTTAAAGCCTCAGGGTCACCTCATTTTAAAGTTCCCAGGTATGCTTATTGGCTCCAGAATATTTTTACATTTTTGTTCAGTCCGGTTTGAGAAAGCTGGACTCAAAAAAGTTATAAAGTCCGTAACCTATTCCCACTAAAGGGAAAGTATTGCTTACTTTTAACAGATAGTGTAGCTATCAAAAATATAAATGCAATGACCTACCTTCCATCTCTCAAACATATATAGTTTGAGAGATATAATCTGCTAAAGTTCTCCCTCTCGGCTCTTTCACTGACGTCAGAGCTCTAGCTGGCTGCTGAGGAATCTGGTCCCAGGACCAGCCGGCGGCTCTTCAGCAGAGCTGAAATAGCACTATCTAGAAAGGAATACTTCACTGGAACAGTCTGCAAAGTGTGCTTCCAAACTAAGCACACTTAGAAGACCGTTCTAGTGAAGGATTTCTCGGCTCTGCTGAAGAGCCTCTGCCAGTCCCGGGACCAGATTCCCCTGCAGTCAGCTAGAGCGCTGATGTCAGGGAAAGGGGAGGGAGGGGGAACTTTGATAGTGAATATCTCTCAAACCATAAAGGTTTGAGAGATGGGATTTTGGGCATTTAGTTTACATTTTTAATATCTACAAAATGAAGATTTTGAAAAAGTATGTATTACTATCCCTTTAATAGCTACATTATTAAACTTGGTTAACCTTTTGAGTGCCAGAGGTGTTTTATTCAAAAATTATTACAACTCAAACTTGAATTTTTTTAGGTGCAGTATCACAGTGGCCTGAATTTGTACAGGGGTGCTGCTGCTACACTATCCTAGGGAGATTTTTGGTCAACTGACCAGAGCTGTCCATTAGATGGTGTAGCAACAGCACCGCTGTACAATTTCAGGCATGTAACTATGAATCTATAAGTACAAATATATCTATCTAGTGTAAAAGCCCATGTACACGGGCAGAGTGTGTAAAGAAATACCATCATTCTGTGCATTTGGGAAGTGTCTACTGCGCATGACTGCACCGGACAAACATACATCTGGCCTGCATTCGAGCAGTCTCTACTGCGCATGACTGCATCAGCCTGCATTCGAGCAGTCTCTACTGCACATGACTGCATCGGCCTGCATTCGAGCAGTCTCTACTGCGCATGACTGCATCAGCCTGCATTTGAGCAGTCTCTACTGCACATGACTGCATCGGCCTGCATTCGAGCAGTCTCTACTGCGCATGACTGCATCAGCCTGCATTTGAGCAGTCTCTACTGCGCATGACTGCATCGGCCTGCATTCGAGCAGTCTCTACTGCACATGACTGCATCGGCCTGCATTCGGGCAGTCTCTACTGCGCATGACTGCATCGGACAAACGTACGTCTGGCCTTTTATAATATAGGATGATACTGCACCTAAATAATTCAAATGAGACCTGCAATAACTTTTGAATAAAACGCCTTTCAGAAGTGGGAGTGTCCTTGTTTTACTCAGGGGGATAAACACTAAAATATATATTTTTACATATTATGTATTAACATCCCTTTAAAAAAACACACACAATTATATATATTATAAATTTATACACACACCCAATGTAACATTTTCAGTCTGCAGTTTAGTACAGCAAAAGGCATATTTTTCTGGAAGTTATATAAGATAATTATCCAGACAGAAAGTGTAATCTATGGTAGATACAATGCACAAACCCCACCCCAAGCAATGTTAATTTTCAATAGAGATAACTGACCCCCTTGGATGTCAGAAACTCTAGCAACCAATGGTATTAAGCAAGTTGTCTCTCTTATGCAGTTTGTAATGGTTAAAGAGTTACCACAAATGTAATTAATGGAGTGGACAATTAATATAGCTGATCAATGTTTTTGTAATTATAGGCCATTAAACAGCATAATAGTATGCTCTATTTTTGCAGGGGTCTCAAGCTTTAACTTAACTAAAACCTTAAATGTATTCCAGTATTTCACTCCAATGTTTATTTTTCTAGTAGATATTTTGTGGAATATTTTCAATGCAGTTTTTTTATTTCTACATTCTTCATTTGCTTCAAGGGGAAAAGCAAGCCTCAAAAATATAATGTTTTATAAGGCATGGGATAATTTTCTGCACCTGTGAAAATATGTCCATGGAAACCCTACACCTTCCATAACAGGGGTCCTGTGGTCAATGTATGCTAGTAACACTCTCTTCCACTAGCACATCGCTAGTCAATTGCTAGACCTACAGCTTTTCAGTATTACAACTGCCATTATCTCCCAAACAACCAAGAGCTGGTTGAGGATGATGGGAACTGTGGTTTCCCAACAGCTGGAGGTGCAGCAGTTGACTACCCTGCCCTACTAAGACCCACCTGACACTAGAAAACACAGCGATGAATTGTAGTGTCAGCTGCTTTTCATTGTTGTATTGTTGACTTTTACGTCTTTCAGATTGTATGAAGCACGACAGCGCACCCATGCTGACTTACACTCAAAAGCTGTTTGTAGATTTAGTTTATAAAGAGGTAACACAAAGGTTTAGGCCAACATATAAATTTGTATAACATTGCTCAAGTGCTGGGACCCCATACTGCACTAGGTTCAGCTGACACCTGTGGAGCAGCTAATGAAGACTACAAAAGAGAAATTAGACCAATGAGTAAGCTTGAAGAATTCCACCTGTCAATACAAACGTGAGGTGATTCTGAGGCCAAACAAACTCCCAGAAACGTATAAAAAACATATCCTCAGTGTAATGGAGATCCATCTACACATGGGCGTCCGGAGGGAGGGGGCAAACCATATAATCATAGGGGCTGGGGGGGCGGCTGGCATGGGGTCATATTATGAGTTTGCCCCTCCCTGGAAAGATTTCTGCAGACACCCCTGCATATGTGCAATGAAAAGTGGAGCAACTATGGGTCAAACCAACTACCCCAGATGCTCAAATTTCCCATTGATTGAAATAGGGCTTTTAGTATATTTTTAATAACAGACAGTTGTCCAACTTATCATGAAAAAATGAGTCAGACACTCCTCTGGCACTCAGAGGGTTAATCCCCTGAATGCTGCAGCAGTCTCCAAAACAATGCTACACAATGCTTCTGAGACCCTCTAGCATTCAACTGTTGAAGGTCCCATTTAACCCACTGAGTGCCAAAGGGGTCCCCAATGCAATGCAAAGGGTTAAATGAAAATTCTAATTTGTCCTATATAATGTAGTTGGATTCCTCCAGCACTGCGCCACTATTGTCTTTTTTCCTTTAACCCCTTAATGACTGGGGATGTATCAGGACCGTCACCTTTTTTTTCCTGAAGGACCAGTGACAGTCCTGGCACGTTACATACTTTGTGCTTACAGCGATCTTCAATGGAAACACTGTAAGCACTAGCGTGATCTGAAATTGACCTCTCCTAGACTGGAGTGGTCTCTCCCAGTCCTCTGTTCGGTTTGCCAGTACACATCATCAGCCACATGTGCTGAAGCGCCAATATAGATGAAAGCGGTCCTTAACCCCTTAAGGACTGGCACTCGCACACGTGGCCGGCACTCGAGGACCACGGGGCTTTTTTTTTTTTAATTTCCTGTTCAGGGCTTCTGGAGCAGCATTCAGCTGTGCCGGGAGCCCTGAACTCTATGACGTTCCAGGACCTTAAGTGCCGGACTGCCGTGACGGTCCTGGCATGTCAGTGGGCATTAAGGGGTTAAGGGAAGGTCTCTTCCCCTGGACCACTCGTTTAAAAACATTTGCATACTGGAAGCTGAGTGCCGTTACTGCAAACTATAACTGAACTGTCCAGATGAGCTAACAAATGGGTGGTGAACCCTAGGGGAAGATGCACTAAGGTTAAATAAACCCTCCAATTTTTGTTATTCTGTGGAGCCTGTGCTCTAAGATATTCTAAGTTGGGGAGACCTTACTGCATAGGCTCCATGTAACATATGAAATGGAAAGTTATCTCGCCTTTATCTGAACATAGTGAATATCCCATGGCACGTAGGCAGCACTACACAAATGAGACCTAGGGCTTCCATTGTAGTCTTCACCTTCAGTGGTTCTGCTACCGGAGAAAGTAACACCAGATATTCAACTCAAACCTTGGGTAACCTGTTCAAGTGAAGCCAAAGATCTCAAAGTCTACCTTCAAATACATAGAGTGAGCAGCTGAGACAGGCATAAAGTTTCCTGAATACTAAAACTGATATTCAGCTTTAAAGATGGCCAACAAAATGTACACCTTCTACAGCGGCCAGTGTCCTCATATATAAGCCACATGGGGTATAGCAGAAGATTATCCTCCTTTATGGATATCCCTCCTAAGTTTTTTTGACTGAACTATCTGTTATCCTAAAATCCTGGCCTGTTAGGTGCCCACAATGACCAGAGTTGGAGTCCCATAGGCCAACATCTCTTAAATAAATCCACATTATATTTATGCCAAAGGGAAGTCCTGAGAAGCTAATAGCTTATTAGAGCTTACAGTAGTGATAGGCAACTTGGGTATCATGAGTCCTTCTAGCTGTTGAGGACTACAATCCCTATCATCTCCAGTCAGATTTTGGAAATTGTAGTCCTCAACAGCTGGAGGGTCTCATGATGCCCAACATTGGCTTACAGGGTGTAGAGGATCAAGGCTGATGTTTTGGTGAAAATGAGGGAGTTATGTGGTGCATTTATTAGGCTCGCTTGCAAATGGTATTTTTGCAGGTGGAAAGAATAACCTGTGTGTCAATGGTTGTTTTATTTTCTCAATATGTGTAATGTAACACAGAAGATTATATGCTAAATTAGGTTTGCATTTGTTTTGATTGTGATGTGGGTGTTTTCATGGGTGGTGATACTTAAGAATTGAGTGTTGAAATGAATGGGTGTGTGTGGTATCTGGACAGTGACTTCAGGATACTCCCCCAATAACCCTTCAACCTATTGGATGCTAAAACCTATCCAACCTATTGTGGAGCAGTGCATTCTTCAGAGATCCTTTGAGTACCTGTAGCTGAATATACGTTTGATCTTTTTGTACAAATGCAAACAGGAGCAATTCTTGGGCAAACCAATTACACTATGGGGAGCAATATAAAAGTTACTATTGATCTAAATAGGGCTTCTAACCTCTTGAATGTTAGAGGTCTCTAACACATTGCAAAGCATTATGTTGGAGACCACTCCAGCAGCATTCAAGGAGTTAAAAGACCCATAAAATGGGACGTTTGAAAATGTGTACATGTCACTATGATGATGCTGTTGGTTTACCTCAGAATTCCCTCAAAAAGGCTGCCTGTGTTGTTAAGGGAACACTAACACATAAAAATCCCATTTAAATGCCCTGTACTTCATGCTAGCTACAGTACAACATTATGTGTATGTTTTCTGAGGAGTAAAATCTTGTCTTACATATGCTTTGAGGGAGCAAACATCCCAGGATTATCTGCAAATGGACTGAGATACTATAACCACATTTCTAAATACAAGGACAGTGGGCACTACTCACAATCAGTTAACTGATTTTGCCTCTCATCCCTCAATAGAAATACCACAAGCAATATTAATTCTTTGAGTGCCAGAGGGGTACGCAAAGCATTGCATTTGCAATGCGTTGCGTACCCTTCTGGCACTCAAAGGGTTAAGCAAATGCTCTCTAAACAGGACATTTACACGTCTTAAAATGCAAGTTTACTATTATTTTAGGGGTTAAACGTGAATAATTAACGTTTACATATGCTATCGGTGTGTTATTTAAAATAATATCAACCTATTTCATTTTCAATGTTCATTTAAAGAGTTTTCCTTTTCAAGGAACTGACAGGGATATCCCATGAACTGTATAGACAGAGGTGAATGTCCATGGAAAAGTCACGTTAAGTAAGAAATAGGCGGGTGTACTCACGGACTGGCACCTTCCTGTGGTCCAGGTGGGCGATGGTGTGCTGTAGAGATGAAAGGCGCTGCTGCAGACAGGCACTACGATCACCCAGGGCAATGGCCTGTCTATGGATGTTGGTGAAGATGTCCCCAGCATGCCGGGAGAGGTCAGAAAGCTGATGGATGATTTGCAAAAGGGAATGGGAGCTAACATCCTCCAGGGAATCGAAGACCTGAGCATGGCTACTACTAGGTGCTTGCCCATCTGTTGCACCCAGTCTGCCTACATGGATGGGCTGCACTGTTCTCATGTGAAAAGGCATGGCAGCAGGTTCACAGCACCTACTTCTACAACAACTTCCAAAAGTACCCTGCTTTCACCAGAGATCCAGTGTGTAACCAAGCGACCCTATAATAAAGGGTCAGATCTTTACACCATTGGCATTGGGCACAATATCAGACACCCGATGACGCAGGTTACAGATCATTAGCGTATTCCCCTGACCAACAAGTATAAATCCAAGTTCGTTAATATATTGGTGAGGCTGGCATATGGTCCCCAAATCTAAGTGGTATCCAGGAAACAGATCACTGCGTATACAAAAGCACAGGCTGGGTCAGACAGCTACTATTGTGAATCCCAGACACATATCCTTGTTTTGTATTCCGGGCACATATTCATGGTGTGTCCTGGGATACTAACTAATAATCAGGAGTCCAAACTCCAAAGTGGTAAACCAGATTCACCAAAAAATGAGAAGTACTAATATTTAAATTTCCAATTGTAATAAATTCTTCTTTCACATAGTAAATCCGACGCACAGACCTTAGTGTTTATCCCAGTGTCGTGATCCCAAGTCCTCGAAACAGTTCCCGGCTGGTATTGTTCCTCAGCACTTGCACCAAGCAGTCCGTGTCACAAAAGGTCAGGACCTGTAGATCTGCCCCAAGAAGCAGCAGATCCCAGTCCTGATCATATGGCTGGATCAGACAGTGTCTGCCCGGGCAGCCTCATCTTGCACACAGGGAGGTAAGAGAAGTATAGTCAGTGCATCTTCAGTAGGATTAAACTTTCACGATCTGTTAAGAAAAGCAGCAGCACTGTGCGGAGGGGGAACTTGGCAGCCCAGACAGCGAAGCAGTGCCTTGTGTTTCAAATGAAACAGGAAAAGAGCCTCTCACAATCCCTCCTCCTCCTCCTCCTCCTTCTCCTGTGTGTATAGTCTGCTGCACACTCCTGGGGAGGGGAGGGGAGGGAAGTGCTTAGACTCCAAGGGAAAACACGAGAAAGGGAGAGCAGGGCAACCACCTGTGGATCCCAGAGATGTTTTCTGAGCAAATGTATCACCCTTTTAACAGCATCAAAACATGAGCAGAGGCCTGGAATGGTTGGCTCTAACAATTCAGCACATGGGTGTAGCATAGGATAGGAAGGCATTTGTTTTGTTTGACAAGGAAATGTAGTAGAGATCAATGTCACTCTCCAGAGACCTAAACTGAGGCACAGATTTGTATTTTCCTGAAAGAGGAGACATTTTGGGGCAATCCAACTGCACCAAAGGGGATGAATAAGAATGGTCAAAATTCCAATTGATTTAAAAAATTTAAGAGTAAATTCTGGAGCAAAAACAAAGGCTATTTAGGAAACAAATATAACTTCTAATTGATTTAAATGATGTAACCCCACGAGTTAAAAAAAAAGCACCCAGTAGTGTAATATTTAAGACCACTTAACTCCTTCAGTTCCAGAGGTTTGGGCCATTTCCTGTACCCTGCAGGCCAGACACTTTTTCAGCATTTTTGCTATCCTTCTGTTTAGGCTTCATAATTGAAAACGTTTCAATTATTTGAGAAAGCCCCGAGTCCCCTGAGTAAAAAAATACCAAATCGGTATTGTTTTACCTACGTCCATGGCTTGCGCAGAGCCCTAATCACCAGCAGCGCAAAATGACATTTTCAACTTTATAAACTAATATGCACATTCTAGGGTTTTTGTGGTAAAACTACCCTAAAGCAGTGGAATAACTATATAAAACTATATATTTCTGAAAAGTAGACAACCTGCCACATCTAATGAGAGGTAACTTGCCTTCTTTCCCCAAGCCTGTTGTGCCCAAATGCTTCCAGAAGGTGGCACGATAGAAAAAAAATGGAATTTTCTTACATTTCTGCCCCTTCAACTGTGCTGAAATCTGTGAAAACCATGGAATTTCCAACTGTATTCATTAACTAGTGCTCTTAGGAGAAAAATGACACCTCATTGGTATGAGTTCACCTACCTTAAGGGGCGCTACAACTACAAAACTACACCTACTACAACCTCTAATTTTCCTTACATTTTCTCAAACATTACTTGTCTATACAAAAATGGTTATAACAACTACAGAAGTGAAGAAAAGCTACACAAACCATACCATTTTGGAAAGAAGACAACCTGTCGCATCAAATGAAGGGTGAATTGCCTTCTTACCCCAAGCCTGTTGTGCCCAAATGCTTCCAGAAGTTGGCACTATAGTAAAAAATTGAATTTTCTTACATTTCTGCCCCTTCATCTGTACGGAAATCTGTGAAAACCATGGAATTTCCAACTGTATTCATTAACTAGTGCTCTTAGGAGAAAAATGACACCCCATTGGAATGAGTCAACCTACCTGTGGGGTGCCAGAAGCACATAACTACTCCTACCTGTTTGCTTCCTTGAAAATGACTGCTTGTACTAAAATGTTCATAACTGTTAGAGACATGAAGGAAAGGTATAAAAGGTATACCATTTTGGAAAGTAGACATTCCCCCACATCAAATGAGGGGTCACTTGCCTTTCTATCCCTGGGCTGAAGAGCACAAATATTTCCAAAAGTTGGCGCTATGGGAATAAATGCATGTTTTGTTTTACATTTCCACCACTTCAAAGATATTAAAATGTTTGAAAACCATAACATTTTCTGCTGTATTCAGTACCTGCTACCAACATGAGAAAAATGGTAGCCCATTTGTGTGGGTTAATGTACAATATGTGGGTGCTAGGAACACGTACGTAAACCTGACACTTTTGTTTTTGAAATTATCTACTTGCACTAAAATGGTTATAACCATAATAGATATGCAGGAAAGGTAGAGAAACAATGCCATTTTGGAAAGAAAACAACCTGCCGCATCTAATGAAGGGTCACTTGCCTTTTTACCCAAAGGCTGGTATGCACAAATGCTTCCAGGAGGTGGTGTTAATGAAAAAAAAGGCATTTTCTGCCCTTTCAAATGTATGGAACTCTGTGAAAACCATGGAATTTTCAACTGCATTCGTTAGCTAGTGCTCTTAGGAGTCAAATGACACCCCATTGGTATGAACTGACCTACCTTAGGGGGTGCTAGAAGTAGAAAACTACACCTACTACGACCTCTGATGTTTCTAACATTTTCTCAAACCTGACTTGCCCTTACGAAAATGTCTATAACACCTTCAGAAGTGAAGAAAAGGTAGCTAAACCATACCATTTTGGAAAGAAGACAACCTGTCGCATCTAATGAGGAGTCACTTGCCTTCTTACCCCAAAAATGGTGTGCATAAATGTTTCCAAATTAATGATAAAAGCCCTGTGTGTGCGCCACAGGAGGAGGGTTGCATTGGACCCCCCTGTGGCACACACAGGGTTACATTTTTTTTGTACATTTTTTTTTAATTATAGACCTCATTGAGGGGCATCAGGACCCCACCGATCCCCCCAATGAGGTCTTTCCAAAAAAAAAAAATCCCCCCAAAAGAAGTGACCCTGTGAGTGCCAAAGGGGTCTCCAGCACATTGCAAAGCAATGTGCTGGGGACCCCTGCGGCACTCACAGGGTTACTTAGCCATTTATTTATTTATTTATTTATTTATTATATTTTTAGATCTCGTGGGGGACATCAGGACCCCTCCGGTGTCCCCTCAGTTATTGATCTCCCAGCCGATCGGCTGGGTAATCAATCAGGTGACCACAGGAGAGCAAAAGCTCTCCTGTCCTTCTCTCCTACCAGTGGTAGGAGTGAACGGGACCGGGAAAACTTCCCTAACGTCATCGGTCCTGCCCACTCCTACCCGGAAGTTCGGGTAGGAGAGAGGGGAAAGGAGAAACTTAGTTTCTCCTTTGTATTTATTGATCTCCCAAGAGTGCCAGACAATTTTTTTTTTTTTAATGCGGCCACTGCATGCCGGTTATACCGGCTTATGCAGTGACCGCATTTAAGCTGTACAGAGTACAGCTTGGCACAGCAGGTACAGCTGTTCAAGCTCGTATGCTGTAAGTAGCTGGCACTCTAGGAGTTAGATTCAAGTAAATCGTTTAACTACTCGCATTTTAATATGGTCAACGTTGGGGATAACCAAGGTTGACAGGCTGGTGGAGATATCACACGGTCTTCACTCGGTGTTGACAATGGCTGCTACGTCTGTACAAAAACAAACACTCCAACAGAACGCTTCTTCGTCTTCAAAAGTTTAATAAAGCCCCAAAAAAGTAGCTTAAAGTATTTTTACAAAGTGTAAAAACAAAAAAAAGTTAAATACTTAAAGGCTACGCTTTTCGAGATTCAAACACCTCTTTATCAAGCCAAAAAAGCAATATTTACATTATTACATTTTATTACTGTTTTGGCTTGATAAAGCGGTGTTTTAATCACAAAATGCATAGCCTTTAAGTATTTAACTTTTATTTGTTTTTACTTTAATCTACTTTTTTGGGGCTTTATTAAACTTGTGAAGACAAAGAAACATTCTGTTGGAGTGTTTGTTTTTGTACAGACAGAGCAGCTGTTGTCAACACCGAGTGGTGACAATGTGATATCTCTACCAGTCTGACTGTCAGCCTTGGTTATCCCCAACGTTAACCATATTAAAATGTGAGTAGTTTCACGATTTACTTGAATCTTAAGTGGTCTTAAATATTACACTATTGGGCACTTTTTTTCTTGTTTTTTGGGGATCCATAACCACTAGAAATGGGTGCGATTAAAGCTGACAGTTAACGTTTGTTCAATTTGGAGTTCACTCCTTGCCTGAGCTGGATCAGGAGAATTACCCAGAAAGCGCATTAGCTGTTACTTATATATATGATCTAATAACCACTTCTTTTGTGAGTATCCACATGTGGGGTGCAGTTTGGTGGTGGAAACGTGCCTCACAGTTGTGATTGCACTAGGGCTCTTCCTTTTTGTCTCTGCAGTAACCCCATAAGTTCTAGTGGTTTCCAATGTATTGCAAAGCAATGTATTGCATCATGCATTGGATCCATAGAATAAAATAGGAATTTGAGAAATAATATCACTGGGGAAGTCATCTCCACTTTATTATCTCTTTATCACCCCTTAGTGCATAACCTCCCTGATCTATAACCATTATTTCCATACGTTTGATTAATGAGTGAGAATCATAAAATTAGATTTAGTGTGGGTTTTCTGCCTTGTAATTTCTAGGGTTTTTAGAGGTTTTTTGCTTGCTTTAATTTTTTGATTGTGCTTTGTAGCACAATCAACCATTTTATTGCCATAGTTCTGTTTGATCAATCTCTCTTTGCACACATAACCAATTTTTTCTCATCTTATTTTTTATTCTGTCTAGAGCAATCCCCATGCACAGTCAAACATTTTTAACTCAATGTTTTGTTCTGTTGAGTATGCTTTGTACAAACAATATTTTTTTTCCCTCTGAATGTTTAGTTGTAGCATGCATCGCTTGACATCCTTAATCCTTTAGTGTTCTATTTCGTCATGTGCACTTGACGAGCATAATCGACAATGTACGACATATTAGTTCAAAGAAAACCTTTATGCCAATATGTCTTAAGTTAGCTCAAGTCTCCATTGCATCTGTGGACAAAAAATGAATGTGCTTGACTGTTCAAGGAAACCATTTATTCAGATCTGCCCTAAGCAAGCCTCAGACTCTACTGCACATGCGGATGAAAAATATTATCCACTTTTTCTCAAATGTACTGACCATGTGTGAATCAGTAACTTTAGAGGCCAATATCTTGGGAACAAGGCAAGACAATAAGTGGCAAGTCAAAGAACCTTGGTCCCCATGAGATCTATCCTATCTTTGGACCACATCAGTACGATTTGTGAAGGTTAACATTGAGTCCTTAAAGGGATAGTAATACTTCGTTTTAACTTTATTTTATTTTGTAGGCATTAAAAAAACATGAAGAACGATATAAGTCTTATCTCTCAAACCTTTATGGTTTAAGAGATATTCACAAACAAAGTATCCCCCCCCCGTTCAGCCAGATCAGAAGGGAGGTTCCCAGGTAGATTGCAGAGAGGGACAATCTTCAATTAAGATAAGGGAAAAAGCTGAAAAACTTGTCAAGGGGGGCAGGGATTTCATTGTTTTCATACAAAGAAAATTGTCCCCTTCTGTTATCTGTGTGGTCATACAACCAGATTCACATCTGAGAAGAGATGGCTTACACTAGATAAAAGGGGCGGGAGGGGAAACTTTGCTTGTGAATATCTCATAAGCCATAAAGGTTTGAGAGATAAGACTTATATCATTCTTCATGTTTTTTTAATGCCTACAAAATAAAATAAAGTTAAAATGAAGTATTACTATCCCTTTAAAGGGGAACATAACCATACAAATAAGTGGCTCATAATTTTCAACATTTTAATTTAACTGGTTAGGAATTCTACATAAAATAGGTATGTCTATTTATTGTTTGCGTTATATCTGCAGTTTCCTTTACATAGTATTTTCTGTTCAAGCCTGCTCCTTAATCACACCTGCTCATAGCAAACAATTCACTTCAATAGACTGAATGACTCATAAGAGACACAAGGGGGGTTATTCACTAAGTCGTGATAAAGAGGTGATAAATTGGAGATGACTTCTCAAGTGATGTTACTTCTCCAGTTCCTGTGTTCTTCTATGGAGCCAATTTACTAACATTTCTTAAGTTTTGGATATCTTAGTGCATAGGCTACATAGAAGAACATAGGAACTGGAGAAGTGATATCACTGGAGAAGTTATCTCCACTTTATCACCTATTTATCATGACTTAGTAAATAATCCCCAACTTGTTTTCAGATTTAAAAAAAACAACTTCAAGAGAGATAAAAAATCAACTAAAAATAAAAAAAATAATTTGTAGACAGATATACCTGACTGCTGTATGTTGAACATCTACCTAAGTTCTGTTAAACAAATAAAGAGCCCCTTATTCTTATTTTCGGGGCAATTGCAGCACCTGTTTTCGCGTGGAATCATTATTGTACATCCCCCCTAATTTGTCATCAGTAAATGCCTTCTGGGTACCTAATTATCACTCGCCTACCTTGATTTGCCTGATGAAGCTAGATCAGGGGCACACAAACCATGACACTATATTTTTCAGGGATCATCAGTATTTGACATTTCTAGGCCTGCTTAGATTGAATGTAGTTTTGTTGTCTGGGCTTTTTAGTCAACAGAAAAAACATTTCTTTGAGGTATAGTAGTTAGTTCACTACAGGGTCCTGATAAAAGCCTATTGTTATTTATCAGTTGTTTGTACATTTTCTGGAATCCCTAGGTCATACTTTAGTTTGGGAGAGTGCAGGGACATGTCTGGGCAGATCTGTAGCTAGTCCTATTTAAAGTAGGTATGAAAACCGATAGTGAGCATATTGTAATATGCAGTTCTTGAAGTTCACAAGATAAGGCTGGGTATTTCTAGGTACTGGCTGGGGTCTCATGCTTAAAGCCCCAGATTTTGTTGCCACCTTGGGTCATGTACTGAGGCTAATCTTTCTATTAATTGTGCAGTTGGGCTTCACCTTGCACTGTTAACACATTACAGGAACAGTAAACTCAGCTATTCTAAACTAGCTAAAACATTAGCTATGTACCCTGACTACCACTAATGTGCTCCAATATCTCAGTTGTTAATGTTTACTGAGTCACATGGCCAATATCCTGGTGCTCCCTTGAGACTAGGGAGATGGAGCCTTCACTGCTAGTCCATCATCAGTGACTGGCACTATGGGAGCTGGAACTAATGTCTCAAGAGCCAATTTTCCTCTGTGTAATTTCAACTCTGTGCATTCACACTAGCTCTATGGGGTCTTGAGCCATCAGTCCCAGCTCTCGCGGAGCGAGTCGCTAATCACTGACTGGAAGAGGGTGCCCCTTTTCCTTAGTCTTAAGCTAACACAACAGGATCGGCCATGCAACTCGGTAAATATTAACCCTCTGTGCTACCTGAGCAAGTTAGTGGTAGTCAGGGAGGATGAATTGTGAGTGTCTCTGGACTCAAGGGGCAATATCCAGGGATATAACCACACTTCAAGGGAAGCATATAGTGAAGAAACACAATGCACATAAAAACAATATGTATATTAAATGTAAATTAAATAAGGCATCTGGGAAACATATACAGATAATGGATGGTCACTCCATGATCAGCTTTAAGCATTTTGAGACCAAAGATGGTGTTTAATTACAGATGATCTATGAATAAGCACCATTTTTTTCCACATCTGTATATATTCCCCAGTGCCATTTTAATTTATATTAAATACCAATTTACAGTCTGTTATATAATTTGTGTAATATGAGACTGCCTTGTATTCTTAATTCTTAGTGCAAGTGATGAAGTGTGTCTTATTCTTGATGGTGGAGCGATCTCCTCACATCATGAGACACACTTCTTCATTACACTGAACCTTGGTGCATCTCCACCCTACTGTGCTCATTTGATTCTGTGATCCCTGCCATCCAACCAATGGAATTTGAAAGGTAGCCAGCCACTGACTAAACTGTTTCATAGATAATAGAATTCAATCTTATTTGTCAAGCACTTCTGTCTTACCATGAGTACTGTGTTCAGGCAGGATCATTTAGTATTGTATAGTCCTGCAGCTGCAGTCTTTAAAGACGGAGAAGTGGAAGTAGGGCTGATAGTACTGTGCAGGTCAGGTATAAATGCAAAAAATGAAGTAATCTTCTGTCAAACCAACTGTACTGTAGAAGACAAAACAATAAAACTATCACAGTTTTAGTTTTCATTTACAAGTGACTGAGTTTGTGCAGAATTTGCTTATTCATATTTCCAGCAGATCTTCTAAAATGTTCCATTTCCCAACATTCTCTCTCTTCTCTTTTCACTCTCATGCATGTTGCTTCCATCTCACTTTTCTTCAGCATCTTTGCATCTCCCTGGTGGTTCAGTCCCATCTCTCCAATGGCTCCTTCCTATTTTCTTGTGACTGACATTTTCCCATCTCTCTCTCATGTCCTTCCCATGTCCTATCTCCCTCCTGACACCTTCCTGTTTCAACAATGCCCTGGCTCCTTCCCATCTTCTCTTGGCTGACTTTACCCATCTCTCTCATGTGTCCCCCATTTCTGCTTCTTTTGTCCCATCTGATACCTGACACATTCCCATCTTTTTGTGACCATCCTATCTGCCCAACCCCCTGGCTCTTTTCCATAACACTCTTGGCTCCTTCCCCATTTTTCTTTTTACCCCCCACCCACCCACACATAACATGGTCATTTCGAATCATAGCAACTACACCACAGGGGATAAATCTACATTCTCATTAATTTAAAATGGGCTTTTAACCCCCTTAATTCTAGAGATGTCTCAGATGCATTGGTTCACTAAGCCACTAAAGTGGCAATACGTTTTGCCAAGGATGTGAGCTAGCCTTTCTTTTTGGAGATCTGAACCTCGCTCTGAGCCTTATCCTCATAGGATTTCATTTGTGTAGTTATTGATAGGAGAGTATGGTGGCCTCATTATTTTTATAAGATATTATTTTTATATTATTTTTATAATGATCATATGACTTGCCTTTTTTCTCTATTTGCTCTTTGGTCTTATAATTAGGAAAATATGTTACATTCTTTTGAATTTGCACTAATGTTTGCTACATTGTACCATTTGCTAAGTTTTTTTTAGAATATGGACTTTCTATGTGTATTGTTGATTTCAGAAATACTAATTCCGTTCTAACAGAGGGCTGAATTACATTGCAGGAAATAAATATTAAAACTGTTTTCACCTCATAGACTACTATGGAAGTCTGTGGGGAACTTTGGAGATTAAACCACTGATATACCTGTCAACTGTTGTCTAATTATTTACCAAGAGTTTTTTCACTGTGTGCCTCATTCCAGAAAGGTTCCTTGTTGCCCACACCTTTCTTTGTTTCGGGGAATTAATCTTTTAAGTTTTATTTAATGAGTTATATTTTTAGAGAAAACCCAACAATTTGTGTGGTTATTTGATAACCCAGCATATATTCCAGTGTAGACTGTTTTTTTTATCAGACAAGTCGCTAACTACAGGTAGAACACACACATATGATAAAAGCTAAGAGAAAGAAGAACTGAAATTGCTGATCCATGTACACTGAATTAAAGAAAATGCAAGCCAACAAGTAAAATGTATCAATACATACTACTAAAATGCTAAATGTTCAAGTAAACCACCACTTTCTTTAACCAAACTACCTTATAAATATTTTCCAAAGTATTGAAAAGTTCATGTGTTAACTCTAAAAATTATTCTGAAGTACAAATGAGTCATAAATGTGTTTTACAGATGTGTTCCTCCTTCATAAAACAAACTTGTGAATTATCATGTGGATGCATGCCCTTGTAAGTTAATTAACAGTTTTAAATAATTTCAAATCCTGCTAGAAATGTAAACAAATAAACTCTGGTTTGGGCTTGTTCTCTGTGGTGGCAGAAACCATTTGTGTACGTGTGTTCTAAACAGGAAGAAATAGACTATGACACCCAAAATAAAATGCAAAAGGAAACGGAGTTCAAATTTAAAAGCAACATTAATTTTTCGTGTGTATTAAAAACTATGGCTTCACAAAATTATTTTGCTGTTACCGTAGGCATAATAGCTTAGCACTGATTGAACGTAGGTATGAGCAAACCACTATAAGCAATGTTGTAGAAATAAAATGTGGTTAGATGACTGAATCCCCTTTAAACTCTCCTGTCCTATATCTTTCCATATACCTGCTCATCACCCTCTACAATATCACAAAAATATTAATTCCAAGGTAAATAAATTATAGCTCTCATTATCCATCGGTTATTTAAACTGAGAGTCATACAAGATCTTGTGACATTTCATGCCCAATACACAGCCCTCAGAGCAAGTTCTAATGTTAAGCACCAATGGCAGAATTAATTCCAAGACCCATAATGCACTGCCCTTTCATGACATCCTCATATGCTCTGCTTCTGACTCTGCTTTTATCACAGCAGGGATGCAGACAGGTGTTTTGAAGGAACACTAACACCGAAACTGAACTGAGGTTATTTGCACTTAAGCATCTTGTACATCCTGCTAGCATCTATAACAAGGCAAAAATGTAGTATAACATCTTTGAGGAAGCTGATATTCCTATCTTTTCCTCTCTGTATGAGGGTCATACTTGTCCCCCCTCTTCCCCCCCCCTTTTTTTCTGCCCCCTTACCACTCAGTCCTGACCTGTCCTCCCCACCTTCTACCTCTGTATTACCCAATGCATGCTGCCTACATACCTTTCTGGGTCCGGATCGCTTATCTTTGTACAGTCCGGCCCGATTGTTGTACTATTACTCAGGATGGGCACTTGGCAGTTCACGACATTTATGATATGCCCAGGGGTCTCCTCCTTCCTCCCTTTACTACTCTCTTAACTTTCCCCCTCACCCTACTCCCTTTCACTATGCAATCTGTTAGCCTGGCAACCCGCTGGCGGCCTGCTGGGTTCATCTATACCTCACTGTCCTCCCTCTACTGTTCTCTCTTAGGTACCTGTACATTGCTTGCTTTGGCGGGCTGGGTCGGCGCGGCCCTACAGCACCTTAAGCATACATCCCTCCGGTCCATAATAATTTCTGGGGGACGGGGTGTGGAATGTGCATAGCCCCTGCTTTGATCTGCTCTCCCTTTACACCAGCTGGAATGTTACCTTTGGCCCTTCATCGCCACCATCAGCCCACTCACTGCTATCCCGACCCCTTGTGGGCCCTGTCCCACGAACGGGTGTACAGTTGTATTTTCATAAGTCATATGGGTGCCATGGGCCTGCGCCGTCGCAACCCACCAGCTATGATATATTTTATGCGGTACCCATTGCTACTCCCTTGTACTCACTTTGTACCCCATTATCACGGTGCCGTGATTCCTTGTTCTCTCGACATTGCTACTTCCTTTCTGTACCTGCTTATTCTTATTGGCTGCTGGGTTCTGCTCCGCTCAGTAGTTGCCTATTTATACTCTGTGCTGACTACCTTTGGTGCCCTTTCGTGGTGTTCCTGACCAGACGTTTGTTGCTATGTATCCTGTTCTGTGCATGATTCGGTTTTGCCTGACCTTGCTCCTGTCTTCGCTGCCTACTCCGTTGCCGATCCAGGCTTTGGCTGACTACCGCTCTCTGTGTACCGATCCAGGCTTTGGCTGACTACCACACTCTGTGTACCGATCCAGGCTTTGGTTGACTACCGCTCTCTGTGTACCGATCCAGGCTTTGGCTGACTACCGCTCTCTGTATACCGATTCAGGCTTTGGCTGACTACCGCTCTCTGTGTATAGCCAGGCTTTGGCTGACTACCGATCTCTGTGCACCATTCTGTATAGCTCCGTTGAGCTGACGGTTGGTCCACGTCTCACTGTCTCGCCACTTCCATCCCTGTGCCTGTGTCGGTGCCTGTCAGTGCTGCCGTTGGTCCTATCCTCCCTATTAGCCTGTGCCTTGCTCTGTTGCCTCCGGGTATGCTATTCTGTGTGAGCCTGGGCCTTTCACTGTTGCCTCCGGTCATGCTGTTGTAGTAGCCTGTGCCTTTCTGTGTTGCCTCCGGGCATGCTATTCAGTGTGAGCCTGTGCCTTTTACTGTTGCCTCCAGTCATCCTATTCTGGGTAGAGCTTGTGCCTATCACTGTTGCCTCTGGTCACACTATTTTGGAGTAGCCTGTGCCTGTCGGTGTTGCCTCCGGTGTTTGTACTCCAAAGAGTGAGTCTGAGCCTGTCAGCATTGCCTAAGAGCAGTTGCCATCTGGGTCAAGCCAGTACCTTACCTCTGTATATACCAGTACCTGTCATTGTGGCCTACGTTACCTATACAGCTGATTTTGCTTGCACCTGTCAGTGGGGCCTTACTCTAGTTCCCCTATTCACTAGGGAATCTGCCCTTCAGTACCTACCACAGCTTGTGGACCACTTCCTTCCTGGTACTTTTGAGGTCCTGTTCCAGTTTCCTAACTGCTGTTCCTGTTCCAGTTCCTGTATACTGTTCCTGCTTTGTTTTATTATCTCTGTTTGCTTATTTGTACCCTGACCTGTGTCAGAATTGGTGGTGTCTTGGCGCTGTCTGATTCTGGACCCGTGAAGGGAGTCTGTTTTCCTTATTCTGTCAATAAAGTTGATTTTACCTTATCTAAATTGTCTGAGTGTTCTGAAAACCATGACACCCATAAAGAGATATTATCAGCAAAATCCATGTAAATATTATGTACTACTAGGCAGGATTTTGTCACATATTAGGGGCATTCAACTTCTTCAATATTTGGCCACTTTATCAGTTATCTATATTTGTATGGTTTGCCATTACAACAGATCAACAGAGTATTACATGAGAGAAGCCTGGTAACATACAATTACAAGATACCAAAAGAGAGTATGGGTGAGGCCAACAAGGCAATATGTTATAATATGAGAACGGGGAAAGGAATGTCAGGGCAAAAATGAGCTAGAAGATGGGGACAGGGTGGTAAGAGAGGGGGGACATGGGGACAGTTCACAGAAAAAAATGAGTTAATCATGCAGCACAGATAGGACAACAGTGGGTAACTTGCTCTATTAAGGAGGCAAATATAGTTTTTGATACCTTTTGTTGGCTAACTAAGCAGATTTAAATGTATGCTTTAAAGACCTTAGGTCTCTTCCTCAGGCATGTTATACAGATAAATATGAAAGCATATCTCTTAAATACAAGCACACATCACATTGTTTAGCATGGAAATCAGATAAGAGAACTCAATCCAGATCCTGATATCTTTGATCAGTCAATGGTATTTGATAGTTTTTTAATGATTCTTTACAATAAAGGATATATTTTTTATCATTATTTTTTTATTATGTTCCTTGATGGATTAGTGCAGCCATCCTTTACGATTACTATATTTCAGGGATCAAGGATCCCATGGATAGGAAGCTTGAGACGGCCCCTCGTAGAAATTATGAAGCTTGTGCCACTTCTTTTCGCCCAAGTATTGCTTCCACATGTGTGTCTGGAGCCCTGAGACTTTGGCTCTTACAGCTGGAAGAAGACCTTGTTAATAAAGTACCCAGAGATGAACTTTTGAAGTCCACATCCATGCTTTGCCTGGCTGCTGATTTTCTCTGTGACGCCTCAGTGGAGAATGTCAGGATGGCTGCTAGGGCCACAGCATTGTCTTCGGCAGGTTGCAGGGCTCTTTGGCTCAGGCAGTGGGCAGCGGATGTGGTCTCAAAAAGTAAGTTGTGTGCTATGCGTTTTGAGGGTGACTTCCTGTTTGGGAAGGAGCTCGATGCTCTTCTTCAGAGTCTTTCTGAGGAGAAGAAGTTCTTGCGTCATGATAGACGGTTTTCTTCCCAGAAACCTTTTTTCATCCCTTCAGGGACCAGAAGAGATCGTCTAAAGGAAAAAGACCAGCCTCAAGACCTTATGTGCCTAAAGGAAGCAAGCCACAGAAGCCGACACATGATACTTTTCCTAAATCCCAGTTCTGACGCCAGGCCTCCAATTCCTTTGGGAGGCAGACTTCTATTTTTTCTGGATCAATGGCGAAACATTACCACAGATTTCTGGGTATTGCAGATTATTGCAGATGCTTACAAACTTCGTTTTTATAAGACTCCTCCACAGAGGTTCCTCATAACTTCGGTCCAGGGTCCCCCTTCCAGAAAGGAGGAATTTCGACATATTATCCAGGATCTGGTCCACGAAAAGGTTCTAGTTCCAGTCCCCAAGGCCTGTCACAAGAGAGGAACATACTCTATGGTTTTGCTGGTTCCAAAGAATTCAGGAGGTTTTTGCTTAATAGTAAACCTTACCTTCTTGAACCAGTACATCTTTCAGGAACATTTAAAAATGGAAACTCTCAGGTCCATGGTCAACATCCTTCATTATGGGGACTGGATGGCAGTGGTGGATTTGAAAGATGCCTACCTTCATGTTCCTATTCATCCAGTTCACCAACAGTATCTGAGGATCGCCATCAGGGACAAAGGAAGAATCTCCCATTACCAGTTTGCAGCACTCCCCTTCGGCTTGACCTTGGCTCCAAGGGTGTTTACCAAGATCATGGCAGTGGTGGTTGTTTTGCTGAGAGAGAAAGACATAGCAGTTATTCCTTACTTGGACGACTGGTTGATAAAGGTATCATCACCTGCAGTACTGACAGAACACTTGACCTTGGTTGTCTCAACGTTAACCTCCCTGGGTTGGAAACTGAATCTAAAGAAGTCTTGTTTTCTTCCAGAAAAGAGAAAACTATTCCTGGGGATGATCCTGGACTCTTCCGTGGAAAAGACATTCCTTCCGCAGGTCAAGCTGCAGAGGCTGATGGAGCATATGTCTATCCTCAAAACTTCCAGTCAGTTAAGCCTCAGACAGCTTATGTCAATCCTGGGCATGATGACTTCATCCATCGAGGCAGTTCCTTGGGTGAGACTTCATATGAGACCATTGCAACAGCTGATCCTCTCCTCATGAAACAGAGATCCTCAGTCTCTCCACCATCAGGTTTCCATACCTCTAGCAGTCAGAAGCTCCCTGAGTTGGTGGTCCAGACGCAATCTGTCAGCAGGTCTGCCTTGGAGGATTCTGGAGTGGACAGTAATCCAACAGATACGAGCAAACTGGGATGGGGAGCAGTCCTAGGGACTCATTCCTTTCAGGTCCTTTGGTCTCATACAGAGGCAAGCCTCCATGCAAACCACCTGGAACTTCTGGCAGATTGGAGAGCCTTGAAAATGGCTGTCCCTTTCATAAATGGAAAAGCAGTAAAAGTCTGCTCAGACAATATGACGGTGGTGTGCTATCTAGCTCGTCAGGGGGGTACCCGAAGTCCAGCACTCCTTCTCTTGTCCTCAAGAATTCTTCACTGGGCAGAATACAATCTGTTGGATTGATAGCAGTGCACATCCCGGGGAAGAACAAAAACTGGGCACACTTTCTAAGCTGGAGGACGATTCATCCGGACGAATGGTCCCTTCATTCCAGAATCTTCCTGGAACTTACGGAGAGATGGGGTATGCCTCAGATAGCTCTGATGGCCACCAAAGAGAATGCAAAGTTACCCCGGTTTTACTCTCAATTTCCACAGGATCATCCCTTGGCAGTGGATGCCCTGGTGCAGAAGTGGGATTTCCTCTCGTCTATCTCTTTCCACCTCTGAGACTAATTTCGGTTTCCTTGAAAAAAATCTACTGGGAGAAGACAACAGTCATATTTGTAGCTCCATATTGGCAGAGAAGATCATGGTTCATACTGCTGAAGTCCATGGCACAGGGGGAGCCGCTGTTCCTGCCCTCTGCTACGGATCTTCTCTTCCAGGGCCCATTGCCTCATCCCCAAGCAGAGAATCTTCGGCTTTCCGCATGGTTCCTGAATCCAAACTGGTAAGTAACCAAGGACTTTCCGAGGGAGTGATTTCAGTTCTTCTGAAATCCATACAATGCAGTACTACATCGGTTTACAATCGTACCTGGTCAAGATTTTCATTCTGGGCCAATGAACATTCTATAGATCCTTTACATCCTTCCATTCCAGCCCTTCTGGATTTTTTGGCTGAGGGTTTCTCTAAAGGGCTGAAACCAGGGACCCTAAAGGTACAAATAGCCACCCTGGGCAGTTTTTTGGGACAGTAATTAGCATTCCATCCATTAGTGCGGAGATTCCTTAAATCTACAACCAACCTAAGACCTAGGCCAGTTCCCACTGTGACCCCATGGGACCTTAACCTTGTCCTCTAGGCGCTCATGTGCGCACCCTTTGAACCTCTAGATTCAATATCTCTGCTCAGAGCCGGATTAAGCCTCCATAGGGCCCTAGGCTGGATCCCAAATTGGGCCCCCCCCGCCAGTTTGCCCCTCCCCACACTCTTGCCTCAATAATTTCTTGATTTGCCCATTGCCTATAGTGACACCACAGATCTTACAATTGAAATCAGACTACACTAGTGATACCACGCAGCTTACAATTGAAGTGGGGCTAAACCAGTGATACCACACAGTTTACAATTGAAATGGGGCTACGCCAGTAATACTACACAGCTTACAATCAAAATGGGGCCACCCCACTGATACCACACAGCTAGTGATGGCAAGGGCAAAAGGAGGGTAGAAAGGAAAGAGGAATGGCATAATGAGGGGAAGCCCCCAATCTGTTTCTCCCTCTTTCTCTAACCCCCTAATCTGTTTTCCATTCTTTTTCTGCCCCCTGCTCTGTTCTCCACTCTTTTCCTGTCCCCTAGTCTTTTCTCCACTCTTTTTCTGCCCTCAATCTGTTTGCCACTCTTTTTCTGCCCCCCTAGTCTGTTCTCCACTCTCTTCCTTTCTCCAGTCTGTTCTCTACTATTTTTTCTGGTCCCTAGTCTGTTCTCCACTCTTTTCTGCCCCCCCAGTCTATTTTTCACTATTTTCCTTCCCCTAATCTGTTCTCCACTCTTTTTCTGCCCCTTAGAATTGCCATGGGCCCCCCAACCACAATGGCCCCCTCACCCACATTGGCCACCTCCATATTGCCCCCCAATCTCCACAATGCCCCCCTTCATCTCCACATTGCCCCTTCCACAATGCCCTCTTCATCTCCACATCGCCCCTTCATCTCCACATTGCCCCCTTCCATCTCCACAATGCCCCCATTTCCACATTGCACCTACATCTCCACATTGCCCCTTCCACAATGCCCCCTTCCATCTCCACAATGCCCCCTTCCATCTCCACATTGCCCCTTCCATCTCCACAATGCTCACTTCATCTCCACAATGCTCATTTCATCTCCACAATGCTCACTCCATCTCCACATTGCCCCCTTCCATCTCCACATTGCCCCTTCCATCTCCACAATGCTCACTTCATCTCCACATTGCCCCCTTCATCTCCACATTGCCCCTTCCACCTCCACAATGCCCCCTTCATCTCCACATTGCCCCTTCCATCTCCACATTGCCCCCTTCATCTCCACATTGCCCCCTTCATCTCCACATTGCCCCTTCCACAATGTCCCCTTCATCTCCACACTGCCCCTTCCACAATGCTCCCATCTCCACTTCACCTCCACATTGCACCTTCATCTCAACATTTCCCCTTCCACAATGCACCCATCTTCACATTCCCCTGGTGGTCTAGCAGCGTTACTTGATAGATCTGTGCCTCCTTCGGCACAGATCTCTTGAACACTGACGCTCCCGCGCGCCGCTCTAGTAATGCAGAGGCTGGGAGATGATGTCATCTCCCAGTGCTCTGTATTACTAGAGTGGCGCGCCGAGTGGGAAATCAGGTAAGCTGCGGGAGAGGGGGTTGAATGAGGCTTTCCGGGCCCCCCTCATTTGGCCGGGCCCTAGGCAGGCGCCTTGTGCGCCTTGCCTGTGATCCGGCTCTGTCTCTGCTGCTGTCTCTCAAAACAACGCTTCTGGTTGCCCTCACTTCAAAATAAACATACAGAATGTGAGAGGCTTCTGGGAATGAACAACAGCACAATGGCCTGTTCTATGGCTAGTCACTGCATTATGTTTTAGCTCTCTACTGCCATTACAGAGGAGAAATTTCCACATACTTATTAGACTAACCCCCCCAAAATGACAGGCAAGTCCCCCCTGTAAAGGAACACCAGCTAACCCCCGATGTACATTTCAGCCTAGTTGGGACTTGTCAGGAGAGGGCAGCTGAATTCCCTAAGCACCGAGAGCAAGGGATCCACGTCTGGATTACCCTTCACTCTTAGGGAGAGCCCCTAAGAGTATTCACAATAAATATACAGCATGTAAGAGGCTTCTGGGAATGAACAACAGCACAATGGCCTGTTCTACGACTAATCACCGCCCAGAAGCATCACGTTTTAGCTTTCTAGTTCCATTACAGAGGAGAAATTTCCATACACATATTAGACTAATCCCGCCCAAAATGACAGGCAAGTCCCCCCTGTACAGGAACACCAGCTAACCCTACAACGCACGTTAAGGCCAATTTGGGCCTCATCAGGAGGGTGCAGCTGGCTTCCCTAGGCACTGAGAGCAAGGGGTCCATGTCTGGATTACCCTCCACTCTTAAGGAGAGCCCCTAAAAGTATTCAAAATAAACATAAAGAATGCAACAGGCTTCTGGGAATGAACAACAGCACAATGGCCTGTTCTATGGCTAGTCACTGCCCTGAAGCATCATGTTTTAGCTCTCTAATGCCATTACAGAGGAGAAATTTCCATATACATATTGGACTAATCCCGCCCAAAATGACGGGCAAGTCCCCCCTGCACGGGAACACCAGCTAACCCCCAATGTACATTAGGGTCAAGTTGGGCCTCGTCAGGAGGGTGAATCTGGATTCCCTAGGCACTGAGAGCAAGGGGTCCACGTCTGGATTACCCTTCACTCTCAGAGAGAGCCCCTAAAAGTATTCAAAATAAACATACAGAATGTGAGAGGCTTCTGGGAATGAGCAACAGGACAATGGCCTGTTCTACGGCTAGTCACCACCCTGAAACATCATGTTTTAGCTCTCTAATGCCATTGCAGAGGAGAAATTTCCACATACATATTAGACAAATCCCACCTAAAAAGGCAGTCCAGTTCCAAAATGATGGGTTTTGGGGGGATTTGCTTGTCATTTTGAAAGTTTTTTTTTCATTCATTTAATTATGTTTCCTGGTCAGCTTTGTTTCAACACTGGGGATGGTGGGGGAGGGTGGCTCCTTTTATAAATTTTACCGGTCCTAACTAGGGAGGAGGGGCTATCTCTCTTGGTGTGCTACCTACGGAGACCCAGAGGAAAAGGAATTGACAGTTAAGAAAAATTCCCTTTTTCTGTCACTGGTATGAAAAAAAAATTGTCTTGCTGCACGCAGGGCTGGTGTAAGGATTTTTGCCATCCTAGGCAAAACCTAATTTTGCCGCCCCTTGGCTCCACCCCTTGTGCACCTCCCATTTATGCCCCGCCTCTGTATGTGTTTAAGTGTCAGTGTGTTCCCTATATGTGTCAGTTTGTGTGTGTTCTCTATATGTGTACGTGTGTGTCAGTATGTGTTCCCTGTATGTATATAAGTGTGTCAGTGTGTGTGTGAGTCTCTGTAAGGATATCAGTGTGTAAGTATGTGTGTGTGCTTGTCCAGGACTGAAGGAGCGGAGGGGGAGAGAGAAACAGGTATCACTGTGCTACATTAAAAAAAAATAGCCAGCCAAGGGAGGGCACCGAAACTTACGTTTTTTTTTGGTTGTTTTTTTTTTACTTCGGCAGTCTGTTGTAAGCGGCTGCGGAGGCCGATGCGCCCTCAGAGAATGTGCGCCTTAGGCCGGCGCCTACCTCGCCTATAGGGAACATGGGCCCCTGGAATGTTTTTGATCAGGAAGAAGCAGACTATTACCTAAAATAAAAAATGGAATATTTTGTGAATAAAAAACTTTTGACAACGTAATAATTTAATTGACAATGCAAAAGTATAGTCACAAATAAAAATGTTTTTTTCATGAAATTTTCACACTGAAGCTACATATTAAAGCAATGAATCAAACATTTTAAATAACATAAAATATATTTGGCTTTCATCAATAGCCCAATATTTTCCCTTATTTTGTTTATATGGAACTTGTAGGTTGGATTTCATAGAGGTTAGAAGTCAGGAAGTGAGTTTCAGTCATGTAGTTTCCTAGCCTTTATCCCACCATATCATTCTCAGAAAGGCAATACAAATAGGATGTTAGAGGAGGATGTGCCTGTGCGAGGACTTCTTGAATTTGTGTCACAAAAAAAAAAATTTAACCAGGAAAACTAAAAGCTCCCCCAAGGCAGTGTAAGATATCTTAACTAAGTAAATTTAAGTGCAATATGCAAAGTTAAAACACGTAGGTGCATTTTTTAAATCACTCAAGTTCTTTTAAAGTCGCAAAACCTGTTTTAAATCCATTTAGCAGCAGTGGCCCTCCAACTTCTCCTGCTGCCCATTTATGCTAGCCGGCACTCCAAATCTCTCTCTCTCTCTCTGGCTCTCTGCTTTCGTTCTTTTACCAATTCTGTTGTACAAAATGCTGCATGGAGGGTGGTTCCAGGTTTATATATTAAGGAGGTAGCAACTTTCACCACCATTGAAAACATAGAAGGAAAATGGAACCTTTATTGCTGGCAAATCTATGGTATTATTGAAAAGCGGAAAATCTATGGGTTACTCTATGTCTGGGATTTCCTGCAGAAAATACGGAACATGCATTTTTTTGTAAAAATTCCCATTAGAATGAAAGAGGACTTTTCACCCATCCCTACTCAGAAGCATACACTTCGAAAACATAGCACAGAGTAGCACTGTAATGCAGCAGAACCAAGACATCTGAGAAACTCTTCTTTAGATCCTCAAAGGCTCTTCGTGCCTTTATGCTGATTCATCACACTACAAACATGACTTAGATCTGGTGAAAGCAGTCAGTGATGTGGCAGTACAAATTATTGCTAAAAATGGGTAAATCAGATGAAATGTTGTACTGTTTTACTACCATTAGACATAGGTCAGCCGGTGACAGCAGAGACCTTTTGAGGATCCACGCTAAGACTTTTTTTTAACATGGCAATGGTGTTCTTCCAAGGTAGTAATAAAAATACGAATGTCATCAATATATAAAAAACAAGCATATGAGGTAAAAACAAAATGTTGTTTATAAAATTCTTGAAAGCAGCTGGAGAACTGCACAATCCAAAGGGTATCAGTGTATACTCAACATGGCCTTAACATGTTCAGAAGGCTGTCTACCACTCAACACTTTCCCACACTCAAATTAAATTATAAGTTCCTTGTACATAAAGTTTATTGAATATAGTGACAGACCTTAGATGGTCATAAAGCTCAGGTATTAGGAGAAGGGGATATCTGTTCTTGATTATTACATTATTCAGGTTCCTGTAGTCAATACAAGGCCTCAAGGTTCTTTTCTTGTAACCCCCAAAAATTGTTGCACAATCAGGTGAACTAGAGGGAAGGATAATCCCTTTGTTCAAATTCTCTTGAAGATAATCTTTGAGGTCTTTAGTTTGGATTCAGATAAATGAACAAAACCTCCAAATGGAATATTTGCACCAAGTATTATATTGATTGGGCAATTGTATATGAGGTGGGGTTGCTGCTTTTCAGTCTCTTTCTTGCTGAACACATCCAGAAATTCCATATTAACTTATTGTATAGGAAACAAGTGCCAGTGACCGTTTCAGAGTCAGACTCGGTACCAGATGACAGTGTTGTCAATAATAGAGGCCAGCCAGGTCTCCCTTTCTATGTTGGGATTGTGTTAATGCAGTTATGGCAGCCTCAGACCAATGGAAATAAAGGAAACGGCCCATGGTAGAACTGCAGAGACTCATTATGTTTATGAATAGAAACTTCCAGTGGGATAATCTCATGGGTGTCTAGGATCTGTAGAGGCAAAATCTTGGGCACCAGAGACAGGTGGAAACAACTGGACAACTGTAGGTGCATGAGGCAGCTAATGACCCCCAAATTAATTAGGGCCCATAGAGAAGTAGCTCTTTGTTCCTGCTCTGAACACAGAGACAAGAAAAATTATATGAGAGAGTTCTAGGCACATTTAGGCTTGTGACTAGCTTCTGGAATTCCCTGTCAAGGATTAACAGCGTAATTCTTGAGGAAATTACCTGTTCTACCGCAATAGAGTCACAGATTAAAAGACTGCCATTGAGAAAGTTCTTCTGATTACCAGGCAGCATGAGCCAGACCAATCTGAATGGGATCAGGGTGAGTGAAGAAGAAACAGTCTCAATTGAAGCAGAAAGTGTTTGCTAAACAGGAACCAGTGTACACGCCTTCTCTTGAAGTGTCTCCCACAGATACCTATCAATTTGGATAGCAAGGGAAAGACCCTGACAGCCCAAGATAAAACTGATCCTTTATGATGGATTATTTGCAGTAAGTATCAGATGACCCAATCTATCCAGATCCCTAACTAACCAAATTTGATGGTCCAGTATATTACTCTTATAAATTATTTCTATAACTCTTTCTTTCAGGGATTGAACCTGTGGATCATATACTACCAGCACTGTACAATTTCTCCTAATTCTCACAACAATTAGTCTGGGAATATTTTCAAACCATGGGGGGACGTGGCAGCAGTCAAAGGGTCTATAACTATTTATATCTATAGATTTAAAATAAGTTTCTCATCATAATTTGGTATATATATATATAATATAAATTATTAAATCCAAAAATTAACCACTGAGGTGCTTTATATCCATGTAAATTTTAAATCTAAAGCTGTTAATGCTAGCGTATTCCAAAAACTGCATCAATTAATCTAACATACCTCTCCAAATAAAAAAAAATCTTCAATGTGTCTTTTCAATAGCACTAGGATTGCACCAAAATGTTGTCACTCCAAATAAACTTCTCAGAAAGTCCTATATACAAATTAGCTTAATTTGGTGTAAACCTGGTGGATTATCCTTGCATTTAGCGATAAAGTCTTCTGAATTTTGTGAACCTTTGGCAATGTGTATAAAATAGGACAATGAGGATATATCTCAAGCAATAACCGGCCAAGGCTTATTCACCCAATTAAGATTCACTATTTCCATTAGGAGGTTCTCATTTCTCTCAGAGAACTTCAAAGTAGGGTTGACCATTGTTAATTCATAAGGTTCATATATCCTCTGATTGTGCCACAATGTAATTTTGATAGTCACTATTGTTAATTAGAACCCCCCCTCCTCCTTTATCCGCTGGAGGAATGATGATGATGTTATGGTCATTGGAAAGTGTTTTGATTCATATGGACAGGTGGCAATTGTAAATTCCCTTCACCAACTATCAGTTTCATCATACGTGTATAGGTTTTAACTGGTTCCCCTGAATTAATGGGGTCATATTTCCCACTAAGGCTAAGAAAAGAGGATTGTGAAGGAATTGCTTGAATCTTGAAAAATTAATTCATTCTTAAGGATCTGGCAAATATGTCATGCTCTGCATTCCATTTAAAGCTGGAAAATTTTTGAGTAGGGACAAAGAAAAGTCATTTAGATTAGATTCTTCTTCTTCATTGAGCATATGACTTGAAATGTTAAAAATGAGTTGGAAAAGTTGGATGCTTTCTTCTGGTCCCTGAAGCCTTTGCCACAGAAAAAAAAATATTTTGTTCTTTACAAAATTATATAAAGTATAAGGTATGGATGCATTACAAAAACACTTAAAAAAGTATGGTGGTTGACACACTCATAACCCAAGGGAACTCACCTGGTGCATCACAAATCGGCAGATGGCCAGAACTCACAGGACTTCTCTTAACTAAAACAGTTATTACATTTTGACATTTCAGACTAGTAGATCAAACAACAATAAAAAAAATGGTATACATACCCATCTGTGTGTGTATCAGCCACTGCCCTGTCTCAAGTGACCAAGGTGCTAGACATAGTGAATGTGATTAATTATGTCATACAAAGAGAAAGAGAATGTAAAAGACAAAAAACATGTACGCCCCTTAATGGTATGTAAATGTTAAGAAGGGAGGTTAAAAGCCCTATTGCAAATTATACATTCAGTGTTAAATATGGTTACCATGATTGTCCCTGTGAGAAAATTGTGTAAATACTAGACTTGTGCACGGGGAAAAAATTCAGTAAAATTCGATTTCGGACAAAATTTTTTATTTTTTTTGGGTCGATCCGAAAATCGGACCAGACCTGTTCGACTCGGATGAAATTCGGATTGGATCTGAATTATTCACCCGAATTCACTATGCTTTTAAAAATACAATAAAATCAAAATTAGATACATAAAATAAGTGGAACCATTTCCAGGGTCTAAATGAAGACGGTGGAACAGGGTAAGGTGGAGCTTTAGCCTTATGGTACTATAGATGAAGCATGGATGTAGCTACTTGAAGGAAGAAGGAAGATTGAGGATGACTGGAGCAGGCAGGAACCAGTAGATATTAGACATACGACTTTTCTTAGATTAGAGTTAGACTACAAAACTGATGAAACTGTCACGGTTTATTATGACTCTCAGATACAAGTTTTAGGTAAAAATCAATTTTATTGAAATAATAAAATGATAACGTAGGATGGCAATCACATACATACAGATATAATCAGAATATAACAAGACAGAAGGCAGACTCTACCGGTCCTGTCAATATACCGGACAGGACAGTCTGAAGTAATTGAATGTTAGGCTCTACCGGCCTTGCCAATACCGGGTAAGGCAACCTGCAGATGGAATAGCATAACGGTTCTACCGGCCTTACCAAATTACCGGGCAAGGCAGCCTCAATAGATTCATAATGTAGGCTCTACCGGCCCTGCCAATACCGGGTAAGGCAACCTCAGATGGAATGTGGCAAAAGGTTCTACCGGCCTTACCAATACTGGGCAGGGCAGCCCAGAGATAGTAGCAGCAGTCAGATGGTAATGTCAAATTGACGGAATCGTAAGCAACCCAGTGTACACACACTGAGACTAACAGGGGAATCGTAAAGCCGCAAGGCTTTGGAGCAAACCAGCGTCCGCACGCTGGGACCAACACTGAATTGTATAGCCGATAGGCTTAGGAGCAAACCAGTGACCGCACAATGGTGTAACAAGCGAGTTAGTATAGCCGTAAGGCTTAGGAGCAAACCAGCGTCCGCACGCTGGGACCAACACAGAATTGTATAGCTGATAGGTTTTGGAGCAAACCAGTGACCGCACACTGGTGTAACAAGCGAGTTTGTATAGCCGCAAGGCTTTGGAGCAAACCAGCGCCGCACGCTGGGACCAACACAGGATAGTACAGCCGATAGGCTTTGGAGCAAACCAGTGACCGCACACTGGTGTAATAAGCGAGTTTGTCTAGCCGCAAGGCTTTGGAGCAAACCCACGTCCGCACGCTGGGACTAACACAGGATTGTATAGCCGATAGGCTTTGGAGCAAACCAGTGACCGCACAACTTTTCTTAGATTAGAGTTAGACTACAAAACCGAGGATGCCTGGAGCAGGCAGGACTCATAGACATATGACTTTTTTAGATTAGAGTTAGACTACAAAACTGAGGATGACAGCAACACTGGAGATGTAGCCAGGAATGCAGAACACTGGAGCAGGCAGGACTCAGTAAATACATGGATACAGCAGCAACCGAGGATGACTGGTGTGAGGCAGACTCAGGATGACAGCAACACTGGAGATGTAGCCAGGAATGCAGAACACTGGAGCAAGCAGGACTCAGTAAATACATGGATACAGCAGCAACTGAGGATGATTGGTGAGAGGCAGACTCAGGATGACAAGCAGCACTGGAGATGTAGTCAGGCATGTGGAACACTGGAGCAGGCAGGACTCAGTAGATACATGGATACAGCAGCAACTGAGGATGGCTGGTGCAAGGCAGACACAGGATGACAGCAGCACTGGAGAAGATGTAGCCAGGACTGTAGAACACTTGGGCAGGCAAGGACTCAGTAAATACATGGATACAGCAACTGAGGATGACTGGTGCGAGGCAAACTCAGGTTGACAGCAACACTGGAGATGTAGCCAGGAATGCAGAACACTAGAGCAGGCAGGACTCAGTCATTAGATGGATACAGTGACTGAGGATGACTGGTGCGAGGCAGACTCTGTATGACAGCAACACTGGAGTTGTAGCCAGCAGAAAAACGCAGAACACTGGAGCAGGCAGGACTCAGTAAATAGATACCGCAGAACCAGACTGAACAACCTGTATAGTGGGACAACAATGTAGACTTTAAATTCCCCCCTGAGTCCCACCAAGTCAGGGCGTGTCCTCTGCTCAACCAACCACTGTCCTAGAGCTGGGTAAGCTGGAGTGCTCAGCATATTATGTTACTATGGTACTTTTTTCTTCTAATCTGCATCAAACCTAAGAGCAGGGTAACTCAGCTTTGGCAGGTTGACTTTTAAAAAAGTAATTTGCTCCATGAGCTGGGGGGCCAATTGAGAGTGCTAGGGGCTAAGTATATTTCCAGTAACAGAAAATACCTGCTCACTCTGGACAGTTGTTGGGGGGCAAGAAAGCAACTCGTGGGCTAACAGGGACACAGTAGGCCACACAGCCCTCTTGTTATCCCAGAAAGTCAAGGGATCTGTACTTGGAGGCAAAGAAGGTTCCGCAAGGTAAGCCTTAACCTCAAACTCAGCACTTTTTCTACTGATTGGGAGCTGTTTGTTTTGCCTGAAGCATAATCTGTTCATTGCCTCAGCATAAAAAGCAGCATCTGCTCCACTGGAAGAAGATGACATGCTACTGGCACTGCTACTGATAGGTCCCAGAAGACCACCACACTCCTCCAGCTCATCTGCGGAATCTTCTCATGCCTCATGTGACTGCATCCTGTTTTTCCTTTGCTTCTCACACACCCTGGCTATCAATTGTTCCCTCCAGGCAGTGAGTGAATTGGAAGTACGTGCCATCTTGCCTTTGACTTGTGGATTGCACATTGTGGCAAGCATTAACTTGGGACAATTGTCCATGCACTCTTCCATGCGCCGAGTTAGTTCCTTCTTCAGCCTCGTTAGAAGGGCAGCAACATCAGGAAGTATATTACCATCAGCATCAGGCAAGCATTCCTTATGGGCAAGGAAATCGTCCAATTTTAAGGAGAGGTGCGTGAAGAGGGGAATAACTTCTGCCAGGCTAGCTTACTATTTGCTCAAAATTTCCATCAAAGCAGGGAAAGGCATAAGGACTGTCACTAACTGTTCTATAAGGGCCCACTCAGCCATGCCCAGTGTTCTGTTAGTGCCAATGATATGGTGGCATGACATTGCTTGAATTTCCTTTTTCTGCTCCAGGATACACTCTAGAATGTCTAAGGTGGAGTTCCACCTGGTTCCAACATCTTGTTTTAGGAGGTGCTCTAGGAGGTCTGCCTTTTCCTGTTCCTCCCTGAGGAGCTGGCTATCTTTGACTCTCCGATGGAAGTGGCCAGCAATTTGTCGGCAGAACTCCAGAAGTGCTGGCAACCTTCCAGTGTTACTGCCATCCTCAAGAGCAGCCTTCACTGCTAGATGCAGGACATGCGCTGAGCAGCGCACACCCACAAATCTACCATCACAGAGAGCCTTGATCATGTTAGCTGTACCATCAGTAACCACAAACCCCATTTGCGCCTGTGTGCCTGCCTGCTCCCCTAGCCACTGCGCCACCATGTTCTGCAGTGCTGTGTGAATGTTATCTGAGGTGTGCTGCCTGATCCGTTACCTCAGCATGGATGAGGAAAGAGCAGTGCCCTGCCTGTTTGGCTACTGCACACAAACTTGTTGCTGTCGGTGTGTCTTGCAACACATTAGAATGCCACCAATGCACCGTCAACGATAGGAAGCCATCCTGCCACTCGGAGAACTCCATAAGTCAGTGGTAAAGTGCACTGACTGGCCACCAGCCTTTCCTAGCAGGTCCTTCAAAAGCCCAACACATGACTGGTATTTCTACTAAATGTGGTGTGGGATGGAATTTTATATCGGGTTGCGACAGCCTCCATAAGTTTATGGAAGGGCTTCATGTCCACCAAATTAAAGGTAGCACCTCCAACGGCTATGAGCTGTGCAATGAGTTGTGTGATTTTTCTGGCCTGCTGTCTGCACATCCCCTTGCAATGAAACCCACCAAAATCTTCAAGTGTGGCCTGTATCGTTTTTGGGATAGGCTGTGACTGTCTGCTGCTCTTACTGAGACCAGATGTGGCATGATCCTCCTGCCCTTTCTCCTGCTGCCTACTGGTGGTAGGTGTGACACTGGTATAAGCAGTATTGGTACAGCCACCTTCTGCACTTATCAGCACAGACTTGTGGTAGTTGTTCAGGTGTTGGTTCATCCCGGAGGTGGTCAGATGACCCAATACCCGCCCACGGCTGACTTCCCTGCCACACAACTTACATTTTGCTATCCGGCCATCGCCATCTACAAAATGGTCCCATGCTTTGTAGCGATGGATGACTGTGGAAAGTGGTGGAGAAGAAAAAACTGAGGTGACAGTTTCTTCATCTTCACATTGATCCACTGCAGTATGAAGGCCTCCTCAGCAAGCCTCCAACAACTTCAGTCCTGTGCTTTCTGCTACCACTGTGCATCTACAAATTTGGTAATTTCATCAACCCTTTTTGTCTTTGGTCTTCTTCTTGGGTTTTTAGTATCAAGTGTAATGCATTCCAAAATTCCATCTATTCAGGTCTTCTTGCTATGTGATCTACCCATTTCCATTTTAGGCAATTTATTCTTTCAGCTATATCCAAAACATTTGTATGCTGTTGAATCTCTTTTTATGTTCAAAATTCCGCTTGAGAGAGTGGAAGATTTGAGTTGAAGACAGTACTACTAAGTTTTCCAAAGGCTTACCATCCCAATTTTAGTCAGTGGACATTTCCTGTCCAAGGTAAACATACTTGTCCATCTATTGTGATTTTCCTTGGTATGATAAATTTGTTTTATCATACGTGCCTTTTTAGTTTTGTTGATATTCATCTTCAGACCAAACATTTTGCTTTCTTGTTGTAGTTCTTCAATGCTATCTTGGGACTATGGGCAAAGAGTATGATTTAGTTTACAAAACTTAAGTGATGTAGGTAAGAAAAAAGTCAGTTTTTGTCCCAATTTTTGCTTGCAGAATATTTCTTTTAAAAAAGCAGAACACTGTTTTGAGGAGATTGTTTTTCCTTTTTGCACACCTTTATCTATGTAGATCTAAACATTATCATTGTTCACATGTATTAATGCTGTTGCATCTTCATATATTGATTGGAGGACATTGATGTAAGCTCTGTCTATTCCTTGGTTGATCAGATCATTGATTATTACTTGCTTTTTCACTGATTTCGAAAAAGAGTCCTAATTTTAAAGCACTCTTATCCAAGTAAAATGCCGAAAACACTGAGAAATTTGTAGATAATACACAGATAGCTATACAGTCCTAACAAGAAAAGGAAAAACTAATTAATTAAGCAATAACAGAAAGACAAGTATAAGACAATGTATGAGATGACAATGGTAGAAAACAGAAAAAATTATGGAATGAAAAAAATGAAACAAAAAAATAAAAAATAATAAATACTAAATAAAAAAATAGTAGAGGTGAATGTCCAAAAGGCAAATATGGAAAATGAATATAGAAATGAAATGGGAAAACAATGGGATGATGAAATAAAGTTACCAATGGTTCATGAGTGTGATTATGAAGTGAAATGAATGGAGCAGATGATCCTCCCAACAAATGATGCACTGATGTATGAAAGATGAAAAGATGATAACACTTGCTGCAGGATGAAGAATGACAAGTGGCCTTGTCCACTATTTAAAGATACTGGGTCCGGATTTACCTCAAAAACAGCACAAACACAAAAGAGAAGACAGTCTAAGTGTAATGAGTTTGTTACAACAAATTCGAAAAATAAAAGTATTGCACTTACAATAGCCCTTCTTGGGCTCTATGTGTTAAAACAGGTTCCTTCCCCAGATAGCCAACGAACTGTGTCCTTCTTTGCTCCTGCTCACCACGTACTCTTTATCTCCTTAGTCAATTTATTCCAGATGTTCAAGTCTCCAGTAAAGTGCTGTCCCGTAATATGGGTCTAGCACCCGGTTATTATTAGTCTCTCACACAGATAATCACATCTACTAATTAAATAGGGATGCTGTGGTAGATGTAGGAGTCCATAGCCTTGTGGAGGTGGCTGGCCCGGAACACCGGGTATCAGAGATGAGTTGGGGCAGATTGGGGGAAACCTCACAGGGGGCGTGGGAAGCACCTGAACTGAAAGGTGGGCCAGGGTATGGAAGCACAAACATGTGTGCAGGTGTACAGTCTGCTTTTTCCAAGGGCGTCCCTTGAGTTTGTTCTCAAGTGAGCCCTGGATTCATTTTGTAGGCATGGGAAAGGCTGAGATGATATTGTTTTGGTTTGAACCTGTGATCCTATTAAGTGAACAAACTCTAGGCAGTGCATTAACCAAAGCTGCCACCTTACCAGCTGGATCTCAATAGTATTTTTTATACTTTAATTCTTTATTCCTTTCCTTTAGTCTATGGATATCTTTAACTAACCATTTGACTGCCACAAAGTGTACTCTAGATCGCTGTTTTTGTCTTATGAATGACTGGAGCAATTCTGGAGTAAACCAAAATCTTCATGGGGGGATATAAAATAATCAAAAATTCCCACAAAATTAATCTTGACTTTAAAATATTTCAATACTAGAAATATCTATAATGCATTGTGAATCCATGATTTAGAGCATTCATTTACCTTTCAAGGGATTGAAAGATTGATTACATTTAAAATTACTTTTAAGACATCCCCTAATATGTTGCAAATGATTTGACCCAAAGGTTTTCCAGCAATCACTGCTCTCAAGAAACATACCAGAAAGAACAATATTGAAGACAAATGCAGTTCTTGTCCTTTTTTTCCGATATAAGACAAGGCTATCACAAACTGCCTCCTATTTCTTTGACTTGTGTTGATAGAAATCCAAAATGAATTTTAACGTATTCCAAAGTTAAAAACAAAATAATATCTGAAGCAGAAATAGATTTTTTTAACTCTATGTTTTATTGCATCTTAATTATTTTCATTAAATAAATATGTTTTCTGTGCAGAAATATGAGCACCATTATAATTCAGAAAACACTATCTTGCTGAATTTTTTGAGAGAATAATTTTCCTTAAAAAAAACCATTGCATTTGTTCTCAAGTATCCCCTGGATTCATTTTGTAGGCTTGGGAAAAGCAAAGATGACATTGCATGGATATGAACTCGTGATTACAGAACCTAAATAAGCTCATGGCAGGTGCCTTAACCATATGAGCCACCTTCCAAGCTGTATCATAGAGCTATTTTTTGTAATTTAATTCTTTATTCCTTTCCATTAGTCTATGGATATCTTTAACTAACCTTTTTACTGCCACAAAGTGTACTCTAGATAGCTGTTTTGTCTTATGAATGACTGGAGCAATTCTGAGTAAACTAAAATCTTCATTTGGGGTGGGGGATATAAAATAGCCATTTTGCATGCTTGGGAAGACAGAGATGACATTGCTTGGGTTTGAACCTTTGATGCTACTATCTGAACAAGTTCTTGAACATAACCTCAGCATGTGCATTACCCATATGAGCCACCTAACAAGCTATTGCTTGGTGGTATTTTTTTATACTTTAATTCTTTATTCCTAAATAAAAGTACATGGTGAGCAGGAGTAACGGAGGACAGTTCGTTGGCTACCTGGGGAAGGGACCTGTTTTAACACATAAAGCCCATGAAGGGCTATTGTATGTGCCATATTGTTATTGTTCAAATGTGTTGTAATAAACTCAGTACACTTAGATTTTCTTCTCTTTTGTGTTTGTGCTGTTTTTGAGGTAAATCCCGACCCAGTGCTTTTTCCCTGAGTCAGAGGTCTTTTTCTAGTCAATGAAGACTATTCATAATTGAAGATTGTATTCATTATGGCGTTCTCTAACTTTTTGTACTGTTTGGATATGGTCCATTGTACTGAAACACTTCTGAAGCCTGCTTGTTGTTTAGGTTGTGCCGTATCAAGCATTGTATTAATTCTTTTTGAAGATACCTTTGTGAAAATGTTGCATATGACTGGCAATAGGCTTATTGGTCTGTAGTTTTTAAATCTGCCTTATCACCTTTTTATTGTAGTAGGATGGCCTCTGCATTTTTCCATGTTGCAGGCACTCTGTTGAGTAGCAGGTATTTTTAAAATTGTCTAGCTAGGGCTCAGAACAAGGGTTGACTTCTGTGTTTCAACATTCAAAGAGTGACATTATCAGATCCAGCTGCTTTGCCATTTTTCATTGATTTTATGGCAGCTTCTGATTTATATTTGTTGTAATTGTATCATTAATCTACTTTCTCAGTCCCTGACAGAAAGCTTGCTGCAAACAGAATTGTCATGTAAATTCTGGCACAGCTTCAGTCTATGGCACTGCATTCCGTTTCTGTCCTAAAAAATATTTAGTAATTGATGTTGACTTTTCCCAAACATTTGGCCCCTATGAGTGACTAACAAGAAAACCTATCACCCCCCCAAAGAAAAAAGGGCCACGAAAATGCCTCTCTTGTTTAGAACTCTTAGAAACAAGGCAAAAAGTGCGAGAGGCCCACTGGGGACGAAAGCATATTTTGCTTGCTCTTTGGCTAATCACTGTTGAGAAAGAAAACATTGTAGCTCTCTAGTGACTTTACAGAGACGAAATTTCCATGTGCATATCAGACTAATCTTACCCAAAAGGGCAGTTCAGTTCTGCAATGACAGGCATGACTTCCCGGATATACTTTTCTGTTTGTTGTTGTTTTTTTCCCTCTCATCAGTTTGTTGCAACTGGTTTCCCTTATCCCTGAGCATTGAGGGCAGAAGGTCCAAATCTAGATTACTCTTCATCTACTCTTAAGGGAGATATCTTAAGGGGTTTTAAACTCAAGCAAAAACAGGTTCACGGGGAACAAACAAAAGCATAATTCGCTTGTTCTACAGCTAATCACTCAGAACCATCACGCACATTAGCTCTTTAATCACAGAAGGTGGTCAGGCTCAAAATGACAGGCAAATCTATTCTGCATGAGAACCCCAGCTAAAAGCAGATATACATTTCAGCCTTTTTGAGCCTCACCAGTTAGGCTAGTTTTATTAAGAAGAAACGTTTGGCACAAATCACCTTTAGACCTGTCCCTCTACATTAATTTGCCATATATTGGCACAGCCAATAGGAATGAGCTTTCCACTGTAAACTTCAGCTCTTGCAGTAGGTAGGACATGAAGTCCTGGAAGAATATGTAATGTTAGGGCTTTGAAGTTATAATGCTGTTTATCCCAGAGGCAGCAGCAGAAAAAATAAGCTATTAAAAATGTGCTTTAACATGTCTTTTATTTTTTTTCTTGCCAACTGAGCTTTTAATAATATATATATATATATATATATATATATATATATATATATATATATATATATATATGCAGGTTTCAAAATTTCCACTCGCCACTACCCAATGGCGAGTGAAAATTTAGCACTGGTGAGTAGAAATTCAGCCCTGGTGGGTATGTTTTGACTTGCAGTGGCGAGTAACTTTTCTGTTCTGGCTAGTAGCAAAGGACTTAAAATTATAAGCCCTGTGTATATATATATATATATATATATATATATATATATATATATTATTTAATCCAATGGTCTCCTACAAGCTGAATTAAACATGCTGTTATTTTGTGAGAAATAGCAATACCGTAAAATCTCGGGTATAATATGCACCTGTGTATAATACTCAGTTGTAAACTTAACCCAAGACTCCAGCTTTCCGTACTAACTATAACCTCTGCTCCACTAACAGCTCACTAAGCATTCCACACTACAAGAAAGAAGCTGGTCGATCTGCCTTCTCCTTCGGAGCTCCGAAAGCCTGGAATAACTTGCCTGAAAAAATCATATCTTCTCCCAGTCGAAAAGCCCTAAAAAAACTGATTTTTTCTAAAAACATTATGTAACTATTTTTTTTTACGTGTGTTTATATTGTTTTTGTTTCTGTATTTTGTGTAAATATGTAACTTCTTACTATAAAAAGCTCCAGGACGATCTTGAAAATGAGATCAATCGCAATGCGTTCTTCCTTGTAAAACATTTTGTAAATAAATACATTCACATAACATTATCCCTTTGAGTGCTTCATAATTCATTGCACTCATCTCTGGCACTGAAAGGGTTAAATACACTTAATCCTGAACCTCATGCATCACATGTAAAAATGATCTGTTTGCATTCTAAGGTGCAAAATTTAGTCTTACATATACTCTGAGGGAGCAGACATTCCTGACTTTTCCAGGGCTCCCATTGGCTAGGATTATCTGTGAATGGGCTGAGATAAGCTCACTAAGATAACAGCCTTTCTGAATACAAAAGCAATGGACGCTAATCATAATCAATTAACTGACATTAGCTCTTACAAGTCAATATGAATGGCACAAACAACATTAAGTAAATATACTTTGAACAGGACAATTTTCATGTGTTTGAAAAGCAACTTTAACCCCTTAACGATCCTTGACGGGCATATTACATCATGGGTAGATCTGAGTGAACAACCCATGATGTACTATGACCGTCATGGAATTCCGGGTTCCCCCCGTGGGCTGCACGTTGTTCAGGGAGGCCAGAACCGGGATTTGAAAAAAAAAAAAAAAATGCTCCGTGGTCCTTAAGTTACCACTTAAGGGGTTAAGATTGTATTTTAGGGATGTAACATATGTCTAAATATTTTTAAATACGCTAACTGTAAGTATAATATTTAATATTGTATCATCCTATTTAATTTTTGGTGCTAGCGTTCCTTTAAGGGGATTGTAAAGCTTAATATAAATTGCAATTATATTGTAAGGTTTATCTTCCTGAGTAAAACAAAGATACTCATTCTGCTGAAAGGTGTTTTATTCAAAAGTTATAGCAGCTCAAACTTGCATTTTTTAGTTGCAATATCGCAATGGCCAGAAACTTTACAGTGGTGCTGCTGTTACACCATCCTATGGATGTTTATGGTCAATTGACCAGAACTTTCCATATGTTGCTGTAGAAACAGCACCACTGTAAAATTTCAGGACATTGCGATATTGCAACAAAAAAATGCAAGTTTGAGCTGCTATAACTTTTGAATAAAACACCTTTCAGCAGAATGAGTATCTTTGTTTTACTCAGGAAGATAAACCTTACAATATAATTTTTACTTTATATTAAGTGTTACTGTCCCTTTAAAAGAAGTTCCAACTGGAATTTCTCCAACTTGAAAAAAAGGTACTGGAAATATCTGGCTAACTGGATACACTTTCATCACCTTAGTCCATATACATACCTGGGAACTTTTCATGCAGGGCTACCCAGAGGGTAACCCTGTCAGTGCTGAAAATGACGAGATTCGCGTCATAAAATGGACGGGGCTTAGTCGCGGGGAGGGGGACAAAAAAACCTGCAAAATGAAGATAAGAGGGCGGGGAGTGGGAGGAACCGGGCAGGATGGAGCACAAGTGGGCAGAGTTTCTACTTAAACTCTGCCCACCCGGTGATTCACACACTGCTCCAGAGACCCGGTAATTCAGTTTGAAATCCGGAGAGTTCCCAGGTATGTCCATATATGGTTGACTACACCTAGAGGCTGAACTTCTAAAAAGAACTGGCACAAACCAACTTCACCGTAGGGGATAAATGAACCCCTTTTAACCCCATGAATGCATGGAAGCACTGCAACATACTGTGAATCATTCAAGGGATTCAGAGACCCATTTAAATCAAAAGAGATTGCCATTTTCCCCCTACGATCCAGCTGGTTTGCCACAGAATTTCTTTAGTTCTCTTTAATACATAGGCCTTCTAGACAAATTTATAGTGTGTAAACTAAATATAAATTTGATACTGATGTTCTAAGAAGAACTGGATGAATTCTGGGTCGAACTAATTGTACCATAAATGATATATGAAAATTTATGTCGAGTTAGATGAGTCTTTTAACATCTTGAATAACAGAGGCTGTTTGTGCACCAGATACTTCTCTAGCATTCAAGGGGTTAAAATCCGCATTTAAATTAACCGAACATTTGTGAAATGTTATTTGTCTCCTATGGCACAGCTGGTTTGCTCTAGAATTGATTTGGTGCTTCACAGTACATCAGTCTCTATGTGCTCAAGACAACTCTAAACATTCAGATGGAAAATGCTGAAGGAAGGCTCATCACTGCACAGTATTTCTGTGGGTGTTGTTCTTAAAAAAAATGTAACAAACCAAACTACTTCAAGATGTCCTAATTACAGTGTCAGCATTTGGAGGGATTTAACTGTGTAATAAAGAAATTACACACAACACCACTTATGTGGGATCTGATAATGCACAAAGCTTCAACCTACTATTAGCAGCCATAGAATGTAACCCTTTGAGTGCCAGAGGGGGTATGCAACGCATTGCACACCCCTCTGGCACTCAAAGGGTTAACATCAGTAAACACTACAAGAATACTATTGTGATTAGTACATTTTCACAAATAATTCATATTACCCAGCATGCAAAATATTCTTGTTTATATTCATTCTCCTACCATGTTATTGGTGTAGAAATGCACTGCAGTCATCCACATGTTGTGACTATATAGACAAGAGGATATGTAAATCATGAGGGACTTACTGAGTGAGGCTGATGCACTAAGAGAAAATGGGGCAGTTTTGGAGCAATCCATCTGTACCATGTGGGGACAAATAAAAATTATAAAATCACCATAGATTTAAATATAGATTTTATACCCTTAAATGCAAGAGAGTTCTCCAATGCATTGCTAAGCAATGTGTCAGAGACTTATTTTGCATTTAAGGGTTTAAACCCTCCCTCATGTAAATCAATGGGGATTTTCATTTGTCCCCTTGGTGCTGCCGGTTTGTCCCAGAATAACCTCTCTTTCTTTTGTGCATACTGCCTTAAAAGGATAGTAATACCACAATAACCCTTAGGCAGACCATATAACTCAATAACATAGAATTTCTTGCTACACTTAAAGAGATAGTAATGTTTCAAAATAAAAGCAGCTCCAATTAATCTTCATAGTGTTTGGGTCATGGAGAGTGTTATTTCAATACTGTCAGAGTTGTAGTTCAAAAGTAATTGAATGATAAAGTATCCTCCTCCCGCCCCTTTTTCCAAGTGTAAGCCACCTCCCCTCAGAATCTTAAGACCAGACAACTTACAGCAAGGGACAATCTTGTTACTGTTAGGACAATGAAAACCCTGCCCTCCTTGACAGGTTTTTCAGGTTTTTCCCTTATGCTAATTGAAGATTGTCCATCTCTGCAAGCCATCTGGACACCACCTTTCTGTTCTGAGGTGAGCAGTGTTACATCAGTAAAAGGGGCGGGAGGTGGATACTTCATCATTCAATTGCTCTTGAACTAAAACTCTGACAATACTGAAATAACACTCTCCATGGCTCAAATACTATGAAGAACTGCTTTTATTTTGAAACATTACTGTCCCTTTAAGTGTAGCAAGAAATTCTATGTCATTGGGTTATATGGTCTGCCTAAGGGTTATTGTGGTATTCAGACATGGATCCCTTGTTTACAAGTGCCTAGAGAACAGCTGCACCTCGGATGAAGCCCACGTAGGCTGAGCTGCTTCTACTGTTGAGAGAGGAATTGCTTGGCACTTTGTGGCTGGACTGTCATTTCTGTCAGTATCCGTATGATGTGTTTCAGGATATTTCTCCTCTATGAATGGCACTTGTGAGATAAAGGAGGTTGTGTTATGGGTAGGATAAGGACCTGTAGAGACTGCTATATGTTTTGGCAGGTCTATTCCTATTTGAGAATCTCTGACCATTGTATACTTGTATACTTAATGGTAATTCTGGTGGCCTGGTTGCTAGTGTTGTGGCATCCATAAAATCCTGAGGAAACTTTGTGACTGACTGAAATTCTGTCATTAAGTTTGTTTATTTAATCTTATTTCTAAGTCCTGTGAGTGCTTCTGTATTTCTGAACAATTTGCGTTTGTGTGTGAAGCTTTGCCTGAACAGTTTTAGTGCTTATGTTGTAGAGTCACCAGCTCTTTGTAGCCTAGTGGCTTGTCCTAGTTGAGCATCTCAGACCATTACTTTACATACATAAATAATCCTTGAGCTTGGTCTTAAATTCAGATGCGGAGCCCATGATTGCAAGTGACTAGAGATAACAGCTGTACATCACTAATGAGGCCCAAGAAAGCCAAAGTATACTTCTGGTGTTAGCTGCTTATCTTGCTCAGAAAAGAATTACCTGGCACTTTATGGCTTGACTATCATCTGGGCAGGATCAATATAATGTGATTCTTCGTTATGTAAGCAAAAATAGATTGTGCCCTAGGTGAGATAAGGTCATACAGAGACTGCAATATGTTTTGCAGGTTTGTTCCGAAATGAACATATCTGAGACTGGTGGGAAGCACTCATGCTGAAAGGTAGGTCTGCTGGCCTTGGAGTGTTGTGGCATAAACAAAATCCTAGGGAAGTCTGTGATTAAAGGGATAGTAATACTTCGTTTTAACTTTATTTTATTTTGTAGGCATTAAAAAAACATGAAGAATGATATAAGTCTTATCTCTCAAACCTTTATGGTTTATGAGATATTCACAAGCAAAGTTTCCCCCTCCCGCCCCTTTTACCTACTGTAAACAATCTCTTCTCAGATGTGGAAAGCAGTCCATAGACTGGACAGATAACAGAAGGGGACACTCTTATTCCTATGAAAACAATGAAATCCCTGCCCCCCTTGACAAGCTTTTCAGGTTTTTCTGTTATCTTAATTGAAGATTGTCCTTCTCTGCAGTCTACCTGGGCAGCTCCCTTCTGCCCTGGCTGAAAAGTGTTACATCAGTAAAAGGGGCGGAAGGGGGACACTTTGCTTGTGAATATCTCTTAAACCATAAAGGTTTGAGAGATAAGACATATCATTCTTCATGTTTTTTTAATGCCTACAAAATAATATAAAGTTAAAACGAAGTATTACTATCCCTTTAAGACTGAAATTGTCACATTAAATTTGTGTTTATTTAATCTCATCTCTAAGTCATGTGAGTGTTCCTGTATTCCTCAACAGTTTTATCTATCTATCTATCTATCTATCTATCTATCTATCTATCTATCTGTCACATCCATTTCCTTGTTTCTATTTCTGTGTCTCCATCCATAGTCTTCCTATTGGCTGCCTGGCACTTTTCTACCTGGCTTCCAGACAGGTAGATGTGCGTTCATTGAGCTTCTGTTGTGTAGCAGTTGCATTCTGTTCCTGTTCTCGGTGTTTGACCCTGGCTTGTCTACGACATACCGCTTTATTCCTGATTCTTTCGACTTCCAGTGTAAGGATTTGACCTGTCTTTAACCTCCCTCATGCCTACAGATTCATCCAAATTCCAGTGTACAACCTTAGCCTATTTTCTACCTCCCATGTGCGTATAGATTGTCCAAGGATGTGGTAATGACAGATACAATGGATACATTTAAAAAGAATATGGAGATGCATTTCTAACAGTAGGGAACATATAGGGTTATACTGCGTATTAGTAGGTAACACAAGAAGAATGCTTCATATACATACATAGATCCAGCTTCATTGACACAATTCCTCACCGACAAGAGCATCAGGAGCGGTGCTTTCATCACACGCATCACACCTACAGAACCTGGAACACAAGTTGGATGTTGCAGTCTTCCTCCAATACACCTGCCTAAACCCATACTCCTTCTGTGGTACCTTCTCCAGGATCCAGGGCTTCAGCAGCATAAGATCAGTTTAAGTCACCCAAGATTCTCCTTACTGAAAGATACTCTGGTCACCCCTCTGATTGTGCAGGTTTTCTTAATCAGTGCCTTTTGCACTTTAAAACTATACCACAGTCCTTCGGGTCACATGCTGCTAGAGTTCCCTTCATAATATCTTGGGCATCTACCCTAAGGGATATTCTTTACTGGAGGATTCCAATGCCTTTATATCTGCTTTCAGAGCCATATTTGATGTTCCAGGTCTCAGTGCTACTGCTGGATGGAGAACCATCAAGGGAATCACAGTGTGGCACAGTATGCCATAGAATTCTGTACACTTTCATATGAAACTGAATGGGAGCTCTAAAAGTGGCCTTCCAGAAGGGGCTAAATGAAAGGATGAAGGATGCTTTAACCTGCAGTGATGTACCAGAGGACCACGAAACATTCATCTTGCTATGTAGAATACTTGAATGACAACAGGAAAGGGATCATTATTGTCGATCCAGAGTAGGGGCTTCGATAGCCCTCACGTCAGTTCCCCGAGCACATTTCTAAAGATGGACCCACCTCACTGACTAAGAGAAGACAAGATGCCGGACCTTAGAGTTATGTATCTACTGTGGGCAGTACCTAACTTGTCTGGGAAACTTCAAGGCTTGAGGAGAACAGGAGACACCTTCTCAAGCCTTCAGTCTACCCAGATTCAGTAGATTGCTGGTTCCAGTTACCTTGTTGTGGGAGGGAAAATCAGTCTCCACCTTGGACTTTGTCGATTCAGGATTCACCGTCATTTTTATGGACTCTTCCTTTGCCCTTTCCCATCACATTCCTGTCAAGAGTAAGGTCAAACTCCTCTGCTTGTCAGCTGTAGACAGTCAGCCTATGCGTAAGGGACTTGAATCTCATAAAATCGTCATGTTATCCCTGCCCATCAGCCTTCTACACAAGGATGCGATCCAGTTCGACATCATAAAATCTCCTACTGCCTTGCTCATCCTGGGGCTACCTTGGCTCCAGTTACATAACCCAAAGATTGCCTGGAATTTGGGAGAAACCATTGCCTGGAGTCTGATTTGTTGTCACAGGTACATTGCTGATTTGTTGTCACTGCTCTCACAGAGGAGTCTTCTAAGTCCTTGGTTCCAGAAGAGTACTGGGAGCATCTGGACATATTTTCTAAAAGTAAGGCCAAGTTTCTGCCTCCACACCAGGAATACGACTGCCCCATTGAACTTCTGCCTGGAATCATGCCCCAAAGGGGTAAGACATACCTGCTATCCCAGCCCAAAAACCAAGCCTTTCTGAAGTATATTGAAGAAAATGTGTCTAAGGGGTTTATCAGACCCTCTGCCTCCCCTGCTGGATCAGGGTTTTTCTTCGTTGGCAAGAAGAACGGAACACTTCAACCATGCACTGATTACCAGGGGCTGTACAGGATAACTAGCAAGAACAGATATCCTTTGCCTATGATCTCAGAATTATTTGAGAAGTTATGTGGCGCATAATGAATTAGACCTGTGAGGGTCATACAAACAAATCAGTATCCACCAGGGTTATGAATGGAAGATGGTATTTAACACCATGTACGGGCATTATGAATACCTGGTAATGCCATTTGGACTTTCTAATGCCCCGGCCATTTTCCAGAATTTGATTAATGACGTCTTACGAGATCTACTGTCTTCATACCTTGTGGTATATCTGGATGATATCCTGGTATATTCTTCCACCTTTGAACTCTGCCGACCTCACGTCAAGACCGTCCTACTTTGGTTGCAAGAAAATAATTTGTTTGTTAAGGCAGAAAAATGTGAGTTTGAGACGAGCCAGCTCACTTTTCTTGGCTATGTGATCTCTTCCACTGGTGTACAGATGGATCCAAAGAAGGTCTCAGCCGTCACTGCTTGGCTGAAGCCCACCATACCTCATGGGATGCAATGCTTCCTGGGCTTCGCCAATGACTACAGGAGATTCATTTATAGATTTTCCAAGAATGTGACTCCCATCACTGCATTGACATGCAAAGGCTCAAATCCTAAAGCATGGCCTCAGGAGTCTGCTATGGCGTTTGGGCATTTGAAAGTGGCATTTACCACTGCTCCATTTCTACAGTTTCCATACCCTAGTAAGCCCTTTTGGGTGGAGATGGATGCCTTGGAGGTTGGTGCTGGGGGCGTATTGTCTCTAGGGGGAGAAAGAACCTATCTTCATCCATGCTCCTTCTTCGCAAAACAATTTTCAGCTGCTGAGAGGAACTCTGCTGTAGGGAACGGAGAATTTCTGGCTATTAAGCTTGCCTTGAAAGCAAGGTAAGGCCTGTCTTCCACCTCCTGTTTGCCTACAGGCCTCCTCTGTAGGGAATCACTATACTCACTGATGACAAGAACATCCAGTTCCTGGAGAAGGCTAAATCCCCAACAAGTGAGATGGGTTTTGTTTATCATCTGACTTAATTTTGTCATAACATACCACATCTGGCCTTAAATTTCATAGTGGATCTTCCAAAGTCCAAAAAATTGTACAACCATACTAGTGGTGGTAGACTGTTTCACTCATCGGGCACATTTCTTCCGCAATGTGAGCTGCCTTCAGTTCCAGAACTATCTGACATATTGTGAAGGAGATATTCCATCTACATGGCATTTCCCTACTGTTGATACCAAACTGGGGTACCCAATTCATCTCTAGGTTCTGGAGGGCCTTCTGTCTTCAACTCAGAATTGAACATTGTCTTTCTTCTGCATACCACCCTTAAAGTAGTGGTCAAACAAAAAGAACTCTGGAGACATTACACTGATGCCCATCATTCCAATTTGGTTGATCTCCTTCCGCTGGCAGAGATCACCTTTAACTACTCCTTTCATCACATATTGTGAACCACTCCATTCTTTGCAGCTCTTGACATCTGACAACCTTGGGGTGCCTCTGAAAGACTCCTGAGTGCGGAAACATTGGTCCAAGATACACCAGCTGATTCAGCAGTCCATTAAGTCCTACATTCTTCCAGGAGCCCCAAACTGAAGTACAGACTGGGTGATATGCTTTGGCTCTCCACTCTGAACCTTAGACTACACCAATCTTCACAGAAGCTGGGTTCTAGCTTCATTGGACCATTTCAAAACCTGTCTAAGAACTCCAGTTACCTATACTTTGGATCTTTCTTCAACTATGAAGACTGGCAACAAGTTTCACATGTCTCTGTTAAAACCTGTTATCCAAAATGGGTTCTCCTGTGCTGGTCAGCATCCATCTCCTGTTGTGGTGGGGCGACTACCAAGAATATGAGGTTTGGAAGATCCTGGACTCTCTGTGTGTTTGTGGGAAGTGCAGTATCAGGGGTATGGTCTGGTGGAGCGATTTTGGCTTCAGGCTTTCAGGCTCTGGCCCTGGTGCTAGCCTTTCTCCAATCTCGGTCTGGCTGTCCAGAGGCCTGATGTTGAGGGGGGGCACTGTCACGTCTTTCCCTTGTTGCTATTTCTGTGTCTTTGCCCAGAGTCTTCTTATTAGCTGCTTCCGGACAGGTAGATGCTCGTTCTTCAAGCTTCTTTTATGTACCAGTTGCATTCCATTTTGTGTTCTACCCCGACTTGTCTATGACCTAACTCTGGATTCTTGATTCATCCGACTTTCAGTGTATGACCTCGGCCTGTCTTTGACCACACATTTGCCTACAGAGTCATCCGAATTCCAGTGTTCAACCTCAGCCTGTCTGAGCTCTCGCTTGCCTACAGATTCATCTGACTTCCAGTGTTTGACCTCGGCCTCCCTTCGAACTCCGACTTGCCTTGCATTTTCATCCGATTTCTACCGTATGACCTCGGCTTGTCTTTGACCTTTCTCTTGCTTTCAGAATGACTTAACTCCTGGCATGCAACCTCGGCTTGTCTCAGACTATCCACCTGCCAACTGAAATCAGGTAAAACATTCAACTCACCCTGCTACCATCTTGTCCCCTGCTGTCCTGTCCTGTCTTCTGTGGGGTATCAGTTGACCCTCAAACTCTTCTATCCGAGTGGTCTACCTTTCGTGGTGTTGTGTCCCTCCATCAGGCATCAAGGCCTGCAACTTTATCCCATCTCTATAAAACTTTACCTAAAGAGTTTAAATTGCTTATTTCTTCCCCTTTGGGAACCAGCGGGCTTGGGATCACAGACCGACCTTGACTTTGGTCGTGACATGGTATTACAACGCATGTGTAAATTTACCAGGACAACATCCATAAGCCCTTTGCCCAACTACATGTGGCGTTTCAGCTTCCTAACTCCCTGTTCTACTCATACCTGAGACTTTGTCATGCTTTGTCTGCATACTGGGGAAGGTGGACCCCTGATGTTGCAATGTTTTCCCTGCAATCTCTCCTGACTTTGAAATTTCCAAAAAAAAAACCCACTCTTTTGTTGATAAATGGCTGGAGAAGAAGGTGGAGGACAGGTTTGTAACTGCGCATGCACACTGGGAGGCAGATTGGAGACATGGAGGACTGGGAATGGAATATGTCGTGGGAGGCCCCATCTTGAGTGGCTCTCACGGCTCGTCAACAACTGATCCAACTTAAGATCCTCCACCATTCCTACTACACCCTGATTAGACTTCATAAAATGAGTGACACTCACAGCAGCAACTGCCCCAGATGTTGTTGGGTTGGAGGCTCTTTGCTGCACCATACGTGGGAATGTCCACTGATTTGTAGGTTCTGGAGGGTAATTCAGACTATATCCCTGTCCCTTGAAAGGCGGCTACCCTTCACCTCAAAAATCTGTATCCTGTCCGTGTTCCCGATGAGGTTTCTGGTTCGGTGGAAACAGCTCTTCTACAGGAACTGCTTGTGATGGCTTGTAAAGTGGTGACAATGCATTGGATGGGGACAGGGCTCCAGTTCATAAGACCCGGCTACACCTAGCATCCCAGAATTTGCCTCACTACAAACTTGTCTACAAACACAGGGGTACGCCTCATAACTTCAGTAAGATATAGGGGCGTTGGCAGTCCTGATGGGGGGAAATTCAGACTCAAAGTGTGTCTTAGATGGAGAGTTGGGGGGGGGGTTGGCCATGGGTGGGGGGAGGGCAGTGGTGGGCACGGGGGGGAGATAGAGAGCTTGATTGGGGGTTTATTTGGGGTAGGGAGGGGGAGTTGCTTAGGTTGGTTTAGTTTGGGAGGGGGGTTAAAAAAACTACAAAACCAAGAGTTGGGCTGGCATACTTCCATATTCTAATTTCAGAGCTCTTTATTGTTACTGTAATAATTAAGCTGCTGTTGTGCCATTCTCTATATTTTACAGTATCAGCTTGACTTGCTAATAAAAAAAAATAAAAAATTGCTTATTTATTAGAGTGTGAGACTTTTGGGCCTTACTCCTTTAGGAAATACCAACACTGCAACACCACTACCTTGTCGTTATTGGCCTAGTCCTGTGCACTCCTCTCCACCTGCAAGCCTAACATAGAAAGGAGCATGTACTTTAAAGCAACCAACTAGGCCATTCAAGCATTAGCATTACTTGACCGGCTGACAATTATGTGGGTCAGCCATTGATTGGGTCACTATGAAGAGCTTTGAAACAATTCCATCACCATAGAGAACAGCCTGCACAGTCGCCCCATAGGAAGTCGTGCAAACCTTCACTACAGCAAGTTGCATCTGTGTTGACCATCAGCACTGTGTTGGTGTTGTGTCAACAGTTCTGCACACTATTTTTTCACAAATGAAAGTTAGTATCGCTGAAAACAAACGAAGATATTGAAGGCAGATATGTCTTATTTTCTTCCTTTAACATTTATCTAATGCTTGTCCTAAGAGGCGTTGCCTCTTTAATCAGAATGCTTGTCCTAAAAGGCGTTGCCCCTTTAATCAGAAATCAGAAAGGAAGTGGTAAGTCTTAATTACAGCTAATGACAAAATGAGTCCAGTCCTAAAACGTAAATGTAAATTCCATTTTAAGGAGAACATCTTTACTGAATGAAAGAGGAAGTACAGCACATGACACCATCTAGAGGCAGAAACAAATATTGCATAGTTAAAATATACCATAGAATGTAAATCTGTGCTTTTATATCTCAACTAAGAAATGGATTTAGTGGTTAAGGGCTGGATTATAATACAGTTAATTATTTGTTACTGGGATAAAATAATATACCACAGTATTCCAAATGCAATGAATATTAGCACCCATTTGCGATAATAACACCTGAGATGTGCTGGTCGATGGTCATAGTATCTCCTGAGAGGTTTTTATTGTCCATATATCAGTGGTTCCCCGTTGTGGCACATTCCTCTTTAAGTTGTGCCACATGTAGTTGAAAAATCCACATTTCGATGTCATGTGTGCATCAAAACCAAAACAACCTAATGAAAATATTTGGAAAGGTGTTATAACTAATGAAAAGTATAAACATTTATTTAAAAAAGACAGCTTGCTTGGAGAAATTTAAAGAATAAATGCAACTCTGTACCAGCTTCCTGCCAAACTGTGTTTAACGGATCTGTACCGCAGTCTAACGCTTCCATCCTCCTCCGATGAAGGAGGCTTCTGTCTGTAAGTTGGAGCGCTCTCATTGGCCAGAAATCGATCTCTGCCAATCAGAGCACTCAAGCTTACAGACAGAAGCCTCCATCATTGGAGGAGGCTGGTTGGAAGCGTCAGACTGCAGTATAGATCCATTAAACACAGTCTGGCCGGAAGTGGGTACGGAGCTGCATTTATTCTTTACATTTCTCCAAGCAAGCTGTTTTTTTTTAAAAAAGGTTTACACTTTCCATTAGTTATAATATATAACAAAATTAGTTAGGCAAAGTTGTGAAGGTGTTAAACACCCCCTTTAACTCATATTCCTTGTAATATAAAACTCATAAATAACACTTAACAAATTGACTGCTAGCCATACTACCATCCAAACCTAATCTACTTGGATGAGGCAAAGGATAGACCAATAGCCGTAGCCACAACTCATGAGAACAAACTCCTGAAGCCACATCATGAATCCAGGAGACAAAGAGAGAAGCCCCCGCATCACCCAGCAAGCACCCCAATAAGGCACAGCTGCTTGACCCCTTAATATTGCTGTGCCCCACCTCATACAGGTGCTAAGGCCCTTTCAACCCCATCCCTCAAACCAGTCAAAAAAATATCCAGCCCCACATCGATCAAGTGAACGCCATCACAGAAAAATAGGCTTGGCTCCCCTTCAAGGTAACTATGCAGCAAAACCAACACACCTTTTGTCTCTCAAGACTCAATGTGTTCTTGTTAACTTTCTTTCTGCATGCCTCCATAAATACTTTGGATCTTGTCCATGACCAATGCGACCGGAGAACTATCTCCAACAGGTTGAAAATTAAACCTGGAAATAACTCACTCAATTGTCCAAGTCTCACTTAAACAATCTCATATGCTGATTTTTGGATATTAGGCTCAAATTGATCTCACCAGCATGTTCCAACAAGACATCAGGAGGGGAACTGATCCCATCCATCTTCACTATGTTAAAGAAAACTTATTCCAAACCCTACACCTAAGCCCAAACTGTTGAACATCTCCCCTGCCCTCAGGAAAACTCAGCCCTGTTCCAGATTCCTGAACTGCAGCTCTTAATTTGTCTCAATGGTAAATGACCCAGATGAAAACCTGTGTTATGTGAAACAAAAGAAAACAATACAGCAAACAGCTGTCACGGTTTTCAGGCAAAGAAGGGCAGACATGAATATAAAATATAAATCCACCTTTATTAATAAGTACAGTAATAATAGTATAGCCCACACAACCCCAGAACAAAGGATGATAGGACCAAGGCTTCTACCCGGAGCTGCACACTGTGCTGCGCACTGCACTACTGCAAGATACCAGAGATTAGGACCATGGTGTGTGTGGAACACCAGTGGGAACTGTAAATGAGGCACAAGTCTCCACCCTGGTTCAAGCGACCAGAGGCAACAGGGAACGAGAGAAGAACTGAACCATGAAACACTGACTGATGGTCAGACATGTTCAGAGAGTATAGAGCGGTAGCCAGCCAAAGCCACAGGTCAGACAAGCCGGGGACTATACGGAGCGATAGGCAGCAAGAGCCAGAGGTCAGACAAACTGGAGACTACATGGAGGGAGTAAGTCAGCCAGAGCCACAGGTCAGAACCGATTTGGGTATTTAGACAAGCCGGGATCATATACGGAGCGAGGTAGTCAACCAGAGCCACAGGTCAGAACCAATGTGGGTAGTCAGACAAGCCGGGGTTATACATGGAGCGAGTTAGTCAGCAAGAGCCACAGGTCAGAACCGATGTGGGTAGTCAGAAAGTCGGGGTCACACACGGATCGGATTCTCAGGAGAGCACAGGTCACAATGGAGTGCAAGAGACAATATCAGAAACACCATGTAAGGGCAATGACTCTCAGGCCCAGGGAGGTTTATAAAGGAGCAGGAGAAGGTGGGACCCAATTAGACCACACAGAATAGGCCCATAAACAGGCGTTCAGTCAGTGCCTGTTTCATGATGTCAGCAATGCGGAAGTGGCCGCAACTATGCCGGCCGACACACCACAGAGGAAGGAAGGACAGGATAACTAGGCCTCTAAGGTAGACTGTGATAACAGCAGAACATTACACAACCAACTCAGGCCTAACATACAACCTAAATCTATTAGACTCACAGCTCCCCATCTTACAAATCACATCCATGGCCAAATGTGCCTCCTCCATATCCACACTGATCCAAAACGAATGAGATAAAAAAATCACCCTCTGGTAAACCCAACCTGATCAAACGCACACAGAGCACTTTAACAAACTGAAAATGGGACATTGCAGTAACATCATTATGAATCAGGAAGGATAAATAAACTCGGAGGTCAATATCAAGACAAGCACTCAACAATGCCACCACACATTCAGGCAACCCAGTCTCATACAAGAAAAAGTAAACACCCTTACCAAACTGATCCATCTTAGAACACTGCAAAAACAGACACATTATCTGCACCAAAAACACATTCTGGGGACCCAAACCACCAGAAACATATTTACTGGTGCTAACCAGCTCCCCCACCTGAAAAGTACTGAAAAAGTAATGAGAAACAAAACCACCTCAAACTGCGATGAACAAATGAACACCGGTTCCCCAAACAGACTCCTAAAGATAACATGAGAAATAGGCCTCCTAAAATCCACACTCCTAGCAACATGTCTCAAGCCCCTCAAAGACCGATGAACCCAAAACTCCTTAGTAAAATCCCTCCACATAAATTTTAATGCAGACATCATACTGTCCACAGGAGAAGGTGAGAGCCTTTCCTCGCTCAACCTAGCAAAGTACCACAACAAAATATCCAACCGTCAGGCCTCCAAACTATCACCCCCTGCAGCCTCAGCCAGACCCTGCTAAATGTGCCACATCTTCTGATACCTCGTTAAAATACTCATAGCAATAGAATGCCATATCAGGTGCTGGACCCACTGATGTGCCACCCCATTTCTGATCTGGACAAGATTTTTCCTCTGCATTTACTCCAGGAGCCACTTCCTGGAACTGGCCAAACTGAAAACGAGAAAGTGCGTCTGCAATTACATTCACGTAACCCGGTCATGACAAGCTGTACACCAAACATTTAACTCTAAACAATGCAACATGAGCTGATGAAGTAAATTAATAGAAGCTGACACACTGTGAATCGCCTGAGCAGCCCTCATGTTATCAAAAAGAAGTAAACCCTCCTGTCCCTCAGCACATCTCTCCAAAAGAAGATTACCACAAGAATAGGGAAATATTCCAAGAAGGTAAGATTCTTAATGAACCCCAACTGTACCCATCTAGTTGGCCTCTTCTCCGCACAGCATCAGCTACCCAGGTAAGTCCTAAATCCACATCTGGCAGAAGCATTGGGAAACAACTCCAAATTGCCCACTGCAACTTCACTGTACTAAAACAGCAACCACCCATTATAGATTGACAGAAAAAACTCCCAAACCATCAGATCATCATGCATTGACTGTGTCACACGGATCAAATGATGGGGCTGCCAAAAACCTGCCTTTGCCAATGCCATCTGTAATGCAAAAACCATTCCCATGTAAATGATGGAACAAGCAAAATTCAGATCACTCATAAGTGACTGCAATTGATGTAGTATCTCATTTTTTTAATGGCTTAACCAGCCCCACAAGCAACTACAGAATCAAGGTGTTTAAAGGGATAGTAATGTTTCACAAAAACAGCAGCTCCTTTTAATCTTTATAGTATTTGGACCATGGAGAGTGTTATTTCAATACTGTCAGAATTTTGGTTCAGAAGTAATTGAATGATAAAATATCCCCCTCCTGCCCCTTTTACCTAGTGTAAGCTACCTCCCCATAGATGTGGAATCTGGTCCACAGACCAGACAGCTCACAGCAATGGACAATCTTCTTACTGTGCGAACAATGAAAGTCCTGCCCCCCTTGACAGGTTTTTCAGGTTTTTCCCTTATCTTAATTGAAGATTGTCCCTCTCTGCAGTCTACCTGGGCACCTCCCTTCTGCTCTGAGCTGAGCAGTGACATCAGTAAAAGGGGAGGGAGAGGGATACTTTATCATTCAATTACTCTTGAACTACAACTCTGACAGTCCTGAAATAACACTCTCAGTGGCCCAAATACTATGAAGATTAATTGGAGCTGCTTTTATTATGAAACATTACTATCCCTTTAATTATATATCCTAGCGCTAATCTTAAATAAATATACTTCCATATAATAACAAAGTGTAAAATTATTTATTAAAAACTGCCAAAAAATCACGGACAACACATACATAATATATACAATTATTTCCTGGTATTTGATGGATCCCTAGAATAGGATCACAATCTTGTGTGTATCCCAGTTCAGTAACAGCACCAAAGACAAGAAAATAATTTAACACCAATGCTGCTATAAATAGATGTGCCGCATTAACCAAAAAGTAATGGTGCTACAGGGGCCCTAATGCAGTGTCACCTAGAATACTATACTAATTGTTGGCTCAACATGGCAGATCCAAAAACAACAGCAGAGGTATATTTATTACTGGCAAAAAATTAAAACGTTATATCTGTAATTTTATTCTATAGAAATGGAAAAGAGATGTACTGTATTAATCATGGATGTTATGTCCCCAAAGTTAAATTATCCTTTAATTCTAAGGTTTTATTCACTGCACATCAAAGATGTATGTCTTCAGACCAAATAGAAAAATTGAGACCAAGACTTATAGGGCCAACGGGATACGTTAATCTGTACACATCAATTCCAGACTTGAAAGAGAAGAAAATGCTGGTCACTATCTCAGGAGCTCTCTTTCCCAGACACACTGACCACAATCCTCTTCACTTGGTTGCCTCAACATACTTTTTTCACAAAGACTTTATTTCAAGTCAGTGTTATTGCTGATAGTCCAGACTCAAATGAAACGATGCATATATTCAAGTCAGAAAATTTTAGTTCCAGTGTACTCACCATTGCTATCTTCACTTGGTATATGATATTTTCTTTGGTCTGAATGTCCATTCTTTTTTTTATTAATCTTATTTACATTTGGTCCTTCTTTTCCAGACAATTTGTATTGATGAAAATGTAAAGAAATCCTTAGTGCAGGATATATACAGTCATCCAACAACAACCAATCCACTGGCTGATATTATAAAAACTGTGATGTAAATTTGTTCTACCACTTAACATTTTTTATCTGTAAAAGATTTAAAAATTCTACATATAACATGTCAAAAGACACAATAACTGCTAAAAATTATATTGGTGTGATCCGAAAACATGGTTTCCTTTTTCTAAGCAGATCAAACAAACAAAGTAGTGTTTCTGCCATCTTTAAATAGATCAAATACTGCCAAATTATTTAAAGGGGATCAGGACACCTAGTTAGTTAACCAAACCAAACAGATATACCTCTATATGAATACTTCAGTCCAATGTTATCTCATTAAGAAATATAATAATTTACAACATACACGTTCAAACATTAGAACAGGATAGCATCCAAAAGGAAAATAATTAAATTAAACAAAAGGACGGCCCCTTTAGATGTTACAAAAAAACAAACAGCTCAAGGTCCGAATTTAACTCTATGGGTTGAAGTGTATCTAAATTAAAAATCCATTTTGATTCTGCTCTGGACATAGTTGCAATACGGTCCCCACCTCTCCAATTTAAAGGGAATTTTTCTATACCAAAAAATGTAGGTGCTAAACCCTTGCGTTATGAAACATCTTAAAATGAGCTGGCAAACTATGGTTATCAAACCCTTTTTGTATATTTCTTATATGTTCTGCTTTCCCCACATTTAACTTCCTCTTTGATCCTAATGATCCCATCTTATAGTAGGATGAACAGCCTTCCGCTGATGCAAATGTTCATTGGAACTCCACCAAGCTAGGCCACCATAATACAGGCACATGTTCCAAATGTCATCAATGTAACATAAAATGACTGTGCAATATTCAGAAGCCTTTTCACCAATAACACTGGCATAAATGCAAAACTGAGTTGGGCAAGCCAAAAAGTGTTGCTAAAGGTTTACTCTAGCACTGCTTAGTGGAATGGCTAATTTGGCCCAATGTGGAGAAAGTTGGAAAATAGATACATATCTTATGAAGTATTATCTACTGGTGGAATTAGATTATATAAAATATACCAAGTTATTCTACTTTAGTGAAATGCTTATTTCAGTATTGCTTGTGGCAAGAAGAAAATATTCTTCCTGTTATATACCTGATTACTGCTATATTTACAAGAAAATACCAATAAAATATACACCAAAATAGATAGTGTAGCAGTTCAAATAGAAAAGGAGCTGTATATAGTCCAAAGTGCATAAACATTAACCAGTCCTGAATTCACAATTCTTTATTTGAGACTTTTAATAATAATGGAAATTATAAACAAACATTCTGTATTGCTTACTGTGGTCTGGATGGACCTTAATGGAATGTTAATAGATGAGATGAGTTATAGATGAATGATGAATATAACAATGATGGTGAATAAATGATGCTAATGTATCCATTTATTTGACCGTCTCTCGCAGGAGACACCAGGATCCCCAGGTGTAGTGGAAGTGCCATAAAGGGATCACTCAAAGAGCACATTCTCTTTTTCGGCGAGCTCTTCTATTCATCCCTTAAATGCAAAACTCCCGCAACCAGTTGTCAAACTTCTTTATTTTTCCTCCTCCTCCCACTTAGACTCCTTAATCATATCCTACCTAACATCCAAAAAATCCTCCCGGGAAAGTAGTGAAAAAATCTCCTCAAACTCACCCAAACCCGCTCTCTTAGCTCCCCACAAAATTCGTCACACAAAACAAACATAAGACAGATATACGGACAAACATAAGACCCAGTCTTTGTTGTTTCCTCGAGCTGCATGCCAACACCCTGTTCAAACTCAACCGTGCCACCAACCCCTGATGGTTTGGCCATGGTGGCAACAATGAGCCTTGGCATCCCCCAGGAGTGAGTGGGTCTGGACCCACTGTTACACCAACCACCAACTCCTCACGTACTGTGTCCAGTGACCCCTCGAAAACAGAACCCTACCAGCATAACCCAAGTTAGTGCCAGATCTTCATTTAGGGCTGCCCCTCCTGACAAACCTCCCAAATGACTAGTAAGCTGATTTAGACCTACTTAAAAACCCCATACCACCCTGCTCTGGAGGGGGGGGGGGGTCTGAGTGTCCTGTTGCATGAAAACTATCTGTGCCATGAAATCTGGATGCCATTGGACCTTGGTCAAGCTGGAGGCCCTGCTTCTGGAAGCTGCATTGGCACTGAAGGGGGCTCCTGGGGCCATCATCTAATATATGCCTACCTTGTGAACCTCCACCAGCTCTGGATCCACTGGATCAACCTTGCCGTGATGTGAGACCTTGGGCTAGAATCCCTGTGGCTGTTACCCTGCTCCTGCCAACTCCGTCTGACATCAATCCTCCTCCTCCTCCTCTAGGTGGTCCTAAATGCAGTCCATTATGAGCAGGGGGCACGCTCACTTCCTGGAACCAACTAACTCCTTTCCATGACCGTCACGGCTGCACACCATCTGCTTCAGACTCTATTAGACACCACGCAGGAACCTCGAACAGACCATCACTGGCTGTACTGGACTGGGAAGCTGCGTTGGCACACCAGCTGTGATGCTGCTTCTGATCTCTCCTAGACCACCTCCCACTGTGAGATGTGACCATCTCTGATGCCTGGGCCCAGGTGTCACCTTGAGAATGTCCAGATCCATGAGCAGTACTGAAGGCCTGTCTCCCTCCGCCAAGCCTAACCTCTGAGCTGAGGTTCAGCCAGGACTTCCATGGAGATTATGTCTTGGATGCAGGGGTGTTAGGGACCAGGACCCAGACAGACACAAAATGTAAAATGCAAAACACCTTTATTAAAGTGACAAAAACAGAATTGTGATCCAGGAGCATAAACCAAAAGACAAGCCAGGGTCAGGAACCAAGACAGGTATTCAATCAAGCTGGAGTCAGAAACACAGGAGTCTGCTATGTCAGGAACAAGCCAGGAGTCAGGAACACAGAAGTCCACATTGTCAGGAACAAGCCAGGAGTCAGGAACACTGAAGTCCGCAATGTCAGGAACAGTCAGCAGTCAGGAGCCAGAAGTATCGTCAAAGGAAGCCAGGTCATACACAGATAAACAGGAGCTCAGGAGAATCCACAGCAGCCAGCAGCAACAAACACAAGGACTATCAGGAAGTGAGCCAAGCTGCTTTAAATGCCATGAGAGGATTGGCTGATAACAGTCAGGTGAGTAATCAGAGAGGTCAGCTGATTCAGCCTGACCCAGGAACTCAGAAGGCAACAGCAATGGATAACAGAGTTCTAGATTAGCTCAGACAACAGAATGAACAGCAGAGTAGAGCAGCTCACCCAAACCTTGACAGCAGCCCCCCAACTGGGTAGGACCAGGTTTATGATGAAAAGGTGCATGGAAAGCATGGAGGAAGGCGGGCGTATGCATGTCAGCGGCTGGAACCCATTATCGCTCTTCCGGACAGTACCCATTCGAATGGACCAAATATTGAAGCCTCCCTCAGAACCTATAAGAGTTGACTATGGAGCAGACTTCAAACTCCTCATGGCCTTCAATGGGCACCGAATGGGTTAGAGGAGTGACCGTAGTAAAACGATTACATAACATGTAGTTGGTATATAGTGCCTGGATTTTTAATCTCTATATATTAAATAGATGGCTCCAATTGAATAATGAAAAAATATGTTTGTTGATCAAAAATAATATCTATAAGATCATAATTGTTTCTCTACTTCTTTTAGAACTCATTGGTGACGTTGGACTTTTCAGTCACAGTGGGTATTCAGCAGCAGGATTATTATTTTTATTTTCTATCTCTTCTCCTTTTTTATTTAGATATATAGTGAGCGCTTAACACAAAATTTTTTAAAACGATTACATACCAGGGGTTTCAATAGCGAGATATGGAACACATTGTGTATACGCATATTGGGAGGAAGGTCTAGGCCAGTTTCTGAGAGGGCACTTGGAGGTGAAGATTTCTGTAGAACAGCGAGACCCTCTCCCCCGACCTGGTAGGAGGGTGCGGGTAGGCGTTTAGGATTGGCCTGCAGCTCCTGGGATTGTTGTGAGTGTTGCAACGACTCTTGGACCTGCACCCATGTGGAATGGATCTGCTGGAGATGATCCTCCAGTTTCAGAATCCCTGGGGAGTGAACAAATCTGAAATCATGGAGGGTTGATACTCGTAATTTACCATGAAGGGGGAGAGCCGGACAGAAGCCAAGACAACACTGTTATGAGCAAACTCCACCCAAGGTAGCAGGTCCGACCAGTTATTCTGATGATCTGAGATGTAGCACCACAGGAACTGCTACAAGGCCTGATTAGCCCTTTTCGCTGCCCCATTCGATTGCGGGTGATAGGCCGAGGAGAAGGTCAGTTGGATACCTAGTTGCGCACAGAAGGCCTTCTAGAACCTCGAGACAAATTTGCTACCCTGGTTGGAAACTATGACTTTAGGAACCCTGTGTAGCCGATAGACCTCTTTGATAATGACCGTAGCCAACTCTTTAGCGGATGGAAGTTTTTTGAATGGTATTGTCACGGTTTCCCAAGAACAAGTCAGGAGTCAGACAAGCATAGAAAAAATTACAATATTTATTATACAATACAAGTATCACAATAAACAGAAGTAATCATAGGCATAAACACTAGGAACAGTAGAGGTCTCACCAAAGGTCAGCAACTCTATCAGAAATAGGAGTCTGCCTGAACGAGGGAACCTCTACCAGAGACAGGCACGAGCCTCTGTAGTCTCTGTATCCAGGAAGGTACACAGGAAGTGCTGCTACAGACAACCTGACTCACGCCTGCAGTCAGAGAAAAGGTAAAGGGATCTTCCAAAGGACAGTGATAGGAAGATACACTGATGCACGCCTGCCGTCAGTTCAAGGAAAGTTAATTCGAACGTAGTCTTCACCAGAGCCACAGGTCCGCACCAGATTGGGTGTTTTCTATACACTAGGAGGAGGCAGGAGAACAACAATGCAAGGGCAACTGAGAATTGGCTTAGTTCCCTTTTAAAGCCCAGCCCAGGAAGTGGATGGGAGGAGATTTACAGCCAAGCAGCATAAAACAAGGGTCTGCATCATTCTGCTGCCTCGCACCTGTAAATGACGTATCATGGCCGCCATGATGCGTCAAACCAGCGTCCCACACTTGTGTCAAAACGAGCGCCAAATCCAGCTAGCGAGAGGACATGGACGGCCACCAGGCGTGCTCAAGCCAGGACTAGTCAGCAATTTCTGGAAGGAAGTGACCGCTACATATCGACGCCTCCTGCATCCTCATCAGCAGCATCGCTGGAACTAGGTAACTGTCACAGGTACGCAGTGAATCATCTTAGAAAATTGGTCAACAACCATGAGGATGACTGTGTTACCGTTAGACAAAGGGAGCTCGACTATGAAATCCATAGCAAGGTGTGACCATGGCTTCTCCCTATTGGGTATAAGTTGGAGAAGGCCCACTGGAAGGTGATGGGGTGATTTAGTCTGCACACTGTCACGGTTAGCGAGCAAAGACAGGAGTCAGACGGTATAGATAAATCACCTTTATTAGAGAATAAGCAGCAATGAATAAAAATAATAATCAGCAGAGGGTGACTAGGGAGGCAGAGACTCTATCAGAAATAGGAGCCGCCAACAGGTCCACCACTACTGCTAGAGACTAGGCCGGAGCCAACTGGGAGTCTCAATTGCCCCGAGAGGAACACAGACTCCCAGTAGGATGTAACAAGGGAGACTGCTGACTCACGCCTGCAATCAGTACGGCAGAAGTCTGCCAGAGGCACAGGTCTGCACCAGTTATGATGTCCACTAGTCAGGAAGCAACAAGGAGAGGGTAGTTGGAGAGAGCCCCAGGCCAGCACCAGATTGTATAGTCGGACAAGCCAAGGTCATACACAGAGCAAGTAGTCAGCCAGAGCCACAGGCCTGCACCAGTTAGGATGTCCACTAGTTGAGAGGCAACAAAGAGAGGGTAGCTGGACAGAGCCCCAGGTCAGCACCAGATTGGATAGTCAGACAAGCCAAGGCCATACACAGAGCAGTTAGTCATCCAGAGCAACAGGTCTGCACCAGTTAGGATGTCCACAAGTAGGAAGCACACAGAGGAGAGTCAGACAGAGCCACAGGTCTGCACCAGGATGGATGGTCAGACAAACCAGGGTCATACACAGGAAATCAGGATACAAGCTAAATACAACTGCACTGGACAACATCGTAAGGGTAACTGGATGGAAACCCAGTTCCCTTTAAATACCAAGAGCCAGGAAGTAGATAGGAGGAGACAGAACAAAACCCTCTGTATAAGATAGAGGCCTGTGTCAATACACAGCCTCGCGCCCGTAATTGACGCATCTCACCAAGATGCGTCAAACGCCTGAACCACCGCTTAATCATCTGGAGCCTCTAAATCGCCTAGTCAGAGGACACGGGCGGCTGCTGTTGAAACCAAGCATATTATGCTGGTACGTATGGTGGCCAGTACTTTGTCCTGAGGAATAATAGGACTGGAAGGACTCTCCTCTTAAGCGCCCGAGAACTGTCTAGACAGGGCATCAACCCGGACATTTTTGGTACCCAGCAGGTACGTGACCACATAATAAAACGAGACAAAAATAAGGCCCATCTGGCCTGCCTTGGAGACAAGAGCTTAGCTTCAGACAAGTAGGTGAGGTTTTTATGATCTGTGAGGATTAGGACTGGCATAGCAGTTCCCTAGAGCAAATGCCTCTATTCTTTGACAGCTAGTATTATTGCCAGAAGCTCACGGTCACCAATTTCATAGTTGCACTCCGCAGGACTTAGCTTTTTGGAGAAATACCCACACGGGTGCAACTGACTCTCAGGAGTAGGACGCTGAGACAGGAGGGCACCTACTCCTGTCTCAGATGCATTAGCCTCAAGTATGAATGGAGGCTCGGGTTTCGGGTGTGCCAAAATGGGTGTTGCGGCAAAAGCAGCTTTTAGTGACTCAAATGCCCTGATGGCTTCCGGGAACCAGTGAGTGGAGTTACTGTCTTTTTTGGACACGTTGGTAAGGGGTTTTACAATAGAGGAAAAATTGCGGATACATTTCCTGAAGTAGTTAGCGAACCAGAGGAAACATTGAAGAAAGCGGAGACCTACGGGTTGCGGCCACTCGAGAACAGCTGAGAGGTTCTTAGGGTCCATAGCGAAACCGACCTCTGAAATTATGTACCACAAGAAGGTGACCTGTTTGCGGTGGAACTCACACTTCTCTAACTTGCAAAATAAGTTATTTTATCTTAATCTTTGCAGAACTCAATGAACTCCAATGAAGTATTTTTCTTTAGAAATCGATATGTCGGCGCTCCTGGAGAGCCGTCGTCTGGTCCTGGAAACTAGATTTCATGCAATCAGATATACAGCTGACATATGAGAAGGGGAAGAGAGTGGGGAAGTTTATTTTCTTATATCTCTCAAACCATTAAGGTTTGAGAGATAGGAATAAGGGAATTAAGTATTTTTTTTATTGCACCTATCATTTTTCGGGACATTACAATCCCTTTAAGGTGAAAGTTTCACTTTAATTTGTTATGAAGAGAGTCCTGGTTAGTTGAATATGTCAATAATGTTAAATTGTGCTAGAGAATATACTGACACCATGTGGTGACACAGTGGTTCTTGTAAAGGGAGTTGTGTATATGTATACCTGCTATCTCACACAGGAGAATTCCATCTTCCTTGATGTTGTAAGGACAGTCCTATATCAAATCTACACCAAATCTAGTGACACAGTGCCACCACTCAGCAGAATAGCCTTTGGCATTTTGCATATAGCTTTTGCCTATTGAGTATAATGTTTTGCATATTGCTTATAGCGTTTTGCATATAACATTTTACATATTGCGTATAGCATTTTGCATATTGCGCATAGCCTTTTGTGTATAGCATTTGTCATATTGTGTTTTGTGTATATAGCATTTTGCATATTGAGTTTTGCCTTGCATGTATTGCTTTATGCATTGTGTGCATATTGTGTTTGTGTGTATATATGTATTGTGCGTGTATGTGTTGTGTGTGTATATATGTGGATTGTGTTTTGTGTACATTGTGTGTATTGTGTCTGTATATTTTGTCTATGTGTATTGTGTTTATTGAGTGTGTGTATTGTATGTGTATTGTGTACATCGTGTGTGTGTTTAAGCATCGTGTCTGTGTGCGTGTTGCATGTATGTATAGAAAATCACGCACCTATTAATCACTTCTCCTTACCGCTGCCCCTGGGTTTGTGTGGTGTGCCAGACAGGCAGGTCTTTATATATATATATATATATATGTATATATATATATAGAGAGAGAGAGAGAGAGAGAGAGAGAGAGAGAGAGCTATAACAAATAAATGCTACAATCTATGGATGAAACGTGAAAATAAACAAGTTTTTTATGTGCAAAAAACATTCCTGAGAGTGCCATCTTTTATCCATGAACTGTATATATATATATATATATATATATATATATATATATATATATATATAATTGAAAAATTGATTTGTGAATGAATTTGACCCATCCCGCCCCTTTTCACATTCTGAAGCCGCCTCCCCTCAGATCTAACAGCAGATCACAACAAGGGACAATCTACTGTCAGTATTAGGAAAAACCTGTCCTCCTTCGTCAAGGAGGGCAGGTTTTTCCTTATACTGACAGAGAGAAGATTATCCCTCGTTGCAATCTGTCTGGTCAATTGACCGGACTTCAAGTCTGAGGGGAAGGCTTCAGAATAGAAAAAGGTGTGGAGGGTTAAAATTCATCATATAATTACTGTATAACTATCAAGTTATGAACTTTGAGAGCCCCAGGCATCAGGACTATTCAGTATAACAAGTGATCTTGGCACCAAGTGACACCACAGGGAAAAGGGGGAAGAGTGGAAACTTAAAGTGTATTGTATATTAATGAATAAATGATGTCAGATATGGTGGCACAAAAACAAAACAAATATATTGAACAAAAAAATTAATAAATATATACTGTATATACAAATATACATACACCAAAACCAAAGTACCATTAACTGATAATTCCACAGACTGATAATTGTGTCATGAGGTTACATTGCAAAGTTTATATTGTATTTAATAAAATGCTAATGTGGCATTCCAATATTTCAACACATCATCAAATTGAGGATATACTACACGGGAATACCATAATAATCATATTCCCACATATGTGTGGCTATACACAGAATCCAAGTCCAAATATAACAGGGTACGTGTCCATCAAATTGGAGACATGGTAAGCCAGTTATAAGGAGACAAAAGAATTGTGAGGAGCACCCATCAAGCATGAACAAGATTAAGTGTCTTGTTCTAGGCATGGTAGCCTCTCAATGGTGCTACAACTCACGTTTTTCACTCCCATGTGCCATTGCAGAGAGGAAATCTCCATGTTCATATCGGACTGGTCCTGCCCGCAGACAGTCCAGCTCCGAAATGTCAGGCAAATCCTCTCTGCACAAGAGAAACAGCATAACCACAGACATACGTTTCGGCCTATATGGGCCTCATCAGTGCGGTGGCGCTGAATCCCTCTAGGCACATGGAAGCAAGGGCCCATGCCTGGGATACCCTTATACTTAGGGAGACAAAAAGAATTGTGAGGAGCACCCATCAATCACGAACAAGATTAAGTGTCTTGTTCTAGGCATGGTAGCCTCTCAATGGTGCTACAACTCACTTTTTTCACTCCCATGTGCCATTGCAGAGAGGAAATCTCCATGTCCATATCGGACTGGTCCTGCCCGCAGACAGTCCAGCTCTGAAATGTCAGGCAAATCCTCTCTGCACGAGAGAAACAGCATAACCACAGACGTACGTTTCGACCTATATGGGCCTCATCAGTGCGGTGGCACTGAATCCCTCTAGGCACACGGAAGCAAGGGCCCATGCCTGGGATACCCTTATGATTAGGGAGACAAAAAGAATTGTGAGGAGCACCCATCATGCACGAACAAGATTAAGTGTCTTGTTCTAGGCATGGTAGCCTCTCAATGGCGCTACAACTCACGTTTTTCACTCCCATGTGCCATTGCAGAGAGGAAATCTCCATATCAGACTGGTCCTGCCCGCAGACAGTCCAGCTCCGAAAAGTCAGGCAAATCCTCTCTGCACGAGAGAAACAGCATAACCACAGACATACGTTTCGGCCTATATGGGCCTCATCAGTGCGGTGGCACTGAATCCCTCTAGGCACACGGAAGCAAGGGTCCATGCCTGAGATACCCTTATACTTAGGGAGACAAAAAGAATTGTGAGGAGCACCCATCAAGCACGAACAAGATTAAGTGTCTTGTTCTAGGCATGGTAGCCTCTCAATGGTGCTACAACTCACGTTTTTCACTCCCATGTGCCATTACAGAGAGGAAATCTCCATATCAGACTGGCCCTGCCCGCAGACAGTCCAGCTCCGAAATATCAGGCAAATCATCTCTGCATGAGAGAAACAGCATAACCACAGACATATGTTTCAGCCTATATGGGCCTCATCAGTGCAGTGGCGCTGAATCCCTCTAGGCACACGGAAGCAAGGGCCCATGTCTGGGATACCCTTATACTTAGGGAGACAAAAAGAATTGTGAGGAGCACCCATCAAGCACGAACAAGACCCATGCCTAGAACAAGACACTTAATCTTGTTCGTGCTTGATGGGTGCTCCTCACAATTCTTTTTGTGTATGTAAGATTTAAGCAATAACATAGTAACATAATAACATAGTAAATTAGGTTCAATAAAGACACATGTCCATCAAGTTCAACCTTCGCCTTATACCCCAGTGACTGAAAATTTTGTAGCTTTCCTGCTACCAAATAAGTTAGTCGTTCTCTGACCTGAAAGAAATGTATCTAATCTTCTCTTAAATGTATCCATTGTATCTACCATAACCACCTCCTTGGGAAAGGAATTCCACAATTTAACAGACCTTACTGTAAAAAACCCTTCCTCTGCTGAAGTCTAAACCTGCTTTCCTCTAATCTCAAGGGATGTCCCCTGGTTGCCTGATCAGGCCTTGGAATAAATAGCTCACCACAGAGATCCTTGTATTGACCTCTCATATACTTGTACAATGTGATAAGGTCTCCTCTTAGTCGTCTTTTCTCTAGCGTAAATAAACCAAGTTTGTCTAGTCTTTCCTCATAAGTTAAGTCCTCCATTCCCTTAATTAATTTTGTTGCACTTTACTGTACCTTCTCTAGTCCTAGTATATCCTTTTTCAGAACTGGTGCCCAAAACTGCACTGCACACTCAAGGTGAGGTCTTACCAATGATTTGTATAATGGCAAAATAATGTTATCCATTCTTGATTCAATACCTCTTTTTATGCAAGACAGGATTTTGTTTGCTTTGCTACTGCTCTTTTACACTGGTCACTGTTTCCAAGTTTGTAGTTGACCCAGGTCTTTCTCTAGCAATGAGTCCCCTAAAATTATTCCATTAAGTTCATAAGTAGCCTTGGGCTTATTCCTCCCATATTAAACTTCATATTCCATTTGTTTGCCCAATCTGACATTGTCTGTAAATCCCTCTGTAGAGAGAAAATATCCTGTTCTGAATTAATTACCCTGCATAATTTGGTATCATCTGCAAATATTGATATTTTGCTTTCTATATCTATTTCCAGGTCATTTATAAACATGTTAAAAAGCAGCGGACCTAATACTGAACCCCGAGGTACTCCACTCTCCACTTTAACTGTATTGGAGAATTTTCCATTTACAGCCATACACTGTTCCCTATCCTTCAACCAGTTTTGTATCCAATTGCAAAGGTTATCTCCTAGCCCCAATTTCCTTATTTTATACCCCAGCCTTCTGTGTGGCACTGTATCAAATGCCTTTGCAAAGTCTAGATATACTACATCAACAGCCTTGCCATAATCAAGGTTGCTGCTTACCTCCTCATAGAAGCTGAAAAGATTAGTTTGGCATGATCTATTCTTCATAAAACCATGTTGATTCTTGCTAATGATCTTATTTTTTGTGTTGTAATCCTGAATATAGGGCTCAATCCAAATGTTGGCATTAAAACCAACCTGAAGAAAAAAACTGCCTTTGCGAGTTAACCAAGACCGGGTAACGTGAGATTCAAATCTTCCTTACCCAGAAAGGCTAACGAGTGATGACCAACAAAATACACATTCACCTTAAACTTGCTTCGCATAGAAAATCTTACCTAAAAACACACAATAAAAATGTTACCTAGCACCACAGCCAATCACAGTACTCCATAGTAGAAAGTTCAGTCAGAAAACCCAAAACCACCATCTCCAGTTCTGAACAGCATTCTCTGTGCTTCCCTACCCAGACAGTAGGGGAACACAAAGATGGCTTTCAGCAGCATGGACAGCTTTGAATACCATAGGGATGTGCACTGCTCACCCCTGTGGCATTCACTCTGAGTGAGAAGGGATGAAGTTGTAGAATGTGCGACGCCAGGTAGGGGACAATGCCGACGGGTGAGGAGGGGATAGAGGTATCGGAGGAAGTGGGCAGCAAATACAAGCTTGCCACCTGCTTCCTCCGATGTCTCTCTCCCCTCCACCCGCTTCCTCCAATGCCTCTGTCCTCTTCAATGTCTAAAATGGAAGGATATGATGAAGGGAGCGCTGTGGTCACGGCAGGGCTGCTTCCTCAAGAGTTTCTTTACTTAGATTCATTCATTCACAGTGTTCTACCTTATGTGTCCCATTGCTATTACTATGTTTGCTCCACTCTCCGTTTGAAGGAGAGTGGAGCAAAAGTACTAATAGCAATGGGACATAGGAGGTAGGGCATTAAAAATGAGTGAATCTAAGTAAAGATATGTTTAATAATAGTCTTTTAATAAAAAATGTTTAAAACACACACACACATATACAGGCAAGGTATGTAGTCCATACCTTGCCTATTAAATCTTTGGGTACCAGAGCGGTAGGAAACATGCTAAGCAATGCTTTCCTACCTCTCTGGTACTCAAAGAGTTAAGTGTTGAATATCAGACAGATTTGTGGACTAAATGGCAGTACCTGAGGTGGATGTGGATGGAGTTAGTATGTCCCATATATGCAATATATGTGACATCCTAAGGGGGGGTGTCGAAGGGGGGCATTGTGTAGTGCTTGGTGTACTAGTTTTCTTTATTGTAACACTTTGAATGCCACAGGGGTGAGCAGTGCACATCCCTATGACATTCAAAGCTGTCCATGGTGCTGAAAGCCATCTCTGTGTTCCCCTACTGGCTGGGTAGGGAAGCACAGAGAATGCTGTTCAGAACTGGCGATGGTGGTTTTGTACTCTGACTTGTGTGATGTTCTCCAAAAAATATAGGTGTTAGATTTCTGGAGTGAAATGTTGCAATTTAACTCGCGTTAGCCCTAACTCCAACATTTGAATGGCTCTTGGCTTCGCTTGTACATTATCCTCTATGGGCGAGATCTTGCTGTTCTGACGACGGGCGACGTGTGTTTCAGAACTGCCATTATTTCTTACTAGTGGGAACATTTGCATTGCTTACTGGCGGTACAAAACCACCGTCTCCATTTTTTTCTGCCGACGCCAACATTTGGATTGAGCCCATAGTCCCTTATTATCCCTTCTAGCAGCTTTCCTACTACAGAGGTCAAACTCACAGGTCTATAATTCCCAGGTCCTGTTTTAGTTCCCTTCTTAAATAGAGGCACTACGTTGGATCTTCTCCTATCCTGTGGCACCGAGCCTGTGGTGATAGAATCTTTAAAGAGTAAATATATATATATATATATATATATATATATATATATATATATATAAAATAATTCATAACAAAGGGACATATACATGAAGAAAATGTCTAAAAAAAACAATTAACCCCTTAAGTACCAGCGGTCCAGGGAAGTTACCTTCCCTTAAGGACCGCTTTGATCATTGCTGACGCGCTGGTACACGTGACCTGTTACGCGTACCGGCGCGCCACTTTGAGGCCTAAGAGAGATCGCTCCGGTCTTGGAGCGATCAATTTTAGGCCCCGTTTTTACTGTACAGTGCTCCCAGTAGAGCGCTGTAAGTAAAAAGTACGTGATGTGCTATGACCGTCACTGGTCCTTAAGGGTATAAGGACCGTGACGGTCATACCACGTCACGTAGTCCATAAGGGGTTAATATGAAAAGGATTTAGACTTTCCTTTGTATATTTCGGATCTATCTAATTAAAAGGACTATATCTACAAAAGCTTCCAGCATCCAAATCTTTGCTTCCACTTTTTCTCTCTATTTGCTGCAACCACTATAACATCTGGGACACACTTTTAAGTTGATTGGATATCATTAAAGGGAGAGTAATTGAAGGGAACAGGGATAAGGTGTGTAATACTTATGCTCGGTACCTATAGGGTTAATAGTTACATTTGACTGCTTTGCAGAAATTCATGTACTAGGGAGGAAATCACTAGACTGGCTTATTCCAGCCTCTTATCTGTGTAATTGCAACAATCGTTAGAATATGTTCAAAGCTGCAAAGTTTCCAGACCCCCCCACGGGGGAGGAGATGGGATACTGAAGGAAATGTTATCTGCATTATCTCCCCTTCCCCCCCTTCCTGTGAACAAGTTTTGCTTTTCTGTTTTTTTTATAATTTTCTGTTCTATGTTGAAACTGTGCACCTCGCCCCTCCCTGTAAGGAGGGGGGCTGTATAGGGCTATAAATGCTATGTACAATAAGAATAAAGAGAGAGCTTGTATTGTATACGCTGTTGTGTGTGTTTCTTTGCAAACTTTACAGCCTCCCAGTATACTGGTAATTGACATAGATTCCACAGATTGATCATAAGGGAGTAAAAAGGTACCATACCTAGCAAAGATAACATAAGAGTGTGACAGGTGCCCTCTCAGGCAGCGATCCAGGTAAAGATTCCCTAACAGTTTTTGGTGGAAGAATGCGGGCGGTGTGCATCCATGGGTAAGTGACTATATGTTGTCGCCGTCCCAGGGATCACACTGCCGTGTTAAGGGTTGAGTGAAATAGGGAGATAGGGAGTGAGTTTCTGTTAGTCTAATATACCAGCGCACTATAGAAATAAGGTTCGAGGCATAGGGACTCGGGAACCAAGATATGAGGTTCGAGGCATAGGGACTCGGGAACCAGTATAGTTCGAACCACCGTACTCGGGAACTAAGGCTCGAGGAGCCAGATTGATAGACTCGGGAACCAAGGTTCGAGAAATCAGACTGGCAGACTCGGGAGCCACGGTTCGAGGAACCTATAAGGTAGACTCGGGAACCGATGTTCGAGCACATTAGGGGTGGTTCGGGAACTACTGTAGTCGGGAATGACCACAGGATTCGGCCCTTGGCAGTCTCGGAAGGTCACCGTGGATGACAACCGGGAGACTGCCCGGTAAATTAAGTGAGTGGCATTCGACTACCGGATATTAGGCGGCAGAACACTCTCTACCAAAGAGTCCCTCTGTGAGTCTATGTCAATAATCTACTGTTCTGTCCTTTCTTGTCTGTCAAATTGTTTCGTGATACTATATGATTACTATGCACTGGTGTTGAGATATGGATGTTTGTAGAGATGTCAATTAAGTATTGTATCAAAGGATATTAGAGGCTGAGAATAAGTATTGTGTTATTGTGTGCTGTCCCCGGTTCAGGTGAAGGTAAGCACTGGGACCGGGTGTTATTTCAGGTGAAGGTGAGCACCTGAATTGTTACTCCTTTTCTTTTCCTCGTTTATTTGACATTGTGATTGCATTGTATTGTACAACTTGTTGTAAGATGGGTGGTCAAGAGAGTAAGACCCCAGAGATAGGGGAAGATTGTATACACTATGTAGAGAGACTGACAGGGGGTTCCTATTACACTATTCCATTCGTGTCTAGTCTGGTCCTGCAAGATACCACCCACTGACTTTCTCCCCTGATCACTGGGAAAATTTACAACTGTCTCATATTTGTTGCGCATGGCTAACCTGTTTACATACATGTTATGTGTCGTTTGTCTGGGGTAGATACGTGCCCTGTTCCGGAGGGATATAGTAAGTGAGCATCATTTAGTGATGCTTGTAAAATGTTGATGCTATGAGAAAGTTAGCGCAGCTCTGATTCCCCCTCCCTTCTCTTTCATTCTACCTCTCCCCCTTGTTCTCTCTGTTCTTAGATAAGACACAAGTAACTGAATTTCAAGGTCACCAACGCTGCTGTTTTCTTAAAGGTCCTATTGTTAAGATGTTGTCTAGTAGCTGGGAACTAACAGCTGACAGGGGCAGGTTTTTGTACATTTATGTGGAAATGTATTGCCAGGCTCAGGTACTGGTAGGCCACCAGTAATTAGCCTGGACAGGCACACGGTATTGGTTCTGAGATAAAATGTTGCAACATTTAGGTAAATTCAATCCTAATTTTGTGTAATCAATTGTATGGATCCAAGCAAGTAAAAATATGGATTTGTTAAAGAAATTGTCAATGTGTTATAGATAATAGAACTGAAATTATGTTCTTGAGTGAGAAGAGGCAGGAATGTGGGGGCTGTCTTGTTGGAAGTGTCTGAGGGGGTTTTGGCATTGGTCTTACCGGTTCAATGGTTCTCAGTGATCTAAGACCGAGTAGTCCAGCCAGTCCACCCGGCGCGGTCACAGGCACCCCTTCCTCTCCTGTTTTGACTTCTTGGGAAACATATGTTTCAACTGAGGTGGTGCACCCAATGTGTATGTGTATATATGTGTATATATGTATATGTTCAACTGAAGATTTGTTGAATTGTGATTTAGCCTCCATAAGAACAAATTGTAGTTATGTATATGTGCCCTTTGCAACCTGTTGTCTGTTAATTAGAGAAACAGCAATCCTGCTTTCCCTGAAAATGACAGGAAGGGGTTAAATGCCTGTGTGCTGATTCTCTGCCACTATGAGACGATCGCGCAGCATCAGACCCCTCCCTCTCCTGTGTAAATCCTTCCCAGTTGTAATAATGTTATGGGGGAATGAAAGAGAAAAGATTGTTGATACATATAGGAAATTAACTTCTAATGAAATTAGAGACAGATAAGTAGGGACTGCAGATGCATTCCCTCTTAATGACGTGACTGATAATGTATTATTGTTTTACTGTTCTCTGATCCTGGGGTCCGTGCGGACATGTGGGGAACCTCCTTTGAATCTTCCTGGGGTGCAGTAGGTTGTGCAGCAGAGGGATAAGTCCCTTGCTGCATCTTTGTATGGATTTAGGGAAACACTGAGAGTGTGTTGAGCGAGCCAGTAAGTGAAGTAATGGAGAAAGCAAGGACAGAAGTTATGTACAGAGATACAGAGGGAGACAAAAGGACTAGGCAGATATTGAAGGACCATGTAAAGTTTCATGCTTTAGCAATTGCAGGTAAAGTTGGCACTGTTAAAGCAGGTAGAAAGAATAATGTAAGTGGTACAGCGAGATCTAAGCAGGTAGGAAAGAATACATGTTTTTACTGTAAGCAGGAAGGACATTGGAAGTGAAATTGCCCCAAGCTGAGGAATAAGTATAGATATACAGACAGAAATCCCCAGGAAGAAGGTGCATCTGTTGGTGGTGATGCAGACAGAAATGACTCACCTCACAAGACAGAATAGGAAGGGATCAGGATCAGATTATTTTAGCATTATCCTATAGTGCAGGAGGGTGGAATTCATAGTGAAGAAAACTATCAGTATAGTAGGGGTGGATTGAATTCCCTCCTCTATGCCATATATACAACCTATGGAAGTTACCATAGAAGGGACTATGGTCCAAGATGGTTTTCTCCTATCAGAGTCATGCCCCATTGCACTGTTGGGAAGGGATTTGTTGACCAGATTGAGGACAGAGATAACTTTTGACGCTGACAAGATAGAGGTATATGTACCTGACTATTATGACTTGACTTTCCAGATGGCACTGAGACACACTTCCCAGGATAGTCATGATTCAGACATCCCGGAGGAGGTTCTGCGCTCAGTGCCCTCTGCTGTTTGAGCAGCTGGAAAGCCAGGGGTTGGTAGAGATGCCCGACCCGTTATTGACTTGCAGCCTAATGCAGGACCGGTCTAGGTCAGATAGTATCCCATCAGCAAAGAGGCTAGGCAAGGGTTAAGCTAATAGTGGCCAATATTTTGACTGAAGGATTGTATGACAAACTGACTACGATAGTATGGGATGAACTGAAGCGGGTGCTGATGTTCGCCCCTGCTTTAGCTCTGCCAAAACCAGTTACCCTATTGCCTGTGGACATAAATGATCCTCCAGAGCATGACTGTGTAGAAGCCCTGGAGGAAGTGACTTTACCCAGACCAGATCTGTACAAAGTAAGTTAGAAAATTGTTGGGATTTGTGTGATATATATTTGTAAATAAATCCTAAAATGTGACATATTCTAATCACTGGGGCCAGGCAATGGGCTTGGGTGTCATTTGAACTGCTCCAGATAGATTACATTGGGTTGTTTTGCAACCTGTACTGGGATTTTAGTATGCTGTTGTAATAATTGATTAATTGTTTACGTGGTTAGAGACATTTCTTTTGAAAGGAGCTACTGCGGGATCAGTAGCTAAGGTGTTAATAAGAAAAGTAATTCCAAGGTTTGGTTTGCCTCCAGTCATTGGGTCAGACCATGGAAAACATGTTACAGCTGAAACTGTTAAAAGTAATTGTGTCACTCTAGGGGTGGACTGGAGATATCATACCCCCTGGAGGCCTCAATCCTCTGGACAAGTTGAGAGGATGAACCAGACTCTTAAGCGCTCTCTGACCAAACTATGTACTGAACTAAGACTCAAATGGCCAGAGGCGCTTCCCCGTGTCTTGACTCACTTCAGGGTGACCCCTTCCAAATCCTTAAAAGCTTATTCCTTATGAGATCCTCTTTGGTAGGCCCTGGAATAGGATTGTGATGTATCACGGATCTACCTTAGAGATTGGTAATCAGCAGATTATGGATTATGTAACTGCTTTGCAGCATACCCTTTCTTTTCTTCACAGATTTTCTGTTCCACAGCCTTTGCTTTCGGCTGGCCCAGTGCAAGTTTCCAGATTGGAGAGTGGGTATATGTACAGACATGGAGATCAGAGTGTTTGGAGCCCCAGTGGAAGGGTGCATCCCAGATTCTGTTGACAAGTCACAGCGCAGTCAAGCTGCATAAAGGAAATAACTGGATATACCACGCCAGAGTGAAAGCTGCACCAGAGCCTGAGCAGGATAAAGGCCCTGTGCCCTCCCAGTGCCCAGCAGATGCCCGGAGGGAGGCAGAACAGGGTGAAGGTCTGAGGCTTTTGTTCAGGAAATACCAGCAAGTAGGCTTATTGCATCGCCTACCTCCGTGGGACCAGTAAGCAGGCTTATTGCATCGCCTGCCACCGTGCGATCATCAAGTAGGTGTTTTGACGGGCATAATAATCCCTGACCACCTGCCTTCGTGGGACAAGACCATCATGAAGATCCATCCCTTTGGAAAGCTAGCACCCTCTGGCAGTGAAAGTGGCCTGCTTGGGGAGGTGCCCCTACAGATAGAAAATTATGGTCTAATGTGTATTAACATTATAAGTGTGGGGGGTGGAAGGCTGGCTTATGTATGCAACTTATGTCTCACCCTCACTCACGTAAGGATTTCTGAAAGGCCACCTCTGCACTGGGGTCAGATGGACTACAGAGACACCCCAGAGACCCGAGAGAACTCCAATGTCTGGATCTACTTAGCACCAGCATGTTATGAACATTACGAACTTTTGCTTGTGCAACATGGTCAGCCCTACTGACGTTATGACCACTTGCCTCATCAGCGTGCCTGTTTCGCTAGCTGTAATCCAAAAGTATTATTGTTCTGGTTATCAAACTGCTGCTCTGTTGCTGTGCATATCACGCCCGTAACTCCCCTGCCAATCCGTATGCCCCTTACTTGAAAATGTTATCCCGCCACCCTACCTCTCCCACCCCTTGCTATGACGATGTCCAGGGCCCACTGTAATTCACAGAGTTTAGTTTGGTGAATCAGTTTAGTACTGATTCAAAGAAGGGATTGAAGGGAACAGGGATAAGGTGTGTAATACTTATGCTCGGTACCTATAGGGTTAATAGTTACATTTGACTGCTTTGCAGAAATTCATGTACTAGGGAGGAAATCACTAGACTGGCTTATTCCAGCCTCTTATCTGTGTAATTGCAACAATCGTTAGAATATGTTCAAAGCTGCAAAGTTTCCAGACCCCCCACGGGGGAGGAGATGGGATACTGAAGGAAATGTTATCTGCATTCTCTCCCCTCCCCCCCCTTCCTGTGAACAAGTTTTGCTTTTCTGTTTTTTTTATAATTTTCTGTTCTATGTTGAAACTGCACCTCGCCCCTCCCTGTAAGGAGGGGGGCTGTATAGGGCTATAAATGCTATGTACGATAAGAATAAAGAGAGAGCTTGTATTGTATACGCTGTTGTGTGTGTTTCTTTGCGAACTTTACAGCCTCCCAGTATACTGGTAATTGACATAGATTCCACAGATTGATCATAAGGGAGTAAAAAGGTACCATACCTAGCAAAGATAACATAAGAGTGTGACAGGTGCCCTCTCAGGCAGCGATCCAGGTAAAGATTCCCTAACAGTAATGTTTCACAATAAAAGCAGCTCCAATGAATCTTCATAGTATTTGTGCAATGAGTGTTATTTCAATACTGTCAGAGTTGTAGTTCAAGAGTAATTAAATGATAAAGTTTCCACCTCCTGCCCCTTTTACTGATGTAACACTGCTAAACTCAGAGCAGCAAGAATGTCCGGATGGATCGCAGAGAGGGACAATCTTCAGTGAGCATAAGGAAAAACCTGAAAAACCTGTCAAGGGGGGGAGGGTTTTCTTTATGCTCACAGTAAGAAGATTGTCCCTTGCTGTGATTTGTCCGGTAATGGGACCAGATTCCACATCTGAGGGGAGGTGGCTTACACTAGGTAAAAGGGGCAGGAGGGGGATAATTTATCATTCAATTACTCTTGAACTACAACTCCGACAGTATTGAAATAACACTCTTCATGGCCCAGATACTATGAAGATTAATTGGAGCTACTGTTTTTGTAAAACATTATTGTCCTTTTAATTTGAATAATACTATCCATTGTGTCTTTGGACACATGAACATTAAAGTCTTGCCAAGATGATGACTCATAAACATTACACTAGATTCTATATCTACAATCCGGGATTGCAAGGACCATTATCTATTGACTGAACTATATCAGACTAATTACTGATAGTATAATGATATATACAACTATATGCACAGACTGTTTGGAGTTCTATACACAATATAGACCTTTATTCTGAAATGTGCAATTATATTTTCTGTTATTGAGTTGTTTATGATAATGTGATTTAATTCACCAAATGCAAATATAACTGACTGTAGTATTTTTTCTATAATAATAATAACTAGTATTTATATACCGCCTTTCTCCCAGTGGGACTCAAAGCGCTTTCAGCGCACGCTCTTGGAATTAACCAAATCGGCACCTGAAATAATAGATGTTATTATTACCCAATTAATGGTACTCATTTATCGACCTCGGAAGAATAAAAGGTTGAGTTGACCCTGTTGGGAATCGAACCTGCAATCTCGCAGTTGGAATAGTCTCCATAGTCAGGGGCTTTGCCACCGAGCTATCTCACCAGTCTGTAGGGCTTTGTGATGACAGCACTGGTTTGTGTAGATCTTTACCATCTAATGTTTCTTTATCCCTGAGGTACTCGTACTATAGATGAGCCACGTTAATATTTTTAAGCGTATGATCCTTGTGGGTCACTGATAATCCCTGCCTGATTGTAAGATCAATGCTTGATCTTAGTCCCACTATTCTGATTACGCTACAACAAATATTTTCTTTAGAATATTGCTTGGCTCATTATCCTATATCATTTTGGATTTCTTTTTTAATGTGATTTTTTTAAATATTGTATTTATATATACTTCCCTTTGTTATTAGTTATTGCTTAGATCTTACATACCGCATCAGTTGTGGTAATTTGCACTTACATTATGCTGATGACCAATTACCTATTGAAATCTAAAATAATTAGGGAACCATGCACCTTTGTTTTTTATATGCAAGCTTGTCGAACTATGATTCTAATACTAGTTTACTAACATTTTTTTAATGTTCTTTTATCTCTTTTTTTGGACAATGATTCGGCAGATGTGCTCATAAAACAAGGCTGTACTGCCAGCTTACCATGTCTCCAATTTGATGGATGCGGACCCTGTTGGACTTGAATTATTTGTGTCTAACCACACATATGTGGGAATACGATTATCATGTCCCTGTGTAGTATATCCTCAGTCAGACTGAGGTGTTGAAATGTCGTAATGCGACATATTAGCATTGTTTTAAGTACACTATATGCTTTGCGATGCAAACTCTTAACACATCATCAGTCTGTGGAATTATCCCTTAATGGTACGTCAGTTTTGGTGTGTATATATATATATATATATATATATATATATATATATATATATATATATATATATATATTTGTGTTTATATGTTTATTCATTTTTTGTTCAATATCTTTGATTTATTTTTATTTCACCATATCTGACATCTTTATTCATTAATATACAATACACTTTGCATTTCCACTCATCCCCCCTTTCTCGCGGACGTCACTGCCACCAAGTTTGTCTTCACTGTAAGGTATTTAATGGCCTTTTCTCACTGTAATCTGTAATCTTGATAAAGGCCCCTGATAGGGCAGAAACATTGATCAATAAATCAGCACATCTTTGATCTTCAAATAAGTCCTGTCAATAACGCTCATTTCTCTTGTGTATACATACATCCATTTCATGACTAGCACCCAGGCAAGTTTACCCCATCACAGTGATTGCTCTATCCATTGACTTGTATATATATCTAAACAGTGGCTAGTGGAAGCACTCACTCTATATAACCAAAGTGCCCATTGTTGTGAGCCTGTGCTTTTTTGGCATCTTTTAATATCTACCACAATCTGGCAACTTTCGTTGCTCTTCTGTGACCTTACACATGGTCTATGAACTACAATGCTTCCTTGCTATTGTCCAACTCAGAAATACTGGAACAACCTACTCTCTCTGTTGGGCATAGGACACCTACCCTACTCTAAAGATTAGGTGAAGGGCGATTTGGCATGGGCTGAACTTAACGGGGCAGGTCTTTTTTTCAGCCTCATCCACTATTTTACTATGTTACTATGTTACATGCCTAATGAAGCTCACCCCAATAACCACCTGCTCACACTATCTTTCTTAAAACAGGAACCGTACCTTAGAGCTAATCTTTCTTCCTAACCTGTATTGTCTTCTACAGATGAAACAAAACAGAAGCTAACCTAATTAGCTCTACCTGTGCTTATTTTGACAGGCATGCAAATATGTACATAACTATATAGCATCCTCCTTGTATATACTTAAACCTCTACAGTCTAGGTGCTTATTGGGGTCAGCCCACTTTCTGAGTTGCTTGGACTACCTTTTTCCTTTGGCCTAGCATCTCTAGCTCTTGATTTCAGCTGTATTCCTTGTATGTACATCTGGTCCACTTGTCACTAAAGGGTTACATTCTGACACTGTTGGACTGTTGGCAGGGTTCTTCACCTCTGCTGGGCTCCAGTCAGGAAACATGACTTCTTCTGGGCTCTTGGCTGGACCTTTCACCTCTACTAAATCATGCATGTTACCTTCTGGTGGACTGCTGTACCTTCCTAGCCAATGGGGTATTCCTTTCTTTCTCCAGCAGAAAATCATTATAACATATATTTTTCATAGTTTTGCCTGGCAAAATCTGCACGTCTAAAATAAAGGTCTACCAGGCAAAATCTGCATGTAGAGCTTCCTCTCCCTTGAAGAAGTCTGCCTGTCAAAGGAATACTGTACTGGAGAAGAATGGATACGTCCTAGGTGTGTGCATTTTGTTGAGATTACTGTACTGTGTGAATGTGAAATTTATGGGTTGATGCAATGTTTTCTATACTGGCCCTCCTGGGAGCGAGAAAGAGAGGAGCAGCCTTTTCAGTCTGAGAGACCTTGTGGGGTGTTCTTTGGTGCTTGAAAATTCCATGTATGCCCCCCCCCCTTTCCCTTCTTTTGTATTTCTACCATGTCTTTCAACCCCTTGAAGACCAATGCAATGGATTCAAAGCAATACATTGCATACTGCACCGGTCTTTAAAAATGTGTATTCCTGCCCAAGTTTCCCAAGTATAAATCCCTAAATGTTAGTTCAGACCTCTCCCCTACTACTTTCACCGTTGCCAGCTGGCCAGTGGCAAGCCGACTACACCATAGGGGTCCAATTTAAAACTCTAAAACAAAAGCCATCATCTTAAAGATTGTTTTCAACCTTTTGAATTATAGATTGGTCTCCAGTGCCACCATCAGAGGTGGCAGAAGTTGATGTTGTACCAGTGGTTGAGAGCCTGCCACTACCAACACAAGCCTTCACCACTAGCTCCACCCTGGGACTGCCTCATTCAGCACTGGACATGACCCTGGCACCTGCAGTGAGCTAGGCCCTACCAGCTCCCATCAAATTGGCATTGACTCAGCAGCAGATCAGAGAAGGTTCCCTATGCCTGGTGTGGGGAACAAGTAGAGGTGGCACAAGGGGAGGCTCCAGGAGTCAAAACATTGATACGTTCCATAAGACACTGCTGACCAATGAAACTCCGCTGAAAAGAGGAGCTCTAGGATATCAATAGCAGAATGGTATACAAAAGAATAAGATTTGTTTGACTAAAGCAACTTATATTAGGGATAACAACAGAACTCAGGAATATGATGGTAAAATGAAATAAAATAAAATAAAATAAAGGTAAAAAATAAATAAAAACAAAAATAAAATAGATAACCAAAAAGAATAATAATCAGGAATAGTTCCACCAGTCTGTAAAAAATGTCAACATAAATAACAGTCAAGTGGTGATGATAATTACTTAAATTAAAATCAATTAATAGATGGAATGGAAATATGATGAAGATGGAATGATCCAAAATGTAAATGGTAGTGAATAGTTCAAATCAGTCATTCAGTAGGATCTCTAAAGCCCCAATCAAAACTCGGTACAGTTCAATATGTGGGCGTCCTTGGAAACCCCAGGAGAAATGCAATCTAGAAATATAGAGAGCAACTACAAGAAGAGGGGAGAACAAGGGGATCCTCTAAGTGTAGTATTTATTAGTAGTAAAATATATAAAATCACAATAGAACAATCCCCCTCTCACATAGGGATATAGATATAAGTGTGCAATTAATATAGCGCTGGAATATCCTAAATTTTAATCCCCCTCTCCCGTTGCAGTTACATAACGCCCATCAGGAACAAATTACGTTTCTGATACAATGCATAGATTTCATCCTACATCACCCCTATTTCATATTTGACTACACGATGGGTTCTACATTTGCCCCATCCTACACCAACCTTTTTTTGAGTTAATGGGAATCAAAATACATCTATGACTATCACAATCCTTTTAAAATGTTATTAAATTTTACAAAAGATATATAGACAACCTTATCTTTATTTGGAGAGGAACCAATGAAGAATTTACTGAATTTGTTCAGTATACGAAAAGTAATGATTTCAACCTTAGTTTTCCTAGTAACATACAAAAGGACAGTATTGAATATTTAGACATTAACTTATACCACAGAGAATCAGAAATTCTTACAACCAACTATCTCAAATTAGTAGGCAGCAATAATTACGTAAATGCCAAAAGTGGACACTACAAAAATTGGATTGAAAATATCCCATACGGTCAATTTCAAAGAATAAGAAGAAACTGTAGAACAGATCAAAACTTTAAAAAAGAAGCTGGAATACTTAAAGGAGCAGTAAACTTTTTTTATGAAAAAAAAATATATTTTAGGGATTTTCCTATTGAGTAAAATAAGGGTACTCCTACTGCTCAGGGATTTATATTTCCAGAGTTATTACAATTTAAACCCATGTTTTTCTACATTAGCAGTGCCCTCTAGTGGTCAAATTCTAATTAGTTTTTCTGTTAGATTCTAATGAAGAGTAAAGTCAGAGACATACAGTTCTCCATAGAATGTGATAGAAACTGCCTGTCACTTCCTGTCAGTTAGAACTATCAGGAAGTAAACACAGTAAATTCACTTCCTGATTATTTAAACTGCTATAAATTTTGAATAAAACATCTGACAGTGATGTGAGTGACCTTGTTTTATTCAGCAGGAAATGCTCTATAAAATATGTGTTTTCATAAAAAAGTTTACTGCTCCTTTAAAGCTAAATTCTTAGATAAATGATATGATGCCAAGATTGTAGAAACAGCACTTGCTAAATCGTTCAGTAGAGATAGAAAAGATTTTATGCATTACAAAAACAAAAAGAAAGAACAAACACCTTCAGTCCCGCTTTTCATCACTATATACAATCAGAAAGCACCACAAAATAAACAGGTCATTAAAAAACATTGGCATGTGCTTATGCCAGACCCCATCCTCAAAAAGGAACTGAGAGGGACACCAAAGATAGTGTTTCGTAAAAATGCCAAAATCGGTAACCAAGTGTCCCCCAGTGATATCACCTCTAAATTACATTCACAAAAAAATAAGCCCAATAAGACCTTTCCAACCCTAAAAGGCATGTGTAAATGTGGGAGAAAGGATGTACTACCTGTGCACATTTAGAAAAATTTGAAACAAAATTAAAAGCACAGTTACAGACAAAGAATATACAATAAAAATTTTGTCAACTGTCATTCATCCTATGTTGCCTACCTAATCACTTGTGAATTTAATCTTCAATATCTAGGAAGAGCGAAAAGAAAATTAAAAACTAGGTTCTCGGAACATTTGAAAAACAGCAGGTCTAGATACACGCAATCTGTCCGTGCATTGTAAAGTCTTTAGCACTGAAGGTGTTAAAAGCCCCACTGAAATGAATGGGAACCTGGGGAGATGTATTAAGGTTTGCTAAGGGGCTAGACTAGTGATATTGTGGTATATTTGCTTTGATTACATCTCAACATATACACTAAAATGTCTTCTCCATCATATCCCAGCCACAACACCAACATCACCATGGTTTCATTAGGCCTTTGTCATGTATAGGATTTTGCAGTGACTACTTTGACAATGGCTCATTTGCATATTGAAATGCAGCTTACATAGAAACATAAAATTTGACTGCAGATAAGAACCATTCGGTCCATTTAGTCTGTCCATTTTCCTACTGTAAAAACCTTACACCTTAATTGGTCCTTGGTCTTGTCTTATTTTAAGAACAGCTGTATGCCTATCCCAGGCATGCTTAAATTATATCACTGCATTAACTTCTACCACTTCTGCTAGTAGTCTATTCCACTTATCTACTACCCTTTCAGTGAAGAAAAACTTTACGTCTAAACCTGTGTCATTCTAGTTTTAGACTATGGCCTCTTGTTCTAACATTTTTACTCCTTTGAAATGTACTTCCCTCTGCACTTTCTCTCCTCCAAGTTATACATGTTCAGATCCTTTAGTGAATCCTGATATTTATTTTCCTGTAAACCAGTCACCATTTTAGTAGCCTTTCTCTGAGTTTTCTCTAGAGTATCTATGTCCTTCTGGAGATGGGGTCTCCAGTACTGTACACAATACACTAGGGGAGGTCTAAACAGAGATCTGTAGAGTGGCATGACCGCTTCCCTTTTTCTGCTACTAATGCCCCTAGCTATACAACCCAGCACCCTGCTTGCTTTCCCCACTGCTTAGTTACATTGCCTGACTACCTTTAAGTCATTATAATTACTCCCAAATTCCTTTCTTCTGTTGTCTCTGACAGCACAGTACCCGTAATACTATATTTTTCCTTTGGATTTTTACTTCCCAAGTGTGTCATTTTACATTTATCAACATTACACTGCAGCTGCCACACTCATATCCATTCTTCTAATTTACCTAAATCATTTGTCATTTGGCTTATTCCTCATGAATGTCTAGCTTGTTGCAGATCTTTGTTTCATCTGCAAAAAAGTATAACTTCCCTTGAAGACTTTTTGCAATATCATAATAAAAATATTAAAAAGAATGGGCCCCAGTACAGATCCCTGAGGTACCCCACTAGTAACACTCCCTTCATCTGAATAGTCTCCATTGACTTCCACCCTCTGTCACTCAGCCATTGCCTTATCCATTTAACTATTTTTACATCCAGACCCAAACAATGCAATTTATTAATGAGTCTTCTGTGAGGTACAGTGTCAAATGCTTTTTTGAAATCTAGATAAGCTATATCTACTACTCCCCTTGGTCTATTGTTTTAGTTACCCAGTCAAAAAAATCTTTGAGGTTAGTTTGATGAGATCTCCCTGCTGTAAACCCATGCTGTTTTGTATCTTACAAGCCATTTAAATTCAGATATTTATCAAGTCTTTCCTTTCACATAGTTTCCATTAATTTTCCCACTACTGACATAAGACTTACTGATCTGTAGTCACTAGACACTTCCCTGCTACCTTTTTTGTGAAGCGTTACTACATTTGCTACCTTCCAATCTTCTGGAACTACTCCTGTCATTCGTGACTGATTGAATAATTCTGTTAAAGGTTTAACCAGAACACTCTTAAGTTATTTTTTTAACTTTGGGTGTATCCCATCTGGTCCCATGGATTTATCTGTTTTCATTTGAAGTAAAACTTCTTCCTCTGTAAACATGCATGCTACCCATGTCCAGGGGTGTCCATAGAAATTTTTCTTGTGGGGGGGGGGGCAAAGCCATAATATGATCCCCAGGCCAGCCCATCCAGCCTCTTTGTTTATATGGAGGGGGTAATTGTAGGTTGGGGCAAGTGCCCCCCTTGCCCTCCTCTGGATGCCCATGCCCATGTCTTGCTATTTATTTTTTCTAACAGAGGTCCCTTTCTTTCATCTTCTTCTGTAAAAACTCAACAGAAATAGTCAGTTTGTTGTACTCCTGTTGTATTCCTATGGTTGTGTTTACATGTTAATGCCACATGCACTAAGCTCTGGTAGCTGTCTATGCTGTTGGAGTCCATAGACTGAGATTTTCCCATGGTTTGCTGTACAGACACAGTCATTGTCACAGCCCTCCCTTAACTCTTTGGGTACCTATGGGGTAAGCAACACCTAACCCCTTGAGTGCCATAGAGATGTGCTCTGCAATGAGTTTCTCACCATTCTAGAATTCAAAAGGGTTATAAGATATAAAGTGGGTCTCCATGTTATGTTCCTATCAGCTGTTACAGTACACACAGAAGGAAGCAGCTGCACAGCTGACTGATGTAAACAGAAACTTAAACACACTTTACAAGTCAAACAGAGCAGCACCTCTGGCCTTGCAAAGTGTGCCTGAGTGTCTGTTTATATAAATAAGTTGTGCAGCATCTGGCTTCTGTGTGCGTACTGTGACATCGAATAGGAACATCCACGCAGTAACCCACTGTGTATCTTATAACACTTTGAGTGACAGAGGGTTGTGAATTACATTGCAGAGCAATGCATTGAACATCTCTATGTAACTAACTGGGTTAATCAATGGTATTTGTAATGTATGTGTGAGTAGCCACTTGGCTGCTTAGTTCAAAGCAGGCAGGAAGCACCTTGGCCCTTTGAATGCCACAGTGGTGAGCAATGCATTGCTATGCAATGTGTTGCTTACCCCGCTGGCACTCAAAGGGTTAAAGGAGAACTGCTGCTGTCATTAGAATGTATCGTCTTTTGTCTCCCCCTGCCCTAACCAAAACATTGGTACTTTTACGCCAGCATCCTATGCAATAATCAGTGTCTCCCCGTGCCCTTGCATACCTAAGTCTTAGTGTATAAGATGAAGTGTGTCATGTTTTCCATGGTAAAATGATGTCACATTGCCAGACACACTTCACCATAATATTTAACCTTAGTGCATCTCCACCCTGATGTTTGTGCAGAGTTTGCCTTGTATTTGTCTTTCCGCACTCAGATTACTTAGGAAGGCTACTTCAACAGGCTGGAAGTCCAGAATTAAAAAGGCAATGTGAGTGAAAAATCTGTCTGAAAATCATATTTTTGGTTTAATCTGATGGTCACATGACATTTTAATTGAAGTCCCAGGCATTTGAAGTCTGTGGAGTCTATGGAGTTTTTATCAGGCTGAGGAATTTGGCTGGAGTTTGGTAAAATAGACATACATGAGTTACAATGTGAAAGCAGGAATGGGGCAAAAAAAAACCTGAAACGTCTCCCAAAAAAGAGCTAATCCCTTATAGAATTCGAGCCTATAATTTGGGTTTATATTTCTGGATAATTATTCATGTTTGTACATTATAATTTATGCTCTACAATTTGTTAGCTGAGTGTTATATATGTTCATTTTATCCTTGGTGAGTTATATAATCAACATCCAACATCGCTACTAAAATTTTAGATATTTATTGAACATCTCATATAGGAAAATATGGTATAAATTCCATTCCATCAGAAAAAAATCTGGCAACCAGCATTTGACATATCACCAGATATTTGGTAATGATCACATTGCACAATGAGTTGCAAGCCGTCTGACATTGGAGGTGAATGTAAATAAGATGACTGAGTGCATTTGGGGATGTTGGAGAGGGGGGGGGGCTGTGATAGTTGTGGTCTTTGACAGCCAAGTTACCTTTTCCCAGATGTAGCAGCCCTAAATGCAGGGCCGGATTTAAATCTCAGGAGCCTGTAGGCACAGAAATCTGAAGCGCCCCCCTCCCCAATTGGCCATCCCCACAATGCTCCAAATCTCCACATTACCCCCCATATCCATATTGCTCTCGCATTGCTCCCCATCAGCTCCATATTGCCCCCATCAGCTCCATATTGCCCTCACATTGCTCCCATCAGCTCCAACTTTCCCTATCAGCTCCAACTTGCCCTCACATTTCCCCCATCAGCTCCAACTTGCCCTAACACTGCCCCCCATCAGCTCCAACTTGCCCCCATCAGCTCCAATTTGCCCTAACATTGCCCCCCATAATCTCCACATTGCCCCAATCAGCTCCAACTTGTCCTCACATTGCCATCAGCATCTTCACTTTGCTCCCCTATCCGTTTTCTGCCTCCCTGGTGGTCCAGCGGCAGGAGATGTCTGTGTTTCTGCACTGACCAGTAGCTGCTGTTGCACCCAGCGCGGTCTTCTATTTAGGAATGCAGAGCGCTGGGAGATGATGTTGTCTCCCAGCGCTCTGCATTAGAGCTGACAAGGGGGAGCAACAGCAGCTAAAGGTTTGTGTTACCATTACCATGCGACGGGCGGGCCAGGGCAGCGGGTTACTGTGCGCAGCGCTGTGAATATTAAAAACAAAATTAAAAAAAAACCAAAAACAAAAAAAAAAAACGTTGTGAATAAATATAAAAAAAATGTATTTCAATGAGAGGCACCCCTCTGTGGGGTACGCCTGTAGACAGGTGCCTACTCTGCCTTATGGCAAATCCGGCCCTGCCTAAATGTAATTGCAGTATATTGGTTTTCAGTGCTTATTTTCGTTGGTTTTTCCAACTTTGATATGGATCTCAAACTGCCATATTCAAGATGCAAAGTGGCAAGAATGTGATAGCAAAAACTGGATAAAAGCTAGAAAGAAAGCCTGTTTCTGCCTATTTTTCCAGCTGAAGTTCCATTCTTATGGAGTGGAATCTCTGCCTATGTAAGGAGTACCCCATTTGACAATTTTATGTGTGATTTTTTAAAGGAATACATTTGTACCATTTTCTCACTTCTACTATTTTTAGTATATGAATATAATCATTTTATTCAGTAGCTAATTCAGGCCTTCTCTTGTGTTATTTTTAATTTTTAATTTATATGACACAAGGCCTGTTTGCCTGAGGCTTTTTCAAATGGAGGAAGACTTGAACCAGTGGGTAATCAGGGAAGATGTGTTGAATAGGGCCAGATTTCCCAACAGGCAGAATAGCCAACTGCCTACAGCTCCACATTTTGAGGGGAGCTTCAGCTGTACTGGCCACACCCATATTCTGAATTGTGGGTGTGGCGAGAACAATGGATTGGTGATGTATCTAGCAGCCAAGGGCTTTAAACTTTTTTCTTTCTTTCTTGTTGTAGTCCAAGGGTATTTTCTATGCCAGGTAGTGACAGTGGATGGGACTGGGGGTGAGGTCATGTGCGGAATGAGGGTGTGACTATAGGAGGAGCTAAGGATGCCTAGAGGATGTAAATCCAGCCCCAGTGTTGAAATACCTTTCCTTACTTTATCTCGCTACAGATTTTGGGCTATATTTAAAGGTTTGTGCTAAAACATGAGGTAGGGACAAATTTAGTACTGACCGACATAATAAAATGTAATTCGGTATTTAAACGCAACACATTGTAAAGCAAAGGGTTAACCAATGTATTAGTGCCCGGTTCCATAGACATATGCTGCCATTATTTTAGGTCCAAATAAGCCATTAAAGTAGGTAAAAGTTGCCCCATTAAAATATGACTCAAAATGTAATAAAAAAACACTTAACTTCATAATATGTCTCCACCGCTGTGTGCGGCCACAGATGCAGCGGCAGCAGAGACAGTATTGTGTGCCACAGCCCCCCATTTGTCCCTCATGGGCCGATGCCAGTTCCACACTGAGGGAATTTGAGAGAGACTGCCTTTATATATGAGAAGTCTGTGTTCATATTCCTTCACAGCCACTGGCTAAGATGTTCTTACTCACATTCCAGTCAATCAGATTTGAATGGCTGTGCTTTAAACTGAATGGCTAGGATGTGCATAAGCACATCTCGGCCAATGGCTGTGAGGGAATTTGTACAGAGATTGCCCATATATAAAGGCAGTCAGTGGGCCAAAACTCATGTAAATTTAGTGGCTGTCAGGGTTTTTTTTACCAGCATTTTTTCATAGCACTGGTCTTTAAATCGCTTACAGTGTTTGAAAAAATGCCAGCACGGTTTTTTTTTTGGTATTGGCTGCCTTTAAATCTGGCCCTTTGTGCTTGACGTATGTATAGAAAATAATAGAATGTTAGCCAGGGCCTCTGCATTATGCAGTGCAAGTAGAAAAAAGTGTTGTAGAAAACACTGGTCAATGGATAAAGCTGCAAAGATCAGGCTTTATTTTCTTCTTTTCAAAAGTGCACTGACTTTTAGATAAAAGTTAGATTCTTTTGTATGCAGTTTGGCTGAGAATCAGAGGCATGTTCACCAGGATTTACTCACAAAAGTTTTCACAAACCACTCATTTATGATGCCAGGAATCCTCTCCCAGTAAGAGGGAGGTTAAGTTCCTTTCTTCACGTATGTATGGTCGGGATTTGTTTACTGAGATTGGGGGGCAGTTAATAAAAAAAACAACTAAATACAATTAAAAATACCCCATAAAACATGGTATAAAAGGGGTCTGAGAAGAGCGTCTGTGGGTGGAGTCTGGGGAAAGAATCAGCTGAACAGGGAATTTGTTGACTGGTATTAGGGAGACAGTTAATTCTAAAAAAAATAATAATGTGATAGACAGGGACCCCCTGACATAAGCTGCCACTGGGCTAGACTGATACTTGAGTTGACAGAGTATTTTGTAGAGGATAATTTGTAAGATTTGTTGTTAGAGGCCCAAGCCCTGACGAAATATTGATTTGTAGGACTTAGACTTGTTTGGCACAAGCCCTAAAGAAACATTGATTTGTAGGACTTAGACTTGTTTGGCACAAGCCCTAAGGAAACCTTGATTGGTAGGACTTAGGCTTGTTAGAAAACAAGTCCCCAAAAATTTTTTATTTTTTTGTAGGTCTATTTTTTTTTTTTTAAGCGCAAGCCCTAAGAAAAAACATGCCCTAGTGGCCTAGTGCCAGCAGGCCATGTCGTGTTGGCTAGTGGCCGCTGTCAAATGTCCTGTTGTAGATGTGGAATTTGCGACTGCTGTTCTTGCTGCTGCTACTGAGTTGTTTAAGCAGCAGGATGATTAACCCCTTAAGGACTGGGAAAATCTGAGGTTGTTTTCCCTTAAGGACCGGAGCAATTCTGACCTTTTTGACTATGTCTTTGTTCAACAGTGTTTTCCTTCTTAGGCTTTTATCCCACCCCCATACATTATATACTGTTTTTTTAAGCACAAATAGGGCTTTCATTTGATACCCTACTTATATGGATAACCCACCTTTTATTTTATTAAAATTAAAAAAAGTTAAAAAAAATGTAAAAAAAAAAACATTTTTTATTTTTCTCTTGGGATAAATTGGGCACAAAGGGCTAAATTTTTATGGCAACTGCATGAAAGGTATGACCGGTCAGTCATACCTACAAAATGTGCAGCTTAAAGTGGCCACTGCCCCACCCTTGGGTGAAAATCCCCATGTCCCTTTTTCCCACCCTATTTTGTCACTTTTTTAATCACTGACATCTGGCAGTGTGTATAAGTGTATTACATAGCTCCACAACAATCACACTTCCAAAATTGTTTAATAAGATTATTTTTTAAAAAATATAAAATATCTTTTTGTAAAAAAAAAAAGTGTGTTGTGTTTTTTAAAAAAAAAAAAAGAAAAAAAGTATCATTGCAGGTCAGAAATTGACCTGCATTTAGCAACCCTCTGGCACCAGCAGTGAAGGGGTTAATACCCCCAGCTGCTGTATTCTCATTTGCCTCTCTACTTCTGTCTCCCTTACTTTGATAGCAAGGGAGACAGAGGTAGAAGAGATACGCAGAGACAGCATGCTTTCCGTGCTGCCTCTGTCTCTCACTATGCCGGTACATGTGATCGCTGCTACGGCATGAACTGGCACAAGCAAGAAGAGCTGAGACTGAAAGCCCCGGTCTCGGAGCGCTCAGTCTCAGCCTGGAATTAATGATAGCAGCGTGCACAGAGGCACGCTTCTATCATTTAAGCCATGACGGTCCTGGACCATCATGGGTTGTTAAGGGGATAACAACCCATGACGGTCCAGGACCGTCATGGGTCCTTAAGGGGTTAAACAACTGAAATGGAATGGAATCAAAACAGCAGAAACATGGGTGATGGATGATGAAGGTCCCACTTGCCATGGCTAGCTCCAGTGATGCGCTGGAGGCAGTAGCAGCACCATAACTAGACCCTACCACTTCAGGTATATGTGGAGAAAAGAAGATGTTGGCCAATAATTCTTCTTCACCCCCCTCCTCCAAAATCATGGGTGCATTGTTACTAGAATAGAAATGTTTCCCTTGAGAACAGGAATTGTGCCTCTCATAAGCAACTGCAATGTGTACAGTGTGTGTGGTAACACCTGGCCCAGCCCTATCCAAACACCCTGACACCAGAAACCAAGTACTGCTGCTGTCACTATGCCCCTTGTCCACACCCCACCAAGGACACATGACAACTTGCTGACAGTTTAATAGTAATGATGTACCCTCCCTGCCACTATCTTATCATATTCTGTGGGATGGAATCTCCTCAGGTGCTGCTTGATTCCCTGCTTGCGATTCTCCTCCACCACACTGGCATGTGTGGTCAGTGTACCACCCAGTGTGCAATGGGTGGACACAAACTGCCACATCCTAACATCTACAGAGTGGCTATCATTTGGCAGGGGAGGTAATGATGAACGAGGTGGATTGGCAGAAGATGTAGTTATCCTAGAGCAAGAAGGTGATGGTGAGCTAGTTGTTTCGCTCGTCATCAAACTACCAGCCTCTGCCGGGGATTCTCTATTCTTCCTCCTCTTTCATCTCTACCTCCCCATTTGTTGCCTTTCCAGAGAGTCGGGCAATAGCAGTGATTGATTTCTGTGGTGGGTATTTGTCTTTAACATGTTTGACATAAATGTCATGGTGTCTGTGTTTCATATGTGTTATCAGGGAGGTTGTGCCAAGGCAAGTTCACTCCTTTCCTATTCTTACTGACTCACAAATTGTGCACAGTGCCGTTGATGACTGCACTGTTCCTGCCCTAGAGAAAAATAGTCTCACACCCATGACTTCAGGGGGGAGGGAAAAGGTGGAGAAGAATGGCTTCTTTCTTTTCTCTTCCACATTCCCCTGCACTGCCTGGGGCAGAGGATGATGTTGCTGCTGCTGCTGCTACTGCCTCAGAATCGACTGGAACCAGGAGTATTGCTTCTGCTGGCAAGTGGTAGTTGCAAATTCTGCAAATTCCAAAACCTCACTGCTTCTGGTGGTGGTGGTGATGCCCATCCCCATCCCTGTCTCCCATTCCTTCTCAGTTTGGGCTAAAAAGGCCATCAATGTCTCTTCCACCCCATCTTCTCCATCATCACCAACATCACTAGTCCTTCCGTGCTGCTGCTCTATTACAGACATCTCATTGCTGGTTGGAGAAGGTGATGAGAAAAGTGACACGGGGTCCCCTAATGTCATCCTTGACATTTCTTGTTAACCTGAAGAAGGCAGACTGGTAGCACTAGCAGCAGGCACAGGCAGCTCATCTGTGCTCCTGGTGGTGGTATTATTGCTGCTATGTAACAGTTCTGCCTTCTTCAGGATCATGTTCCATATGGACAATGCAGTCGAGGAAGCAGGACTCCCAGGGTCAGGGTAATGGTGTGGGCTCCCTTGTCTACTAGTCTGGATGCTCTCAATTGCTTCCCCTACCACTTCCCTAACACTAGTTCCACCAGCTGCTTCACCATCACTGTTACTAGTACTACCACTCACACCAACCACATCAGTTTCAGCCCCTGAGTCTTCCTCCTCATAGTCACTAGTAATATGATGATTACCCCCTCCTTCACTGCTAACACTAACAAGCAGCTGGACCTTCTTAGTAGTAGTACTAGCACTGGCGGGACTTCTTGGGGATGGCAAGTGTGACTTAGGGTCTCCTGCTGTCACACTTGGAATCATTTTCTCTTTCCCTCCTGAGTATTACAAGACACACTGGCAGCAAGTACAGCACTGGTGCTAGCAGGTTCAGCACTGGCAGCAGGCACAGCACTGGCGGCAGCATAGGCAGCACATCTGACAACAGACACAGTACTGGTGGCAGCAGGCTCAGCACTGGCAGCAGGCACAGCAATGTTGGCAGCAGGAACAGCACATCTGACAGCAGGCACAGCACTGTTGGCAGCAGGGGCAGCATGTCTGTCAACAGGCACAGGCAGCTGACCTGTCCTGCTCTCACTGCTACCCTCTTCTTCTTACCTTGACATTAATTTCCCCAAGATCCCCAGGGGTGATTTAGGGGGACTGACCAGCATTGGTTCTGTAATTCTCACTTTCTTCCCCTCCTCAGATTCAGTGGACACATAAGGGTCATTTCGGTTCCTCCTTTTAATAGTTTTAAACTTTCTCATAGTGATAGCAGTCATTATGAACTTATCCTTCCTCAATTATGCTACAAGATCACAGCAGAATAGCACAGCACATCTGTCTTGCTTTGAAGCTTCTTCTATTGTGTTTCACTTCCTGGAATATGTCACGTTTTTATAGCGAGAAGGCGAAAACACGTAAATCAATGGGTGGAAACTTTCTAGCCATTGAAAAAATGGTGAAGAATTTTTGCCCATGGGCGAAAAATGCAAAGATTTTAATCCCTGGTTTTAAAGCGGATTCTCCTGCTAAAAGCAGAAAAGAACATGGTTTTCTCTGTTTTTTTCTTTGCAACACGATGGGACCTTGTACCCACCCCTAGTTACAAGATCTTCTTTTTCTCGCATCACCCCACAAGATTCATAATCACAGAGGGTTATCAGACTAATGGAGAAGAAGCTGGCAGTTGTTTGAAATCTAGTTTATATTAAGCAAACTTTTATTCTTATTTACACATTATCAACATGGAAAATTAACTTTCTCTACTCATTTCATGGTCCCAAAGGTTAAAGGGTGTTTCAGGATGATCATCAATTTGGCCTTTCTCTTTTCCTTTGTGCTGACTGTCCATTTCACGATGGAGAGCAGGGTGTAACTACAAGGGTTGTAGAGGGTGCAGCTGTGCCAGAGCCCAGCATCTAAGCTCTCCCTATATGCCCCAGGGTTCAGTAGGTTCTAATTAAGTATTGGTGGTATTATTTTTGTGCTAGAGGGCCCATAAAACATTAGCCCCAGGGCCCTCCAATAAATTGTTATGCCACTGACATTGGAAGGGACAAAACTGACAGCAGACCTCCTTCAGGTATAAGATTTCATGGTGAAGGATGAATATGTTCAGACCCTAATGCATGAAGATGGCAGGAAATTCCTGAGAGTGGCAATAAATGATGGCCCTTCCATTCAAAAGACCCTGCTCTTACATCTCAATATATTCACCTTGTGGCAAGAATTGTGATGAATTATTAATTGGAATACGTCAGATCTAGTGCTAAGCAGGAGAGTGATAATGTATTTTATCCCAGAGGTGAAGATACTGAAAGTCCTCAGTCAATAATGATAAGGATGGTTCACGGCTTACCCATTAATCAGATGATGTTAGTAGTAAGAAGCTTAACTAGATGCGGCACCTTGGTCAAGAATCCTTTAAGCCATTCTCAAGAGTTTGGATAAGCAAGATTACTTGATTTGTGCATGCAACCCCATAACCCCATGAACTTGGATGAAAATTGTTGTCTACCATTTTAATAGAAAAGCTTTTTCCTGGACATCCATGGCAGCATTCACTAGATGGGTAGCTCCTCCCCTTTCAGCTGATAGGACAGAGAAAAAGTAAAAAAAATCAAACAGTATAAGAGACCCTCTCCCCCTTCACCAGATGTCTTTTTTCTTTGTCCTCTGAAGTTGCTAGGACTGGTGAGGCTGACTCTCTTTTTGAGAGCTGTATTTTTCTTTTGAGGCTTACAGGGACAGGGTCGCCTTTAGTCCCTTGCCAGTTGGAGTTTTCCTCCTCTCTCCTTCTGAAGCTCCAACTTTTAATCCACCCTTCGAAGGTCGTTGAGTTGGAGACCCTGTAGAGGCCAGGGTTTCCCTGCAGTAGCAGATGTAAAAGAGGGAGTGCTGGGAATGCTGTTTCTTCCAGTAACATTATTGCAGATCCTGCCATTGAGTACATGCTGATGTGGGCCTATCTGAAGAATAGTCTGGCCTTTCTGATTTGGAGTTCCTGGAGCTATATGCAGGGTTGGGCTGTCTATGCCACCTGCTCAAGGGTTGCCATAACTACCAGTACTCAGGACAACTGGACTTCCTGCTCTTTTCCTGCCCTCAGGTATGATTGTAGTCCTTAATTCTAGGCCTCTGTTCCACTTTTACTTGTTTCCTCTGTATAGTGATGCTGGGTGTAGTCC